>NTHP01000074.1:397349-446454 GCA_003416845.1 Oplegnathus fasciatus | reverse complement strand
CCCCCCCCCAACCATTGTCTGGCACATGGCATCCAATATTTTCTCCATCTGGAGTGGAACTGAACACATTAGGGATGGGTCTCTTAAGGTGATCATCTTGCTCGCGCGATGCACAGGGACCATTTTTCTTCATTTGAGAGCATCTGTCTTGCTGCCAATACTATAGATTTTCTATCAGCTCCTTAATCACGGCTCCATGATTGGGAAAGTGATTGGTCGGGCTCCCTGATATGAAAACTCTAGTATCAATTTCGTGTCTGTCAGGGCACATAGTCTGGCTTATTAGACGCCCATTTGAACAGTTATATGAAATATTCCTTCCTTCACCCCCGTCGACTTCCCACCGGAGCTGGCTCGGCTTTATTCTGCATGCACACTCTTTTGCAATTTCTGTCAGAAAAAGAAATCGCCGCAGTGCAAGCGTCTATGTCCTGATTCCACTTTTTAGTCAAACAGCTTTATAATTTCACAACCTGTTCAAGGCTGGAAATAAGCTTATTAGGTTTGGAGAGTTGGGGGGCCCAACATGGAGATGAATAATTTTCAGGTCCATGGAGGGGTAGTAGTCTGAGGAAAAGATTATTTAACAGAACAGACCTTTTACACAACGGATCAAATGAAGAGGCTAACGCTATCTAACTCTCCCCTCTCTTCCTGTAACCCTCTAGGTCATCTGATGGTGTGTGCGCAGCAGGAACAGTGTTGGTGAGTCGTCTGAAGATGGGGGAGATGGAGGAGGTTGACGTGGACCACATCACCACCGACATACCATCACAGAAGGTAAAATAGCAGGGTTGAGCAACAAAGCAGGAGTCTCCATGCTCCAGATGCCTAGCACTAATGCTCGGATTAGACTGGCACTGCTCAAGCCCTCCAATGAGATTAAATAAACTTCAGTAAACCCTAATGGGGATTTAGAGGATGTGTGCGCGTGTTATGTCTGCGACCGTGAGTACATTTGTGTTGTCTCTCCGTCATATATAGAAAAGATTAAAGAGAGACTGACCAAATTAGCATTCTGACATTCATACACTTGACTTGTGTTTGTGTGGGATTGTACAGCCAGTCCTGCAACCTTCCTCCATCTGACCAAGTGGAAGATGTTCTCTGAATGTGGCTTTCTTGCCGCCACTGCCACCCCCTTCTCCACTCTAATCTCATACAATACATACCGCTTAACTCGGCTCTGAAGTGACTCACTTAATCAGGGGAGAGAAAGAGGAAGAAAGAGTATTCTCCTTCAGAGTTTGACAGTACACCGAAGATCGTGTCATCCAAAATGGGGTGCCACCACACCAGAAATGAAGTTGTATGTACTCTGATTTCACTTAATTTTCTGTACGTTCCTAATGGAGCCAGATTTGTTGAACATTTGTCGGGTGAATGTGTGCTGTAGAGGCAGAGTCGGGTATTAAAAAGTAAAGAAGGAGCTTTAATGATGTTTCTGATCTGTAAAGGGGAACATTTAGATTTGCTTTCACCACAGCACAGCTCTGCAAGGCAGCATGGAGACTTGTAGTCCTCGCCTGCTTTTGATTTGCTGTTGTGTGTGTACTTGTGTGTGTTTGTATGTGTGTGTGTGTGTGTGTGTGTGTATGAATCACTGTCTTATATAATTGACCAAAGGCTTCTACATGGCTGACTGGCTTTTGCTTCTGCCCACCCTTGTTGCTGGTGCAGGGAGGTTCCCTGCTAGGCTCCAGAGTGTCACTGACAATCTGCCCATGTCGCCTTGATGAATGTGTTGCCCTGTGTGTGTGTGTGTGTGTGTTGTCACAGCACATTTCCCCTTGTGTATGTTGTTTCTGTTGCAGAGGATGAGGGGAGGAAAGAGGGAAGGGATATGACAAACATTAGGGAGGGCTCACTTGAGACTCAAGACTCACTTGTGGGGAAGTTCTTGTTCAATTTACCTTAGTCGTGTGCGTGTCTTGCTGCCTGAATGTACTGTATGTGTGTGTGTTTGTGTTTGTGGGAGGGTCTGAGGCACTTGTTTGATCATTCCCTGTTACTGCTTGGGTGGCTGCTGCTCATGAATATCCAACTGACCCTGCAAAAACAGTCAGCTAAAACAAGAAAGAGACTCTAGTCACCTTTGATCTGATCTCTTTACATATTTTAGTCATCAAAGAGCCATCGAACACATGCTGTCCGCTGCCTACAATTACAATAGGACTCCTTCCACAGCTGTGGCCCTTGCCTCATTGTTAATACTTTTCATTATGAGAGACCTCAATTGTGAGCTTGCTGAAATTTCCAGATGCCAGTTGTTCTGTTCAACCCAGAGATTTTATTTTGGAGTTTGTGTGTGTGTGTGTGAGCATGGGCGTTGGTTGGGTGTCTATTTTATTCAGGATCAGTTTCTAAGCTAGGAGAGGTGATGGATTGTTCCTAGCAGTCATTAAAGTCCTTTTCTGGGGGACAGGTTTGGCTGTCTAGCTGCGTTAAATGGTTCATCAGGCAGGGCAGAGCTGACATACAGCGAGCAAAAGAGATTGTTAGTTGTCAGTATTGCTTTGATGAGGAGTCCCAGACTTAATGCATCATGAGGAATTGAAGGTTTTCAGTATAAAAGGCCTAGCGAGGCGGCGGCGTGACTTGGACATATTTGGATTTTGTAAGTCGCAGAGTGTACAGATAGAAGGGTGAAGTTTTTACACTATTCCTTAAATTAACTTGACGGTTTTACATTTAATAGCACCAAATATATGCTACATTGAAACAGACAGCATCAAAATAACATAGTAAATCCACAAGGATTAGTGTTACAAAACACAAGAGCAAAAGTGTGTTTATCTGCTCTAACTTAAGCTGCAATCGTTAGCATATCTGACTAATTAGTTTACTGCCAACAGTAGTAACCGAGCGTCACTTCCCTGATCAAGGAACACATTATTCACTAACTACATTTGTTTGTGGGGTTACAGGTTCAGTAAAAAAAAAACATTCACAACATATCTACTGTTTAGTATTTTTACAAAGTGTGGAAGCCGATTCTGGATGCTGGTAAAGTTAGCAGTTCTCAGCTCTCGTCCTGAAATCAAGGACCCATTGTTTCAAAAAATGAGGAAGAATTTTAAGTAATAAATCTGTCACCGTCGCCATCGCAAACTGCGTATGTGCCATGTACGAGAACGGAAAGTTGGACAATCATAGCAAGAGTAACTAAGGAGGTTGGACTTTACACATGGACTAATAAACCACTATTGACCGTTTGCAAACATTTACACCATGAAAAAAAATTGTCATTTCATTGTCATCCCCAAAACTAAAATGAAACATGACAATACAACCCAAAATGTAGTATGACGGTGAATTTTCTTCTTTATCACAGAGTTTTCTCTTCCTGAAATTAAGCAAATGAAATAAGGAAAATAAGCACATTAACAATAATGGCTCTGTTGCCCAGTAACATATTGTAATTGAGAGAGTAAAACTGTGTGGTTCGCCATCTGTGTTAGGTAAGGTGAGGTAAAGTAAGAGCACACACACAGCACAGGAAAGTATTCCTGTTGTTTTTTTTTATTATTATAGCGTACTGTACTGTCCATGTCGCTCTGATGAGCATGTCGCATTCTGCACTGCATGTCAATGCACAGTCATTTACTGTGAAATGTACTATCAGAGGAGGAAAGTACAATGTGGCGAGTCGATGAAGACTGAAATAGCAGTGGTGGTAATAAATGACCAACACAGTCAGTGAAGTCACAGCAGGTGTTTTCCTGCAGCTTTCACCTGCTGTGACATCACTGATTGCAGTGAAGGCAGAAGTGCAACATGGATGAACATCTGAACTAAAAAGAGAGTAGTGCAACAGCAGCTGTGTGGTTCCATATGCATCTAGTCTTTAAAGATACTATAGTATTTGTATATAGTATGTACTGTATGCAAATACTATACTATACAAATACTATATTTTGTAGTAGCTACCATTTCTGTCTGTGTTTGTCACCACAGCAGCTTGTGTCATTGAAGTTAAATGACATTACTGTAGTAATGCAAACAAAAATCAAACAAAGGCAAACCAAAAGCTAACAAAAATGTTAATTCACACATTAAACCATTCATGTATTACACCTGTAGTTGTTTTTAAAATTCTGATATAATGTACTAATCTGAGCATGTCTTGTTGCTTGGATTAAACTAGCTGAATTTAACACAATACTGAGGGGTGCTGCTGACTGCAGGCTCAACACACGTTATATTGCGTCTGACTGACAAAGCTACTGTAACTTGGGATGGTCATAAACTAAACTGGCACTAAGCTGTGAAATTAAATATTGGTCACAGGCTACACTTGCTTATGGGTGTGGTCATCTCCGACGCACCTCATAAGTAATCGTCATGATCAGGCCTGCCTGCTCCTCAGAACAATACTTCATCATCCCTGTTGTTGTCTCAGAAAGAAAGTTTTGATGTAAAGTAATATTCTCTCTCTGTTTCTCTCCTTCTGTTCTTTTCCTTTCCAGTGTCCCGTGGTTTGTGAGTCTGCGTCCCATGCCTCCATCGACAGAGAAAATAACCCACTGACAGGGCCGGGTATGATTCACACCCTGAACACCTGTAGTTTCACCATTCATTGCTGAATAATGAGGCACTGGGGAAAAAAAGAAAAGAAAAGGAAAAGAAAACACTTGTCCTATATTCTTCTCTTCCTCCTGCTTCTTCATATTTTGTTTCCTTGCACACTTACAATAAGAAAGGTTATTTTTACATGAGCAAAATGTCAAAAACTCACCCTGTAATGGCCCCAGAGGAAAGTTTGAAATAATTCATCTAGACTGTAATGCAGTATTGTGTTAGTTAATACCATGTAACATCGTCCTTTATCCAAAAGTCCCTTAATGTTGATATGTATCTAATTGACTTTGAATTGTCCTTGCATATCCTTTCCATTAACAAGGTTTGAGGCATCTCTGGGGTATCCTGTTTGATTAAAAAATTAATATGTTTCCTGCTTTTATTGAATAGGAGTCTTGGTGTTTTTAGGCAGCAAGAAAGACTAGTAGGAGGTATCTGACAATGAGGTAAAGCCTCTTGGTTCTTTGTGGACTAACTGAAGACAAACAAAAGATGTCATGCTAGCTGCGTGAGACTAATTTAGTGGTGACACAGAAAGCTAGCTCTCTCACTAGGTAGAGAACGAGAGAATTGTGGAGAGAAAATGAAAGACATGTAGACAGAAAAGGGATAGACTTGAAAAGGTCAGGACTCCTGCTGTGCTGAAACTTCACAGCGCTGGTTCAGAGGAGACTTGGGAACCTAGTTTCCTTTTTTCATCCCATGCATTCATTTGTTCCACACATCCATTTTCTCTTTTATCCAGATTCCCACCACCTCCCTAAGCTCCCCAGCAGCCCCACGCTTGTTGTCATGGTGTCGTTGTCGCTTACTGTTTCTACCGTGATTAGCTAGAGAACTGCAGCCACGTTTGCAGGTGCACATCTGCAGCCCGTCAAAACAATACCCTCCCTGCAGACCCCGCCAGATTGAGTAATGCAATTTAGTCTTCCACTTTTATTACCTTTCAAAATGAGCATACGGGGAGCATGGAGATAGGGGAGCCCACGCACAGCACGTCTCGGGAAGTCATTTTCTTAAGAGGCGTTGGGAAGGGAAACAGAGGCATCTGATTGGTGGTGAGATTAGTGTGGTGGCAAGGGGGAGTTCAGGGGTTAATCTGCTTCTCTGACGGAGGTTGAAGTCAGCAACTGTGGCTCTTCCGATTAAGGTTGTGCCTTCACCCTCTTCTCTCCATGTGTCCCTTGCTCCCCATTTATTTTTGTCATCCATTCCACTTTCTCTAATCCCCATGCCAACAATGTCTGAATATCCCATTTCATTGAGGTGCAATTATGAATCTTTCTGGGGTCATTCCACTGCCAAGCTTAACCTTAATCATCATTAATTTCAACATCAACTTCAGCATCTTAGAAAAATAATAATAAGCCTCTCTATAGCCTATTTGGCTCACAGTTATTGTCCTTCAGAGGATCTCTGTAGTCTGTATGTACCTGTGTTTACAGTGTATCCACACATTGTTTCTGCATATTACGATGTAACAAATTCGAAAAACAAATTGAGCTAAAATGAGCCTTTTTAATAAAATGCCTTAAAAATATTCTTGCCGTTTTGATGCTGAACATGTATATGTTAGTAAATAAAGATATGAGCTAAACAGAGATTGAAACACCGTTTGTACAGAGGCTCAGTAGTGTCTTTACACACCACCAGATGGTGCTTCATTTCTAAGGTGGTCATCATGGTTACTTTATGTGGTTAGTTTGACCATTTTA
Source organism: Oplegnathus fasciatus (assembly GCA_003416845.1). Lineage (NCBI taxonomy): Eukaryota > Metazoa > Chordata > Actinopteri > Centrarchiformes > Oplegnathidae > Oplegnathus > Oplegnathus fasciatus. The sequence continues at coordinate 440,158 of NTHP01000074.1, read as the reverse complement.
ATCTTGCCAAGTGCCTAGTTTTCACCTTTAAAAGAAAAGTCTGGTATGATACTATATTTTTCTTATTGTGAAAAAATCCTACAAAATGACCAAATCAGCTTGCCCATTTGTTCCTATTGAAGACATGTATTAAAAGACATATTACAAGACATTTTAAAAAAACTTAAAAAATATAGAGTTTCAACTTTTACAAAAGGCTTTCCGAAAACAGCTGGGCACTGCAGTTTTTAGCAAACACCACCACAGGAGTAAATAATGTATTCTTTGGGGACTGTTTTCAACTGCGGATTATTACACATTCACTAGCGAGTACTGAAGGCACCAAAACGGTTTATGTAAGATTTACTCAAAATGTGCCCATGTTCATATTAAGAAAGAAACATGTCATCCATTGATGTATTTTTTGGACAACAATGGAGGTCTATGGCACAGTTGAATAAGCTACTGTATATCAGGCTTTGGCTACACAGACAGTATTTGTTAGTAGGTTCAATTGTTGGTTTTTTATACTTTTCATGGGACTTGTCTTGTTGGCACATTTGTTTTCTTTCTACAACCCAGTTTTTTATTTTGCTTTCAAATGGTTGCCCAAAATTCACTTGGAAACCAGCGTTTTTTTAAACACAGTTGAAAGAGTTGTTAAATCCCACCAGCCGGCACACTTTGTAACATTGCATTTTATATTAATATCCTCTTACTACATAAGAACCCCCACTGTAGTGCGCCTTCTTTAAGCCTTCTGCATTGAAGGGCATCACTAAATTTAAAACACTTGAGGACAAATTACATAGTACCACCAGATTAATGATTTGGGCACTTAGACAGATGACTCTGAAAAAAACACATTCTGGGGCCAGATCAGGGTACAGTGCAGTGTGAAGGGTTTGGTAGTGGGAGCGTTCTCTGTACTGTCAGTAGGAGCAGAAGTGTTGCTCCCACTTTTGAATTCAAGCAAAAACATTTTACTGGTGCCATGTATGTTTGACTGCCTAGAGCGAGATTGTCAACGTTTCACCCCGGGTGCTTCAGCTCCGACTTATTGAGTGACTTCCTTTATGACTGCAGCTCTGGAAACGAAAAGGGGTAGTAAACACTGTTCAAGGCACACAGCCTTCTTGCCCTCTGCTGCCAGCAGGCAGATAAGAGCATTAGAGCAGTTTTTTCATTTCCAGCCTTCGATTGCTGCTATTAGCCACTCTCTGCAAAAGTGAAGACGACGGGGCTGAATCTGAATAGGTTTTAATGGGAGAGCTGGGCGATGGGGTTAGCGAGCAAAGTTTCAAAATGATTCAACTTTCTCTGTCCCACTGTTGTACAATAAACAAGCAATTAAAATGGAAATGGAGGAAATAATAAGACAAAGATTAACAGGACAAGGTCTCGGTATTTCAGTCTGTATTCTAGTGTGCTGTGCTGCCACTGAAGAAGAAGGAGAGAGAGAGAAAGAAGGCCTCGGAAGATGAGAAACGCCTTATCTATGGCAGACAGTTATTGATTATAGAATTTAATTTGTGCTTCATACCTCATGTGACTTTCTGCGAGTTTCTGTCTGTAGCGTCCTTGAGGTTACCAGCTGTCAAAGTTGGTTCAGATCTTCTGTTTTCCCTTTGTAAAATTAAAAAAAAAAGTTAGGATTATCTTTGATGAGAACATGATGTATTTTCTGCTGTGTCAGATGGTTCAATATTCCTTTCTTCCCTCCCCTTTGTCTCCCTCTCTCAGTGTTCAAGAACCCAGTATGCAAGGTGTACAGATTTCAAACCATGGACAGCAAGTGGATGCTTGTGCGGGAACAAATGGAGGAGTGCACATTGTCCTTTAGCATCCCCAAACAGCTGCTCTCACTGTATATTCAGGAGGACATGAGCAGGTAAGTCACTTTGAAATCCTACTATTGATCCTGTGGATGTCACTGCCAGCTTTCTCATTGCATCAGATGGCTCATTTCCTGTTTGTGCAGGCATCAACTAACCTGCCAATGGAGAACAATCAGAAGTTCAAAGTAAAACTCCAACCCGGTATTAGCTCATTATGCGTACAGTAGGTGTGTGTGTGTAGTCTCTAGACCGTCTTTCCCGACCCAGTTCGCCGACGTAAATGATTATTTAAAAGTTCCGCCTATATTTGGAGAGGAGTGAATTATTCAGATCTGTTTAACACTTCAAAAGAGGCTCCAGAAAACGACAAACATTGTCTCTTTCAAACACACACTCATTCACACCTTCGCCCAGTCCTCTCACGAAGCTTTGTAAGAAGCCTCCTGGAGCATCCTGCCACTAGTGCTGAATCAGACAAAAACTTTAAAGAAAGAAGAAATAACCCTTAAGATTTCAGTCGTGGTTTGGCGACACCTGTGGTTATCTGTAGTGTGTAGCAAGTGTGGGTTAATACTACAAGTCCTTGAATTCTGGGGACAGCTGTTTTGTCATAAATACAACAGAGGAGCAACTGGTGTATTTGTTTACCATGCAGCCAAACAAACTCATGTTTTAATAAAGAAATGAGTCAATAGTTAGCCTTTTTCCATCAGGCCATGAGGGACTGCAGTCTGATTTAATGCGAGCAGTGTTCCACTCAACAGCAGGTCACAGTAAAGTTGGTTACCTTCATCGAACAGCTCACCGGGGCGTCTCCTTCTCATTCCATCACTCCCTCCAATATGTATCCACTGTCAAAAAATGCCAGATATCATTATTTCCCTGTTTTGGGTTGTAACTTTGATAAAAATTCTGTATTTGAACACATATAAAGCCGCATCAGAACATTACGGAAATCAAGAACATAATTGCAATTAAAGTCCAGGCCTGTTAATACTGTGTGAGAATGAGGACAGGTGAAGGCAAGGTCAGAAGGAGGTGATGTTTCACCAGTCTCTGAGTGTGCACCCGTAATTAGATCAAAGAGTCCCTTCCCTCAGGCTCGACCAGTGTTTGTCAAGGCAGATCATTACTCAACTGGCCTGTTGTCCCTGGCAACCTCTTCTCATACATAACACACAGACGCATACATACGCACACACGCACGCACACAGCTTAAGAGGATTTCTTTATGCTCGCTTCAATACAAGGAATAGGCACAAAAAGATGCAATCAGAGATTTTGATTAACTTGGTGGGAGGAGGGTTTGATTTGTAATCACGGCCCTCTCCTAAAGGATCACACAGAGTTCAAGGATACACTCGCATGCAAAAACATTCACACAACTGCAATCATGCCCTCCACCACACACATACGCGTGGAAACAATCACACATCCGTTATTGACAGATTGACTAGACAAGGTTTGTAATCAGTTTACCTGTCAAACAGATGTACTGAAATCCATTCACATTCCCAGACTATGGTTCCCACATGTCCTCTCTCAGTAGCTAACCCTACTTTCTGTTGAAATAGAAGACGATCAGCTCTGCAAACTGATAATTTATATCACAACTAAATTTAGAAGACAATTATAGAATATTTATTAAATGTCTTATCTGTATAATACAGCTCATGAGCACACAGCAGGCTCCCAACCATGACAACCACATACAATGTTTGTTTATTAACAGGCATGTGTACCGTATCTCCAGCTTGGTCGCTTAAGCACCTCTCCTATAATCCTCTTTAAATGTTGTCTTTCTCCACGGTGTCTCTCCATTTAGCCGATTCTGTCAGCCAGCCTCACACTGGTGCTAGCTCGATGCTTTTAATGATTCAGTTAGTGCTGCAAAGTTGCGAGTGCAGCGGCGGATGGTGGGTGGCTTAGTTTGCTTTACCACTCTATGATAATCTTGGATGTTTCTTCCTTCTGTTTGTTCGCTTTGATGTCTACGGCCATGTTCTCATCTCACTCTGCGAACACAGAGGTGGCTGATTTTCTCTGGTTCCTCCAGTGAAGATGCTGTGACTCCTTGTGTGTGTGTTTGTAAAGATAATTAATGCATGTGTAGTAAAGTGTCAGTGTGTGGGTGTCAATTAAACCCCCATTCATTAAGAGCTGTCTGGTTTCTCATTAATGGAAAAAAATCATACCCTCCTTCTTTTCCTGTTAAAAAACTGTATACTGTGATTGTGTATCTGGATCATATAGGTGACATTTTGACGTCCGGCTTCACTGTTTCCAATTGTTCTTTGCGTTCAGGATCAGCGTTAGTGCTTGTTGGATGGAGCTGCATGTATTGCGAAAGAAGGGTTTGCTTTTCAGTCCTCTCACGCAGTTTTTATTGACCCCACACACAAAGGCCTCTGTGATTAAATTGAACAGGCACTATAACGCACCATGAAATAAAAGTGCCCACATGACAGGTCTTTGCACTTTGGGAAATGTATTCTGTTATCTCCAGTCATCAGTCCAAGTCAATCTTAACGCATTGTTCTACTTGATTTTTGTCCATCGGTTCATTTTCTAATATATGCATCATGTTTTCAGTCAAAATAAATAACTAAACTGCGTCAGCTACTGTATATATGCCTTTCTCCCTTCTCTCTTTCCTTCTCTTGTAGGATACTGTTTTCTGTCCATCCATTCTTATCATATTTGTTTTCTACTTCCATAGTTTTCTATTTTTATCTAGTTATTTCTTATCTCATAGTCTACTTAAGGGAAAAAGCAGAATGCAACTTCTGATTATTTGGAAAGTGTTATCAGCTACATAATCGACTACATTATTCCAGTTACCTTCAGCTATTTAGTTACTTCTGGAAGAACTGTTTTTTAGCCTCAAGGATATGCAACAAAAATAAGCTCCCACATTGTCGACACTTACCTCTGTTTCAGTCAAGCAACCTTTGAGGAGTTAGCCATCCATAAAACGGAAAAGAACAACATAACATACCCAATAAAAGTTTAAAGATAATTATCTACTGTATTAGAAATGTCAACAAACCCCAAACAGTACGATGTTCAGTTCTCACCACAGTATACGTTATTATAAAAGTACGTATACAGTATCTTAATATTATGAAATTCATTATGTTGCCCAGTTTGAGTGCACAGTACAGTGTCCATGCATGAAACAGCTTAGGTCATTTAAACTTTGTAAAACAATTTGATCCTACTGTGTGATATTTTACATATTACATTCTCAGTGCGTTTCTTCAAACATTTAAACCAAAAGAAAAAAAACCTTTCAGATATTTCCTGTTTATTGGAGCACTTTTTTTCAAATATCTGCTGTTAGACCTGAGTGATGTTGTGACCCTTTTTCACATGCATATCGTTAATCACCCCTCACTTACTCCTTTCACGCCTTTCCTCAATCACACCTTTACTCTTTCCAGACAATAGCACTCTGATTAAGGAGGTGATACTATACCTCTCTATCCAACATCCCACTGCCTTATCACCCTCATTTAGCAAGCAGATATGTTTCTCTGTTATTTTATGCATATTCTATTATTTACACCGAGATCGTCCATCCTGACCTCCACTCCAGACTTCCCGACACAAAATAACAGATCTCTCAGGAGACAGTGGCAGTGACTGAGAGGTATAGCCAGAGGATATACATTATTGTGAATGGTTGCAATCTAAATAGCATTGTAACAATCTAGTACTTTGTAACATTTACTATATAACCTGGAAAACTAGAGAACACTGCTCCTTGATTGGTTAAAATGGCCAATTGTGGTATTAGGGGCCACTTCAACAGAAGTGGGTATGCTGGAAACAATGTATTTGATTGAAACCAAGGAGAAATGTGAGGTGACCCTACTCAGACCTCACTAGCAGGGGAATTTACCTCAATGTTGTCGTCTTGACAAGAGTCCCGATATCATTATCTTATTCAGCTCTAGGCTTCCATTAGCATGCATCAATGAAAGAGCAGTGATTATTTCTTTTATCCTAGTAGTTTGTTTTTCCGTTTTCAAGAACAGATTTTTCTGTGTTTTCATTTCAAAAATAGGAGTTTTGAGTCACTCTCATTTGCAAAGATGTTAATTTTATCTCTGGGACTACTGCACACAACACCTTTTGAATAAACATGTATATTCATCGCTGGTCTCTGTTTAAATCCCTTTGTAATTAAGAATGGTTTCAAGCACTATTTATACGCATAAAGTTAAAATAATACTTCCTTCGAATAACTTAAGATTACATCCATGCCTGTGTTGCTGCCAATAGTACTGTGAACTTCCTTTCCTCATCGCAATCTGGAATGTACTTACTTTGTGAGGAAGCCTCCTGTCTATCTTCCTATGCCATAAGCATAACTTACTTACAACCACCTGCAGAGCGTGTTGGCAGAGTTGCCCAGCATGTGGCACCTCTCTGCCTTGAGGTTCTTTTCAGCTGCAGGTTTGTTCAGATCTAGAAAGAAGGCGAGAGAAGAAGAAAATGTCTCACATGTGATCTGCCATTTGTTTTACAGCCAGTGCAGTTTGCTCTTAGCCAGGCTAGAAAACTGCATCTTCTCACGTCATTAGCAAATGTTCGCTGTGTGTATGCTATACTGTATATAATGAGCTGATGGCACGCTGCGCTGGGGTGTGTATTTAAAGACTCTGTTCACCCAAATTATAACAAAAATATATTTTCTCAGTTACCTCTGGTGGTATCAACCCATGAAGATAATTTTGGTTTAATTTGCCTAGGTTATTATATATCTCTCCCTGAGATTTCTGCCTCTACCTCAATGCATTGGAGGCGAGTGGAATTTCTTTGTGGTGCTCACTATAGCCCTACCGATACTGGATTTTTGAGGCTGATACTGATACTCGATATTTAGGAGTTTAAAATCTGATTTTTTTTTAATTGAGACCAAGATTCATACTAAGTAGGACATTTTAAAAGTGAAAAATCAACTTGTCAGTGCTCTCTGGTGGCCAAACTATGTAATGGAGAGAAAGCTATTTTGTTATTTATCAGCTGACATATACACTGATACAGATATATCTGCAATTCAATCAGCCAGTCAATGGAATAGATTATTATGTAAATGTAGAATATGTATAGCATTAATGTTTGATGTCTATCCACCTGTAGGCTCTGAGTTTACCTTCCCCTCGAGGGGAGAGCAGCAGGTCAGAGCCTACAGGTGGATGTAGGGGGTGCAGGTGGGGCAGCAGCAGCAGCAGCACTAACAGCATAGCTTTCAAGTGAGTGGGCAGAGCACTGACGGCTTAAGTACACCGCCATGATTAAAAGGTTGAGTTTGATATACAGTATGATGCAGTGAGAAGACTGTGCCATGTGAGCGTAGCGGCGGACTCGAGTTGGGCTGATTGAAGGGGCTCACAATCTTCACTTCATTAAGCTTACATCGGCAAATATATGAGTCCGGCTCTAGTGTTTACAGTGTTTAAAAAAATACATCCACAACATGTCTCTCCAGAAACAATGTCCCTGTTACTCTGAATAATTCACAGACCTCGCTGTAAACAGTTTTTATTGGAACTACTTTCTAACAAAGAAATGGTCCCTATGTCCCTGTTGACAGCATTGCTAGATAACACTAGAGATACATGAGAAAATATGTTTGTCTTTTTGTCGTGTTTTTTTTTTTTATTTGGCTGAACCCACCCCTTATAAAATATTGTGTGTTTGATCATACATACTGTATGACCTTGACTCACCCTGCCTTTCTCTCTGGTGTCATTTCTATCACGTTCTGCTGGGCATTGGAATACTTCAAAGTAATCTATAAATAACTTTCTTACCTGGAGGAAACCAGGAAATAGTCTGGAGAGGCTATCAGCGCCTAATGCTTTGTTGTAGTAGTTGAACTGCAACAAAGAAATAACTACTACATTATGCATTCAAGCAATTATGCCTGGTCTTAACAATAAGTCGAACCAACGAGCATTTATACATGAAGCCTTTCATTTTAAGACATACAATATACAAAATGTATGAGGTGTAATCACTGAAAATTGGGCTCATTATCATGAAAGCAATGCATATGACCATGTATTTGTTATCCTGAATACAATATTGAACCTCCTTCAACCTCTAATTTCTATAATATCACTGCAATTTGTTTTCAATGGACGCTGGAGGGCTGGTTCCTGAATGATATCTGTCCATCTGATGTCGTCTTTCAGATGCAAATGATAAGCCAGTGAAAGAGGCTGTGCTTAGTAGGAAATCAGCCCGCCCACCCACACACACAAACACAGACGCTCGTGCACGGCCACTCTTATTTCCTAAAGAAGGAGAACAGATGATCTTGGCCTTGAGCCGCAGGCACAGAGAGATGAAAGACAGGCGACCGATCGCTCCAGTGACACCAGTAAAGGCGGGATGGGTTTATTTTATAAGTAATGGTAGAAGAAATGGTAGGAGCAGGGGAGGAATTTGACAGGGCAGAGTGGATAAGTGGGCACCAGCTACTAGCCGGAGGATCAGAAATGTGTTTATCTGGCTTTGCACAGGGTGCTTCGGGACGTTACTGTGTGTGCATGTGTGTCTGGTTCAGTATGTACAGCTGGTGTCTGTGTGTTACCAGGATTGTTAATCATTTTTTTATACCCTAACTAGAAAAATGAGATAATTTGAAAGGAGTTTGGGAAGCATGGATGATGATGACCAACAATAGATGTAGCATTACAATAATGCTCCATAGCTTTTAAAACTCCCTTAAATTATATTGTTTTATGTCTAATGTGTATGTTTTAAACACAGAAGCTAAGCACAAACAGCAGGCCAGGCAAAATGTGTGGACTTCATTGATGATCTCTTTAATAGCCATTAAAACCACAAAGGTCCTCATAGATCTGTGTTTATCTGTAGGGTGCAGGACCTGAGGGAGCTGGGGGAGCTTTCTCCTCACTGGGACAACTTAAGAAAAGAGGTGATGACGCGATACGGAGGAATCATCAGCTCCTACCAGGAGACCTTGGCTGAACTGGACAAGATTACTGGTACGACTGCACCTGCTGCTAAATTTTACATTCATACCTGTTTCCACACATGCATTCATGGTCACACGTACAAAGTTGTTTTGCTAAAAAGCATGCAAACACACTTATGAAATAGTTCCAAGATATTTTGAGTGTCCTTGGTTCATAGCTTCCTTGAATGTATTTTTTCAGATATGATTATCCAAGTTTTCTTTTTCTCCAGTGTTCTCTTCCTATCATGGTTTGTCCTTGGATGGCAGAAAAGCTTCTTTTTTTTTTATCTCTCCAAAGGGTTGAAAGTCAACATTGTGCATACTGTTGTACTGATGTACTAATCAACCAACTCTTTTTCTCTGTTTGTAAAATTCAGGGTTGGTGGTGAAAGTAGCCTCTTATTGTAATATGTGGTTCCTCAATATAAAGGGAATTATGGGAGTGCTTAAAGGAGTGAGGTATATAGTGTCTGTAATCTAAACCTATTGCTTCTGTTACAACCCGATCATAGCTCAAAACACTGCGGCAGGCTCCAACCTGTAAAGTCCAAAAAGAGAGGACAACTTTGAGTTGAAGGATGGATTCTGGGTCAGTCGTAAGCTTAGTGAGAGGTTGTTTAATTTATCTACTTGCTGTCACAGGGTTTCCATGGCAACACAGGTTTCATCAGGCGTAATTGAAATGTGCGTGCCCATGTGCTCTTCTGTGTTTTGTTAAAGTAAACGTTTGCCGCGCACATAAAATCTGATTCAAATCTCTGCCATGTGCAAACAAAAACACGAGTCTTGCATCTCATTTACAAATATTCAGTGCTCTACTTGGTATGCAAATGTTTTTTTGCACACTTTTTGCAGATGTTTTACATAATAAAATGAATCCACGCAGTTAGCTCTAATGTGAACACAGAAAGCAATTAGTCTGATTCTCATTTGCCTCTGACATTGAACAGGGAAACATTGGTCATGTGATTATGCCACAGAATGCCACTGATGACGGGGGGGTTTGAAATTCATGTAGCAACATGTAGGTGATGTATTTTTTCTGTTTAGTTCCATTACTCAAAAGCAGGATGAAAACTAACACCACATACGAACAGTGAGCGTACTCAATATACTGTATATACAGAAGGCGTTGTCCTTATACAGGAAAGACTCATTTTATGTACAAAACAACAGATGTTAAGTGTTCGTGATACATTATCTGCCTCTGTCCTCGACTAAACTCATTAAATTATTACTAATGAAAATCATAACAGGAATAACAGCCATTAAAAAGCTCTGAGACTGATCAGTCCCTCTGGATTTGTTTCTTTCCCTCTCCATAATCTCTTCCTATGCATATTTTAGCTTACTTTGAACATGAGACCATCATGGCAACCGATTAATTTTACTCACATCACATAATGAGATATTGTCTCTGCTGCGTTTTGCCCAGCCGATAAGAGATGATGGTGGCTAAGCTCCCTGCACTATTCGCCGTAGCTATGAGGGAGGGAGTTGCGGGTGAGGGGAATGGATAATGTGACATTGGTCATTATGGTTCCTGACAAGCCCCTTGTGTGGCTGCAATACACGGAGGAGCCCCTGCCCAACTCACCACTCTAATCCAGCCCTGAATTAACTTAACAGGATGACAGACATTGCTAAACTAGTTGGGTGGCCAAGCTGCTGTAGATTAATTATTGATAAGTAATATCATTAAAAGAGGCGGAGAGTAGAGACAGAAAGAGACGGAGAGTGTGGAGGCGGTTTGAGTGTGACGACCAGTGGGTGAGCAAAGACAAGGGAGACAAGGAATGAGAAGATAATTACTCAAACCAAACAAACGGTGACAAATAAAAGCCGAGAGTGCTGTCCGTCATGAGAGAAGTTAATGTAAAAAATCACAGAGCATCATTGTTCTCTTAACATTTATATACAAACAAATTAATACTTTTAGGGCATGTGTCAACATGTTATTACTTTTAAAATGCGCATCATGTAAGAACTAAACGTAGTCAGGACGTCTTTTCGTCATATTTCAAGGCAGTGCCTACAGTAGGTCTTTAAATAACAATACAACATTGATTACTCGAATAAATAGGGTTATTTATGTATTTATATTAATTATAGGCTGACTCTAATGTGCATGTAATTTAAGGTCAATCCTGAGTCAGAGAGGTTTTCATGTGCAGAAGAAGAATCAGTGGTCTGTGCACATTCCATGGGTCAGATGGAGGTTTTTCTGTTATATATATTTTTTTGTAATAACAAAAATAAAAACAGAAAGTTGGAGAAGCTGCAGGTAGTAGAATAAGAAGAGGAAGAGGAGACGCAGTCTGCTGGGAGAGAGTGAGAGACTCCCCATGTTCAGGTTCAGCACCCTCACTGACTCCATTTTATCCATTTTTAATGACGAGCTGACCTCAGCGAACGCTTCAGATGCTCTAATAACTGTATTCAATTCATAAATTAATCATCCCTACTTTCATTGTTTACCAGCCGGCGAATTAAAGACACAGATGTAATCCAGTTAGCGTGGTGTTTGTTGGACCTCCAATACTGCCAGCACTTCTCTGCACAAAACTGTCAGTCACTCTTAAACTCCACTTATGGGATAACTACAGCTTAAGGCCCAGAGCTACATATTGTAGATTAAGGCTCATATCTTACTTTCTCTCTTTAATATCTGTATTAGAACAGTAGTCTCTGCAATCTGTCGCCTCCAGGTAAAGATGTTCAGCTGTGGAGTGCACAGACTATTTCTTTTTTCAGGTTTCTACAACATTAAAAATAGTAATAACAAAGAAAAGCCCTTAAAAATAATGACCAAATGTTAAAGATCGTTCTCACACTCCTCTCAGACTGATCCCACTGCTCACACAGCATGTGTCCAATCCTCCCCTGTGTCTACAGCATACAGTATCTAACTGTTGATTGATTAAAGAAGACTGCTGTGCTTTCAGCGCCGCAGGACCGTGAAGATGAAACCCTTAACATGCTTAAATAGGCCTGAGGATCTGACGGACCTCACTTTATAGGCCACTGTTTTTCCAGTGCTGGTTGCTGGTGTTTGTGATCTTGTTTTTTTTTTCTTCTCAGCTTGTCCTCAGGCACCTGGGCAGAAATTTCTAAAAGCATAGGATATCGGTTGCTCATCAGGAAAGTGGCTAAAAGCAAAGAAATGACAGGAAAGATTAAAAGAAGAGATAGTGGCCAGATGTTGGTCAGTACTATTGGCATCCAGCCCTTCTGTCACATAGCCAGCCCACCTGGGCAAACAGATGGGGATCTGATATGACTAATTCATCTAACCTACAACGGTCACTAGCTCGATTAGCCTGGTCCCCAGAGCTCTGCAGTCGACAGTGAGAGCCCACTGAGCAGGGATGACAGCCTAGCCGTTGACTTGAATGTTAGTCTTTGGAAACAGCTCCTTCCAGCACAGCAATGTGTTGATGTTCACTGAGGAGACCAGTTTAATTCTATCTAGGTGAAGAAATTTGCACAAACAGTATATAGGTCAAGAGTTTTTATTAGCCCCACTAGCTGTGTGGCACCATGGATGGCAATGTCGGTCTGTCGACTGAAATATCTCAGCAAGTATTCGATTTTATAATTTTGTATGTATGGTCCCCAGAGGGTGAAGCCTACTGACCTTTGGTGATCCCCTGACCCTTACTCTTAGACCCACTATGGGATTGACATTTTTGTTTTTTAATGAATTGATGGATTGCTGTGGAATTTGCTTCAGATATTAAAGGTTCGAAGAGAATAAATTCGAATGACTTTCATCTAGCGCCATCATCTGGTCAAAATTTCAATTTCTAATGACATTCCCCTCAGTCTCAGCTGTACTTTGTGTTTATGATGACGGTGAACCTGGTAAATACTACCTGCCAAACATCAACATGTTAGCATTGTCACTGTGAGCATGTCAGCATGCTGCACCACTGTGCCTAAATACAGCCTCATAGAGCTGCTAGCATGGCTGCAAACTTGTAGTCTTGTTGAGCAAATGATCACATCCCACGCCCGGTTAAAGCAGCAGCTCATTACGCAGTCAGCTCCTGGACTGAACCTGGCACTGAACCTCCAGATGCACTCTGCGAGTGAAGGAGAGCTCAAAAGCACATTTCAGAGGATGGATTTCTATGAGATCACAAAGCTCAGAAAAGAAATACTGTAGTGATTTTGATTACAGAATATTTACTTTGACAAACTTCACCTGAGAAACACTGCTACTCAAAATATTGCTCATAAAATTATGATGTTATTAGCTTGAACATATATCTAATTATTAATTCATTAGGAGGCAATAAGCAGGTTCATGGTAAACAAACGGAGATGAAGGGTAAGACAAATCAACGACGCACAAAATATACGCAAGGTACACAAGGCACTGCAAGTGGTGGAGGGAGAGAGAGAGGCGCAGTGGGTGGAGGTGGAGATGGTGTTAATATGGATGTTAATACTGAGGTAAATGCAGCCAAACACACACATAAATGTCTTAACAAAACACAGAAAAGTTTAGTTGGAGCTTGTTGCGATTTTACAGTTCATTGATGGTAAAGTTCAAATCCAATCATGTTACACAAACCACAACACAATTCGTTACAGTAATCAGATATTTGTGTTCAGTGTTAACAGCCTAATTGTGTCATTTTTGTCAGTTTTGTCATCAGTTTTTAGTTATATACAAGCCCATATTTAATGCATATTTCTTTTCCCACTGCAACCGTCCTTTTGGCTCTTGTAAATCCCATCTGAGCTGTGTTTGCGGCTCCTTTTCAGAGGTGGAGAATTTTACCTGCAAAATCCAGCGGTTGCCTCCTATTATTTGCGCGACCCTCCTTTGAATACATATGCAGTGAGGAGAGAGGCGCACCTCGCAAACAGTCACACAAATTACATGCAAACTGCGACTTTACCAAGCAAACTGGTGTGTGTGCTTGATAAATACAGCATGTGTATTTAGGGCAGAATCTGCTCCTGAAAAGCTGAAAAACAGACGCAAAAGCCCCAGTTAATCTTTCCGTCAGTGTTCTAGACTGCGCATTTCTACATGTGGAGCTTGTGTTTTGGTCTTCACAATATTTAGTCGACAGATTGTATATCCAGTAGTTAGAAATGACATCTGTTTACATTTGCACTTTGATAAGTAGCAGCAAATCTGTTAACACCTTAGAAAGAGGACATGATTGATTTTCAGTGCTTGAAAATAATAAGCCACATCGCTGTCAGCTCCAGCTGAGTCAGAAATGTTATTCATTCCTGAGATAACACATTTCAGCTTGAGTGGGTCATCAGTTCCAGCATTATATACAGTGATGGAGGTGCAGTGGATTTGTTTTCATATTTGGCCAACCTGCCAAATGGTGTTAAAACTCTTTGGCAGGTAACAGGTTTTCTCACCTAGATTCTGTGTGAACACAGACCTTCTGTAGCACTGAGGCTTTGATTGGTGCATACTGGTCTGTTGCCTCGAGAGTAATTAATGAACAGAACGGAAAAGAGTGTCTACTGCTTAGTATAGTTCTTCTCAACACAAAGCAGAGTTATGTCAGGTAGAAGAGCTGGAAAGTGTTGACACTTTCTTTGTCTTTTTTCTCATTATGCTGCAATTACTATACATTATGAGCTAAAGTAGAAGGAACACACTCTGCTTCACCACACCATACTACAACCACTCACACGCGGATTAAATATATTGAGTAACTCGATAATCAGTCACATACGATCAATTTATTACGATATTGCTAGTCATAATATTTGGAAATAGTAGCAGAATTTCAATCTTTTGGTCTTTTTGGTGTTGCTATAGATATATATTCATGTTGCTGCCATATATTTACTTTTGTCATAATTGTATTAGAATACTTACGTATGTAGAACCAAAAAGCTATTTCCACAATTACAGTCATGCATACTAGGCAATATAATACATATCTCCTCATTTACATTAATATTAATGGATGGTAATAAAGAGTAGTAACTCTCATTGTGAGTGTTTTTATTCTTTCTCAGAAGGTCTTTCCTTGGTAGAAAAAATCACTTCCTCTGGTTCAAAGGGATGTTATGATGTGTTTCCCGCATCAGCAAGCGCAGGTTATCTGAAAAAAAAATACGCTGGGTGGATATCATGATAAGCCAGGCGACAGAAGACCATCGCCAACAAAAGAAAAACTAACTTTATCAACAGACAATTTAAGAAAAAGACGTCACACCAGTGGAAACAATGGTGTGTGTGAAATGATATCTGTGATCACAGCATGGCCAATCACATATCACAAAAGATCATGTCAAAAACAAAGAGAATAAAATCTTGTAGATTACCATTGTGATGTTATAAAAAGATAGAAAAACACTGAAATATAACATTAATAAAGCACCACAGAATGTGCTTTGCTAGTTTGTCAAAAACGTCTGATAGGCCTAATACAAGACTTACTTATAAAAATAGTTCACTTATAATGAAAATTAATAGCTGGAACTCCTAAAGCACATGTATTTGCATATTTACACACTTCCATGACACTAATTTATAGCAGTTGTTCAATTAAAATTTGGATTAATGAATCACATCAACATGTTCAACATGCACACCATCAATGTACTCTATGACCGCTGCGATGAAATAACTTTCCGCACACAAGCTGAAAAACATGCAACCTGCACTAGAGCAGTTTTTACTGATTTTATAACTCAGTGCCTTAGCTACGAAATTCCAAGTCATCTGTCTTAAAAGAGGATTTAATTAAAAGTTTTGATGCCAAACTAGATTATGAAACTTTGTGATATGAGACTTTTTGTTCCCCTGTTTGGTCCTCTGTACCTGTTTGGAATAGCTTCAGTTTAAGTGACTTACCTCCACTGGCAAACATCACAACACTTCCAAATTGCCTCTGTTGCTTGATTGTTCTTGAAAGCTTAGCCTCGTCTCAAAGAGGCTCATGAACCCTATTTACATATTTGAGATTTGAGCAGCCAACGTGGAGTGTCAGATTGTGATTTTCAGCTTAAACATAAGCCACAAACAAAGAGTATCGTTTGGCAGAAAATTTTAATTGGACGTTTTGAGCAAAGTAGCAAAGGGCATAAAATCCTGTGCTTAAAGGATTACACTGCACATTAGAGGATGTTAGAAGCCGTTGATTGAAAATGAGCTACTTTTGAGATGCTTGTTGATCTCTAATTGATACATTCTCTATCTGATAAATGTAGATGTGTGTTAAATGATCTTGCATGACCATTTAAAAGTGGAATGGTTTGGAGGTTTAACATAATTTTAATCATAACCCAAATCCAAACAAAGAATAATTTGTAGCTTGCTGTTTTAAATACTGTTCGTGCAATCTGTGACATTTTATGTTACAATTATGCTTTCTTTGGGAAATTGGCTGGGTAAATTGGGTTTTATTCATTTGAAACTTTGGTTGTGCTGTACATTGTTTTTGGGTATTCTGAAAGCATACTTATTAAGCGACCACTCACTGGAGACGAATGCAAATAGTTTTCCGATTTCATGCATTCTTTGCCACCATTTTACTTTGAATATTGTGGCAATTAAGTTGTGAAAAAACCTCCCCATCCTTACAATGTTTAATTGAATCTGCACTGCAGCTACTTCTACAACCTCTAATTTAAATGGATTTTAATTTGGTGCTATGTATTCCCTTTTGTCACTCAGTCGTTCATTAAATAGATCTCAAGTCATTCGGCTGCACAAGGGTTTTCTTTTCATTGGAAAATCAAAGAGAACATTTGAACATCAATCCAATTTATTAACTAATGTTTGCTAATCTGTTTCTGTGTCCCTCTCTACATAAGCACATAAACAAGGTAATGAAGAGAAAAGCCATATAGAGCAGTCATGTTGGATAGATCACAGTATAGTTGTAGCAGACTGTTTTTATCTTTGAAACCCTTCACCAACTAAATCATGTTTTATGACATATACTTGTGTCTCTTGTTGTTGTTTTTTCAGGTCGTTCATTCAAGCCAAGCTGCTGCAAAGCGCAGAAATCTCTGGAGTTCATCCCTATAAACTTACACACCCAGAGGATGAGGGTGACGTGCCCCAGAAAGACAGGTATTACACTACTTCCTTAGACTTGTGTTGACATATCATCACTTTTTAAGTTGCTATGGTGAAACAGTCACTTATTTACACATTCAGCAGTTACAGAGCAACATTATCATTCATTTTGCGTTGTGTTGTCCACCAAATGAATGTAAGTACAATATTCACTCTCTTTTAGCTCTGTTTTTGGTCTCTACCAAACTTCCGACGGAAATATCTGGCTGTTCAGCTTCTAAATTATCCCCTATGTTCACCAGCTAGTCGCTAAGTATGTCTGTCTACCAATTGGTGCTGACAAGTTGTGTACAGTGGGTTTTTAGAGCTTATTCTCTGAAAACAGCTGCCTGCTGTGGCCTAAAACAACACTTTGAGATTAGTGAGAGTGAATCAAAACAGTAAAATAGCGAGCGCGCAGCCACACAACTAGATCTAAAGCTCAATAAAGCCGAGAGGAGCTGCAGATTCAGCTGATAATACTCAGATTCAGAGAAGCCCCATTGTCATTTCATACATTGTTAACATAAAAATATCTATTAAAGCCGCTTTAAAACGTTTTACAAACCTGCTCAAAGGTATTGTGGTTCAATAGCTGTTAGACCTGAAACTTCCAAACTGAAATATCAGGTATTCTGGGGAGGTGGTTGCATATGAAAGACATTTCCATAAGCTGCTGTGGTTGTCGCCTACTGTTGTCTTTCTATGCCTGGCTTCTCCATCTGTCAGAGATACTCAGAGGGCTCAGTCGGGGTGGTTCTAGGTCATCACCCAGGCTGAAAGGTGAGAATTAACTTGGCCTGAGAAAGACAGACTAAACACTAATTAAGCCCTTTGCATTTTTTTTGGAGAGACAGACTAGGCTGTCTGCTCTCTCTGGCAGAGCCTGTTATTGCCCTGGAACTGTCTCAGTGTATTAAGGCGACTAACTGCTGTCTCACTGTCTGTGAGTGGGCTCCATTTCAACTATACACTCGATGATTGATGGCAAGTTGAAGACAGGCAAACCTTGACATAAACTGTGGTTATCTCAGTGAAGACATCAGGGATGACAGATAAAATAAGTCAAATCAAGTCATCACACAACCCTGCAACTGTCTTGCACTGTAAAGGCAGAAAAAGGGGAGAAATCAAGATAAAACGAGCCTTAGAGGAGTTTGTCAATTGATTGATAGACAGTCTGATAATTACCCTCTGTGGGCCCAATTCACACCTTGGCTTAATCCCAGGCAGTGGTGCTGTAGCTAATGTGACTGTGTGTGTACACTCCACTATGTATACTAAAGAAGGACCTGGAGTTATTCTCTCTAGACACTAGACATTCAAATCTGAGTTTGACATCAGCCTGTGCTACTCTCATTCCTCATACTGGGCTGTGAAGTATTCAATAAGGCAAGTTTTCTTTTGAATGATGACTGCACATCCATGTCATGTATCATAGATTTTTGTCTGTAGTCCATACCCGCATTTATATCAACATATACTGCATGTATATGTTTGATAAGTATATTCATATCAACAGGAAATCAAAATTCCATCAACAAGCCATTGGTAGTGTATGTAATGTAGACATTGTTTTGATTTTGTGGCAAAACTTAATTTTGATGAACATGTTTTTTCAGATTCATATTTTAGTTCAAGTTTATTTGTCACATATAATCATAGCAGGGTATAATCATAGTGAAATGTGTGACCGTTAGTTCCTTTAATTATGCAATAAAAAATAAGTTTAAAATAGAATAAGAATAAAGAATAAAATAAGTAATAAATAATAATGTTAACTATAGTAAGTAACTTTGAATAATAAGTAAGTAAAAATAGTCTTAAGGCAATTCTTAAGCAGTGTCCTCATTTAGGATCCTAGTGGCCTGAGGGCAGGAGCTCTTCCTGAGCCTCTCAGTGCTGGCCTGATGTATCCGGTGTCTTCTTTTCAACTGCAGCAGGGAGAAAAGGCTGTAGTCTGGGTGGTTAATGATTCTCCTAGTCTTAGTCTTACTCAACTAATGTAAATGTCTTTTATGAAGGGTACAGTGCTGCCTATGATACGTACAGCTGAATGAACCACTCTTTGCAGGGCCTTGTGGTCCTGTTCGGTGCTGTTCCCATACGAGGCAGTGATGTTCCCCGTCAGGGTGCTCTCGATGGTACAGGGGTAGAAATTCCTCAGTATCTGAGGGAATATCTGGAATTTCCTCAAGCGTCTGAGGTGAAACAATCTCTGCCTTGTCTTCCTCAACGCAGAGTCGGTATGCAGCGCCCAGGTCAGGCCCTCGGTGATGTGGACAGGTATTTGAAACTGTCCACCCTCTCCACCGAGGACCTGTTGATGTTAAGGGGGGTGTAGTTCCTCCCCTGCTTCTTCCCAAAGTCCACTATCAGCTCCTTAGTCTTGCTGACTTTCAGAAGGAGGTTGTTGTCCTGACACCAGCGGGTCAGGCCCTCTACCTCCTTCAGGTAGGCCTTTTCATTGTTATCTGTGANTTTCACCACTGTGTACCATCATTTTAAACACATCTAAATTAATGGTGCGGTATTTGCAGGCAGTGCTGTGGCAGAAAGACATTAAGAGCACATTTTACTGATATTTTATCAGAAAATGTGACAGCTGTTTCTGACAGGTGCTTCTATTATTTTGTCCACCCCATTTGTATCAATGAGGGTAAGCTAAACACCTCTCTGTATAATGAAATACAGTTGAAACACAAAATGAAAGTTGAATCAACAGCTCTTTAAACGATTTCAGAATATAATAACCTTCATGAAGGGAGGATTTATTACTGGACTGCTGTATTAGACTGGATTAGTTTTAAGTAGGTGTACCCAATAAACTGGCAACTGACTGTATATTTTCAATATCAAAAAAATTGCTGAGCTTGTGTGAAAGCTGGCTAACGGCTGAACATGACAGAACATCGGTGCTCATCTGACATGAATGGTAAAACGGGCGAAAGCGACTAACAAGAAGATTGTAAGAAAATGGTCATTCAGTCTGAATATCAGGCTACTTTATAGTTTTAATTTACTGTAACCACCTTGTTTGAGAGTGAATTACTATTACATTGTACATTTTCTTCGATTTAAAAAGGAAAACACACGTAATAAATGATCAATCAGTCAGGCACAGGAAACGCTGGAACCTGCTCCGTAATGGAGCTGAGTCTCAGCTTCCAACCATAGTCAATTGCTCTGTTGTTCCATTTGATTTTCTGAAGTGATGCATTTCATTGAGCTTGGCTATGCAATCCACTCAACAACGCTAAACCATTCATTTTCATTTTGTCTATTTATCATCCAGCAAGAGAAGAAAATAGAGGGGGGAAACACTTGGAGCTCAAAACAGTGTTCATTTGTTTTGCTGGGAATGCCTTCTATCTCCAAAATGACAACTGCAAAATATTTGCAGCCTAAAAAGCTCAGTTTGGCAAAGCTGAACTGAAAGCATTGTTCAGCACTCATGCGGGTCAAGTAAAAGGATGTTTTGTCATTGTTAAACGGGATTGTGGAATGGGTTAAGTATGAATTATAGCCACTCATGCTGACTGCCACAATCAATTTCCTCTTTTAGAAAGCGAATGTCCTCTCAGTACTTTAACAGCTTGTTCTGTTGTTGATTTATTGAGAAAAACGATGGTGTGAGAGGAAGAGCAGGCAAATCAAGCACAAATTGGTCATTGTGCTTGATGTTCTGAAACCCACCATTGTATTTCAGTGTACTTCTGCTGTGGGTAGGACCAATTAAGGGAACTTGGACATCTGAAAACTCCAGGGGCCAAACGTGTGGCGGACAGGGAGCCTCATGGCCAGGCACAGGGATAATTAATGGAAGAAGCGATGGGTAGTAGCGAAGCCCCACACATCAAACCACTATTGGTCTATTGTGGTGTCGTTAGGGGACGGGAGGCTGTTGGCCACACTGTCATTCACGTCTCTGTGGCAACACTTGGAGCTGTGTTGTGTCATTAATTTCTATTTTCAACAATTTTTCAAGCAGCGTTTTCCTATGGTCAGAGCTGTGCACTGTTGCTTTCCCGGGGGTGCTCATTAACTGACCTGGCACTCAACCACACCAAAATATTTACCCCCATAAACCCCCTTCCACCCCCTCTTCCTCCTCCCTGTTTTTCTGATTTAATTGTCAGCCTCGTCCATTACTCATTCAAAACAAGGCCTGTTGTAAGCACCCCTGTGCCCGCCTAGCCGTCTGTGAAGTGTTTATTTACTTTTGACGGCGGTGTGCAAATTGGAATGAAGCGCTGTGACATTGGCCGTCCTTCTGTTTCAACATGGGACCAACGCTACATTAAGACCGAAAGATGGCTGGGCAGAGATGACTAGCAATAGAGCGACATAGACACGATATACTGTAAATCAACCTGAAATATGTACGCCTAAAAGCAAATATACTGGCAGGGTGCAGAATAATGTCATGCCTCTTTTGAGTGCTGAAATACTGCGTATCTGTGGGCTTAGAAATACCGTCTGCAGGTTACAAAAGGTAAGACCTTGCAGGAACCCCACCATGTAACGTTCACATTTTAATGTGAACTAAAGCCCTGAAACAGCTGCATGGCATATTCATAAATACCGAATCAATCTTCTTGTCAGGTACCATTAACTGTTGATATAACACTTATTAAAGGTAGTGCTGTGGAGGATATTTTGCAAAATTAAGTTGAAAGATATTTAAAATTGAAAAACACACTTTGACGGGGATCATTTAATTTTTGAATATAATTTTTTTCTCACCTCAAGGTCCTTCAGCGTTGATGTTTCCAAGGTGATGTATTATACACCTCACTATTTTAAATCCTATCAACTGTGTGTTCTCCCTTTACAGATGCTTTCTATGACATTGTCACTGTCGGTGCCCCTGCAGCCCACTTCCAGGGCTTCAAGTGTGGTGGTCTGCAGCGTGTCCTCAGCAGATATGAAGCAGAGAAAAAGAGGTAGGACAAAAAAACACCTTGTACACCGGAACACCGTGGTGTTTAGTAATACAGGACACATGCTGAGGTGGAAACAGGCTTGTATTGACAAAAGAATTTAACTTGGGCATAATTGATAGTGACAGACAAATTTGTCCCCAGCCTATGGACTTGATTTTCCAAGCGCCATACAGTTACTTACAGCCAAGCAGTGCTGGATTTAGACTGGAACTCCACTGCCTCTGACAGCTCAATTTGACTGGAGGCAACAGGCATGATGGAAAAGGTTTGTTGATTCAGAAGTTCCTCTGTGCTGGGTCTTTTCCCTGGCAAGCATCTTTTCTCCCCCCTGAAGTTGTATATTAACTTGAGAGCCGAACATTTAGCTACAACGTCCCAGCTGCCAGCTGGAGCTCGCTCCTAAAATGCACTTGAATTCAAAACCAAGTGGTCAGATTTTTTGTAAAGAATGAGGAAATTTCTCAACAATATTGTTACTACAGAAAGTATTAGATGTGTAGAGTGCACTCGAACAACAATCCATAACCAATGACCAGATGAGATGAGTCTACTACAATAATCAATCATTGTTACTGCTAAATTTTCACAAGGAGTGAATCCCTAAGTATGAATTCTTATAAGAAAAACTTATGTACCAGGAAGTCTGAGTAATATTCTGGCTTTGCTCAGATTAGTGCTCAAACTAGAGATATTTTGGCTTCTTCTTTTCACTGACACACAGGAAGTCTCTCAGATTGAGTTTTATGTTAGATTGAGTTCAGCCTGTGGCTGTGAACCGGCTCTCTGCTTGATTGCTTGATGGGAAAAATATGTCTTGTGTGTTTCCTTCACTGACCAAAACCACTAGCTGCACAAACACTCAGGGTTGACTGAATAAAATGAGACCATGCTGCTATGATTGTGTTGTACACACACACAGATACAAAGACAAATGTATACGTACATACACTGACTGAAAGTGCACTCCGGGGCAACATATCCATATGACTTCCTCAAGCCTGAGATCAGCAGTATCCTGTAAATTCTGCTGTCTTTGCCCTTTGGATGCAGGATGGAGGTATATGTCACTGGAGTTCAGTATGTGGTCACTTGAGTGATGCCAGAAGAAATGAAGGGTGATTTTTCCCAAAGCTCCCCATAGAGTGCAAAGTCATTACAGACCATGCCAGATCCAATTAGTTACAGAGTTTGCAGCTCAAGAAAGAGGGGAAGAGAGGCACGATGGAGAGGGGAGAGGTGTGGGTATGAAATGGATAAGCTGATGGGAAAATTGGAGCCCTGTCCTGATAATAAAAAATAAAGAAAGGACTTCTTTACGCTAAAGTGCACAAGTGAATTTGCTGAAGATGGTCAGTTTTATCGGCTTGCATGAACTATGATAAGGTTAGCATATTTTTGAGAATCCACTGAAGTGAAATCATTTTCTTTGAATGAGAGATTAGACTTCAGAAAGAATTCTCCAGGGAGACAGAGCTTTTTGTTTCATATTTGACTTAGCTAATGACTCACTGTAGCTTAAATTTTCCAATTTTCCGCCTGGCTAACTGACTACGGCCCGCGTTGAGCCTTATCCATGTTTGACCTGGAATGCAGTCATTTGTCAGTCATCGTCAGAAAGAGGAATAACGTCCGTTTCTCTGTGATTTTGCAGTGGCCATTGTAATGAAGGTGTGTGTTTACTTTAAATGAGGAACGTTCATTATTTCATGGTTTAATTTACTTTTGTAATGCACGCACTAAATGTCTGACCAAATATTTATCCTAGAAGGACCTGATGAGGTTTTTTTGTTGTGCGTTAATGTGAACTACTTTAGTCGTGTCTGTAAGTCCAGTTGAGAGTCACTTAATTGCACGGAAAGTCGGTCTATTTGAGCAGAGCAAAGATACACGTGTGCGTGCACACGCAGACACTCACTCATTATACTTCTCCCAGTACGTCTCCTCGCCTTTCAGAAGCAGCTTTTGGTAATCACATTTGATTAAAAAGGGAACAATTGGCGAGATGTGAGACTTGGCTATTCAATGTGGTATTAATTCATCAAAGAGAAGATGGAAAAGGATTGAGGAAGGGGGAAAAAAAGGAAAACCTGAGCTCAGAGGTGTTACCAGGAGGGCAATAAAAGAGCTATTCGTCTTTGTTCCCTGGACACTAGAAGAGAGGGAGGGCTGTTCTTTCCAGAGCCATTAAAAACCTGCACTGGCCAAACTTGGCAATGACCAGAGTATGCAATGTAGTTTGTCTCTCAGGATGGGCAAGGAAGGAGTTTAATCAATAGCTACACTTAGTATTCCTCCAGAAACCCTGCACATGTACACACAGGGCAAGAGCATTTATCTTTCATTAATGCATGCAGTCCCACTTAAATGGCTGTTTTAAAAGTCACTGGATTTTTATCCGTTTTTAATTGAACCCTGTAGACAGAGCTGTGGATTTGCTGAGGTGGTCTAATCTTTCATTAACAGCCTCTTTTGAATTATTCAGCTAATCTGCATAACGACGCAACACACTTTTTTTGGACAAAGGTTTTATGGAACCGGAACATTGCCAGTTTTTTTTCCTTCCTGGACTGATAGCGTGTATGTGTTTTTATTACACATGCATGGGAGGAAGATACACAGTAGTATATGTCTTTGATGCATGTACAGTTTTTCAGTAGAATGCTAGACAGATTCCTGTTTCTAAGGTCAGCTGTATTTAGCTGGTGCAGAAACTGTGCAGTAGAGCTCCTCTCTACATGTGTCTTTGAATTCTGTCCACCGTAACCAAGAGGAAGGGAAGCACTGTCATTCAGCTAGGCCTCCTGGTCAAGCAGAACTGCCGAATGACACATTCCTGGGACACAGAGTGGTTGAAACTACATCGCACACACTTAATAGAGTCTCTTGGGGCCGATGTTCAGATTTAATGTGACTAGCAGCATGTTGTCCAACAAAATAACTTCCTCCCAGGATTACTGTGTGTGTTCAGAGACAGGACATTGGCAGTGGCTGGGGCTCCATGCTGATGGACAGCAGCTTGTTAGTTCTTTGCCTGCTCTGGAGTCGGCATGCTCCAGGTTCTGGGGTGATGGAGAGGGACGCTGGCAGTAGCCTTGAGGCTTATCTGGTCTCAGATCAGGGTTTCTAGCTTGCATCTGAATCACTGAGAAAAGCTTTGGCTGTTATTCTGTGAACTGATGTGAGATCAGTGCCCAGTGGAGGATTCAACAACAGATGGAGTTTGGCAGTTAAAAGAATCTGGTTTGAGATCAGATCTTCCAGAATTTATCTATGGCAGACTGTATATTTTTACTGTGGCCATGTGGCAGCGGCCTGGTGTAAGAACCACGATTAGAGCGTGCTGTCTAAAATGACGAAGGAGGCTTTGGCAGTCACCTGGAGTGCTGCAGGGCTCTCTGCTGACGTGGCTGCATTTTACTCCTGCTGGCTGTCAGCAGCAGGCCACAAGCTCTTCATTAATTTCCTCTCCACTATTAATTAGCCATGCGCTGGAGATGCTGGCTTAATTAGGCCGCTGGGCCCAGCGGTTTTCTCCCTCTCATTACTGTTATAACCAATTCCTATTGATCAGTTCATCCTGGACGTGCTGCTGGTTTTAGTAATCTGTTAGTAGACTGGAGTGTCCTCCTACACTCGAGTTTACCTGATGAAGTGTTGTGTGTGCATGTGGCTGAGTCCTTTTTCCTGGAGATCCGGTGCTGTTTATCTGCGTGAAACTTGAATTCTAATAAGATGAAGGGCGATAACTTCATGAGTCAAAGTGCAGGTGCAAAGCTCCGTCAAGTGCACTGTGCATATTGTGCAGAGGGAGTGGCAGCACACCTTCTGTATTTTCATTGCTGGAGGCGCGTGGCGCACCCAGGGCGCACATGGAAATGAGGTGGGATTAAGAAGAATCCATTATCATACATTATCAGTGAGTGTGTTGGGGTCTGGCAGCAACTCCTTCTAAAAGCATTGCTCTCCCCACAATGACGTGCTGACGTCATGTAATGTCCGGAGGAGCTTCGCCTCAGAGGAAACTAATATTCTCTCACAGGAGGTGGAGAGTTGCAAGTGCAAATATGGTGCATTCCAAATACGCCTCCAAGGCGTACTCTGAACATATAGAATATCCAGCAGTCTCCATTGTTTTCTGTGATACTGCACAATTATATTTAGAATCAGAAATGGTTGAATTCAATTAGCTTACACGCGCCAATAATGTCACTGCTGTCAAACAGGGAACAAAACCATTTTCTATTTCAGTTTTTACATGTTTGTGTAAACTAAAAATCACCGCAGTGAAACTGGATGTGAGCCACAAATACAGTAATTATGGAGTTTTCTATAACAAATTCATTTTTCCAGTCACACCAGTCTTCAATGTAACCAGCACAGTTATATAACCGGTCATGACTCTGCTCTGCAGTTCCACATCATGCTGTTCATCACAGCCACAGGTCAACCTTCACTGCATGTGCCTTGAGAACGGCACAGCCTCTGCTGCGCACTGCACTGCATATATTGGGAAGCCATGTAGATCTGGCACATGTAATTGAAGTTTGACAAAGTGTGTCACACAAATTAAGGACTTCAGATGAAAAATAAACCTGCCACCTTCAGATGGCTTTATAGGGAGTTAATCAGCTAAAAGCGAAGGCCTTCATACATGCAAGCTGTTTTCAGCATCCTAGAGGTGGTGCCATAATTGGAGTATAACAATTTCTGTGCAACCAGATTAGATTTTTTAATGACAGGAAAACAGGGAGTAAAACATGAATAAAAGGGGTATGTGTGATTTCAGAGAGGTCTATAAGGTCTCCACCAATTCAAGTAACAAAATATATCTCAAAACACAGGTAGACCATGTCCAGTGCACTGTTGAGTCAGAGCAGGCAGGTGGCTGTGGTTGGATATGGGTATGCTGGTCGCTATTAAGATAATGAGTCCTTATCTGTAATTTATGTGTTCTTTGTAATGGATTCTGCACAAATAAGCCTCTTTCATCTATTGTAGTTCCAATTTGAGATCATTTAAGTGAAATACAATTTGTGGGCACATTAAAGTCTCTGTACATGTAGGGATTATCTAACATGCAAGAAAGAGTTTCATTGATCTTTATTTCACATGGTGGTACAGTGAAATTGAACACTCAAAAGACATACTTTTAGACCATTGTGTTAGTCCCTAAAAAAAACAAGAAAACCAGTTCACTTGAAACGCTCTGTACTGCATGTATGGAAATGTAATCTAATGAGTCTCTTAGATCTGCAGACATGCATATAAATATTCATAAATATCACACAGACTTAAAAGTTTACATAGTTGCCGGACAAATGGCTCACATTCACATTATGAATATCAATAAACATTCATATACTGTGTGCAGGGGTTGTACACAATCAAAGCAACGCCTGGTGGAAAAATTCCCAGCGCTGCTGTTATTGATGTTATCAGGAATCGGCCAATTAATACAGTTAAGTACAAAAAGCCATCTAACCTTTTCTTTTCAAATTATTTTCCACATTTTTTGTGATCATTACAGAAAATATAGCGCTGCAAGGCAAAAGAATACTATTTATTGATATCAAGCACTCAATATGGTATGATCAGATGGCAACTGCATAAGCACAAGATGTTAAACTTAAAAGAAATTCATCCAGATTTCAACATGAATTAGGTCTTCCATCAAACAAACAGTAAGTAACAAGTTCTTCTGGGAGCTCCTTTAATCAAAAGTAAAGGATTTGGGAAGAAGGAGGCCTTTATGAGTTCAGGTGTGCTGTGAGTCAGCTTGAGGCTAAGTCCCCGCCAACGTAAGACCAAGACAGGTGGGCTGCTCTTCTATTTAATTATTAATATATCATGCACTCCAATGACACCACAAACTGTGGCCTCAGACATTCCCCTAGGGTTAAATCGCTGCCTCTCTGACACATATTCAACAAAAGATAAATATTATAAGCTCCACAAAGGTAGCGTTTTCTTTGCAGGGCTGTTGTATTGGATTATATTGTGTAATTTTGTGTCCACTCACTGTTTTATTAGCACCATCCTTTAAAAACGTGGCACACAGCACTGCCAAATTACATCAGGGATGGAAAACCTGCCCAAGGCTTGAAATGACAGTCAGATCCTCGTGTGCAGCATCCCCTTCGGCCTTTCATCAAGTTTGCATTCACAGATTTATGCTGTTTTACCTTTGCATGGTTTGTCGTCTTGGTAGACCCGTTTGGACTGACAGCAAAGCTGATGAGGCAATTAAAGTTCCTTGCCTTGGCCAGCCTTAGAGGGGATCAATTCTGTCCTCTAGCATCAGGTGGCAGGTCCCAACATTCATTATTGCCTGCATAGGCTCCCTAATGGGATTGGATTTGTACTTATGAGTCAACAGGGCTGTTATTGAATCAGTCGCTGAAGCAATTGTCCTCCTCCAACAACTTTCTCCTTTGCCTCTTTTCTGTAGTATCTCTATTGTTGCAGTCCTGTAGGATTTTTTCTCTTTAGTTCTGCATAATGTAATAAGACGAATGTAAGCTCACGGGGGATGAAAGGGTTTTACAGACTTTACTTTGTTGCAGTAGGTTATTCAATTATGGTCTTCTCTGTGGCTGAAATTTTAGCATTTGAAGCTAAGGTTATGGAAGTGGAGATAACCGGAGTTTGCAAGTAGAAATGGTGGTGTTCTGTGCGGTCGAGTATTTCACGCTGTTTGCCCGGTGTCTCTCTCTCTCTCACTTAGTGATTCCTTTGATTAGCTTTGAGCTTGTGGGTGGTAGTCCTCCAGGGGGCTCATTAGCTGTAATGACAAGGCCAAGATTTTAAAGTTAGCCAGTCAAAGACATAGTTAGTGGCTAGTACCTACAACAGTGTGCCTAATTTCTTAAGGCCTTCAGATTTTCACACTTATTGATACATCAGGTTGTGCTGTTCCACACAGGGCGACTTCTAAAGAAGCACTTTCTTTCCCTGGCTGCAAAATAGTAGGAGCGTTGCAGAGAATAATGTATTATACCAGCCCTTTGTATGTGCCCCTCCTTTCCCCTCTCTCTCTCGCCCTCTCTCTCTCTCTCGCCCTCTCTCTCTCTCTCTCTCTCTCTCTTATGTCAATTATGCCTTAGGATCTGGCTCTGGGGTCTGGCCTACATAGAGGCTTGCAGAGCAGACTCTAAACTAGCTGGGAGGGTTGCAAATGACTGCCTCGCTCCACGCTACATCTGATGGCAGGAAGTCAGCGGAAACTCATTGAAAGTCACTGGAACTTTACCCGAGGAGAATGTTTGATTGGAGTGATTTGCCCTGAATCTAGGAACTGACAAAAGGTGTTTTTGTCTGAGATTAAATAGCTCCCTCGAAATGAAGAAGAGATTAATTATTCATAAAGCAAAAATGGGTTGACATTGGACTGCAGGTCCAATCTGACAGGTCAGAATGACTACCTGGAAAGTGTTGCTGCTGTACATTTCCAAGGCAGCCAAAGTAGGAATACAATGAAATGAGCTCAGAAAGTTAGTGCACCATAACGTAATGATTATAGTCAATAAAAACCCATTATTTGTTTGTTTGTCATTACTTGACCTCAACACAATGAATAGCCTTTTGACTTTATAAAGTGATGATCAACCACAATATAACAGATTTCTGATCTGATCAGAAAATAGTTTTTTGCTGTTGTTAGGTAACAATAAGACTTACACTTTATTTCAGCCCCCTTCCTCAAGATCCAGATTTAAGTATGATTTACACCTGTAAATACAATTAGGTGCAATTGCTAGCTGTTGTTCTTGTTCTCAGGCTTGAAGTAGGTGTTGTAGGTGGAGTTTAGTGCACAAAGCAGCTACGTAGATGTGGTGCATCACATGCTCCAGAACAACCAAAGGCATCAAGAAAAATAATTGATGTCATCATTTGATGTGGTCGATACCAGTAATGCTCTTTAAAATGTTATTTTACAATAACAGTCCTTGTTAGAGCTGCTATGCATGGTCTAACCTCAAAACATATTGTCACGAGTGTAGAAAAGCATCAATGTTTATATCACACCGTGCAGGAAAAAAGCAAAACCTGTTCCAGTTGTGTATGCTTGGATTTTTTGTGTCAGTGTTGATCTTGCGGCCAGATGGAGCAGGTCAACCAGTGCATGCTGCAGTGTAGCTTGTAGCTTGTTTGATATCAAATACTGCCTCCTCCTACTCTGCTAGTTTTGGCAAGTGGACACGAAGAAAACCAGCAGCACTGATCTAAACAAAACATGGGGTGAGCCTTTGTCCAGTGTGGCTACAATCTCATTACAAACAAGTGTGGCCCAGTTCTTTTTAAATCAGATTTGGGCCACTTTCACGTGTATTCTCAAAACTGATACAGCACTGTATCCAGTCCAT
Source organism: Oplegnathus fasciatus (assembly GCA_003416845.1). Classification (NCBI taxonomy): domain Eukaryota; kingdom Metazoa; phylum Chordata; class Actinopteri; order Centrarchiformes; family Oplegnathidae; genus Oplegnathus; species Oplegnathus fasciatus. The sequence goes on along the minus strand of NTHP01000074.1, from coordinate 409,979 downwards.
GACTCTGCAACTGCAGCGAGATCTGTCAAATCTGAATTGATGCGTTTTTTTCCCTCCACCGCAGCTTCAGCACTGCCTACCAGTGTATCTACTACTCTCCAGAGCACACAGCCAAAGCTCAGGAGGTACTCAGCACCATGAGCCTCCTCCAGCCCCTCATCACAAGCTTAGCGGACCAGCTCCTCCAAGCTGCACAGGAGCACTCTTCCCCTGGACTGACGGATGCACTCAAGAACCTTTCTGACAAGGTGAGGCAGCCCCCAAACCCTCCACCCACCCTCACCTCCATCTAAACTATCCCTTTATTCCTCCTGGCCTCAAGCTGCTGCAATATCACCTCTTTTGTTCTTGGACATATCACCAAACATTGTCGGGTAATACCTCAGCCTGAAAGGCCTTTTAGATTAATCTTTAACTGCGGCGATGAGTCCACTTAAACCCAAACTCCTCCAAAAACAACTTAATTATTTGCTCGGGGGTTCTGCTTCTAAGCTTATAACCGATAGTTTTCCCATTGGAGTTGCAATCTGAGAACTATTCAGGTGGAGGTATTGGCCTAAACTGACTGTGACACGCTAAATGGTTACCCTCTCAGAGGAGTTATCCTACAAGAGTGACTTTGTACCCGCCCTGGTAATATTTCTCATTGCAAACAAACCTGCAAAATTGATAGATTCTCAAAATAACTTTAAAACTTAAAATCCAGCAGTTGCTTCGACACAGCTGCACACACACGTGCACACACTAAACAGACAACCTCAGGAAAAATCCATAACTCATCATAAAAACGCCAAACTAACAAAAGTGAATAGCAGCATGGAGGTTTATGGAGTTGAGGCGTTTTTATCAGTATAATTAATGAATTACATCTGGTGCTGTCAGATTGCAATCTGTTGTGGGAGAGATTGTTTTTGCCACAGTGGAATAGAGCCCAATCAGCCTGCTTAATTGGTACATTCGCTCTGTCACCACTTCCTCTCATCCTTGATTAGACACGCACACATTGGCCAAGTAAACCCCTGGCCTGGTCAGCACAAGCAGGGCTGCTCTCTGATTAAAATCTCAAGCTGTGTTTGTGTGTGTGGTTGAAGGCGGTGGAAGTGTGAAACTGCGTGCTTGTGGGTGTGTGTGTGTTTTGAAAACTGATGTTCAAGTGACATCACTCTCTTCAAGCCCCGAGGCCTCCAATCATGAACAACATCACATGTTTTCTATCAATATTTCCTTCCTCCACATCTGGTAATCTATCACAGAAATCAGCTTTTTTTATTACAGACACACACAAATGCCTGTGTTTGCATACACACACGTGCTCGTGCTCACTTGTTCACGCATGTCCACACCTGTGCACATACAAATCAAGTCTAATCAGTTTTATTTATGTGGCCCAAAATCACAAATTTGCCTCAAAAGACTTAAAGGAATAGTTTAAAAATGCACTTATTTGCTTTCTTGACAAGAGTTACATGTAAAGATCAATACCACGCACATATCTGTCCATTAAATATGAAGCTACAGCCAGGATGAGTACGGAGAGCTTAGCTTAGCATAAAGACTGGAAATGGGGAAACAGCTGGCACCTCTAGCACACCTCTAAAGCTCACCACAGTAATTAACATGTTGCATCTTGTCTGTTTAATCTGTTCAAAAAGCGTGCTAGGCAACAAGAGGCGAACAGCCAATTGCCGTTAATTGTACGAATTAAACAAACAAGATATTACATGTTGATTAGTGAGCTTTAGAGGTGCTGGTAGGTGGATTTTGTTACCTTTAGGCACGGCCAGGCTATCTGTTTCCCCCTGTGTCTAGTCTTTATATTAAGCTAAGCTAACCAGCTGCTCGCTCCAGCTACATATTGACCATGTGGACATGTGATATCAGTCCTCACATGAAAAAATATATTTCCCAAAATGTCGAACTATTCCTTTAACAGTCAGTAGTACAACGTACTACAGCTGCAAACATTAGTCAATTAATCAATTAGTTGATCAAAAATTAATGGCAACAATTGATAAGCAACTAATCGTGTAATTTTTCAAACAAAAATGCCAAATATTCTGTGGTCCCAGCTTCTCAAAAGCTTGTACTCATTTATAATAGTAAACAGACTTTGAGTTTTAGACTGTTTGTTGAATGGAAAAAGCTGTTTGAATATATCACCTCAGGCAGAGGGAAATGGTGTACATTTTTCATAATTTTCTGACATTTATAGACAAAACTTGATTAATCAACAAAGTGATTGGCAGATAACGAATCTATCTTTACTCTCTCAATTCAGATGAGGGAAAACCAAAAAANAAAAAAAAAAGGGAGAAAAGACACGTACACACTAAAAACCCTCCATGCTCACACAGGTCAGACAGGTATTTGATATTTTTCTCGCAGACATATAAATAAAGGTGGATGCATTTGAGAGTGCATCTCTGCAGTGTGTGTGAAGTTTCTTCAATAAAGACAGTGAGTCACACTTTCAGAGAATCTGGGGAAGATGAGACACCTGCAGAGAAAATCAGGGGGATGTAAGAAACCTTTTTCATCAAGTACTCGCTGCCTCTGAGTTTTTCCTCCTTGTTTCAGACCACCTGACTCGAGGCCTAACGCAATATTTCACTCCAGAATACTTGTCCTGGGCACAGTTTGATTAGCGCTGGCCACGGCAGATGCGCTGTTGCTTCTCTATATATGGTGATGATTCCGTTGATGATGATAATAATAATTTCACTCTGATGATAATCACAGAGAAAAGGCAATTGCAACGCATCTCCCGTCCCTCCAGCTGTGTCCTACGACAAGTCATACGTCTCCACTGTAACGGTTACCTGGGAAGAGCTGTGGGTTTGATCATCTATGCATGATTATGTTAAATTATATGGTGTATAGAGGTCATACACGCAATAGTGAGTAAGTGTCCTCACAGCCAAGTGCTGTTGGAGTCTGACCAGCTCTATCCATTCAGCCTCCCTTCACCTCTCAAGTGAAGTTACATTGAGTGAAACAGCTCTATTTATAACTCAGCCAAATTCCGCTCATCCTTCAGGGTAAAACCATTCGAAACCATTCGGGGTGAATAGATTCCTACAGTCTTCTTCTTTTTTAGATCAAACGTAACTTTATTTTTTTCGCAGTTGGGAGTCCATAGAGGCACTTTCTGACTTGCACTTCTTGCTCAGTCAAGATCATATCAGCAGATATATTGAAGAAAGACTAGCAACAGATTTCTCCCGAGGGATTTTGAGCGTTTCAGATCTCTAAAACAGGTAGGTGTGGAAGAGCTACACTCAGGAGGAGTTTTTGCACGTGGAGGAGCAAAGTTGCTTTGGTTTAGCCCTGGTAAGAAAATGAAGCTGCAGTGCTTTTCTCCTTTGCCCAAAGGAGTGCACCTCTGATATTTCTCTTTGAACACAATATCTATATGAATCCAGCAGTACAGTGTATCATTAAAATGTTTTCTGCACTTTGCTGTAGATCCTCATCTTAGAGGATACAAGCCCTGGCACTGGCTGAACATTTAGGAATGTGATTGGTATTGTTTTTGATCGATGTGCTTGGTTTTTAATGTAATCAAAATCCCCTTTTATCTCCAACATAAACGCAAGGCTTGCATTAATAAGAAAAGTTCACCAGCATGAAAAGTTACTGCATGAGCACTGGCATAGTCAAACGCATGAGTTCTGTGACCCTGCGGTTAAGAAGTGCAAATAATGATCCAGATTGTTTTAAATACAGTGTGTGGCTTTGTTCACTCTTCTCAGGAAGGATAATGAATAATACATGGTCTCATAGATTGCAAATTAACATTGAGGTCAGATAAGCAGAGTTCAATTTGAATATGAATTTACATTTTGAATTCCCAGTTCCCGTTAAGTGTTTTGGTTACTGAATCAAGCATGGCTCATTTTTTAGTCATTTGGACATGTTTTAAAATATTCCAGCAGAAATGCTTGTTCTCAGGCAATTATGCACGTAGTCTTATCCATAGATTTCAGCTCTCACATCATTGACTTACAGTAATGGAACTCATTTGGATCCATGCAAGGCAATTAAAATGGATATGAATTAAATACAATGGTGTTTTCAGTGTTGTCATAATTTGCTTTCTGTGCTCAAACATTCATCAAATGGGCCGTTTCGTGTGGATATGTCTTTATATTTATTTAAACCAGGCTCAGATGGAACAGTGTGTTGTTTTCTTAATGTCTGAAACAGACTGTAGCATAAGATAACACTGTGAAAGGCTCTTAAAGCAAGTCAACAGTAGAAGTTATAATGAGTCAGATTACTGAAAAGTGGTCAAAGTAACAGAAGTAACAAGTCAGTGTTGGGAACTACAATTTAATAAGGAAGAGATCATTTGGAAGTGTTTGACAATAAACCCCACTGATGTGAAGCATCTTTGTTAAGTGTAGGTCCATATGAAGGAAGTAGATCATGATCCCCCACAGTGTAGACGCTGGTGGTGGTGGAGTAAAGCCAGCGGACAGATGATGGCAGAGGTGTTCAGTACATGTACGAACAAATCTTTCACACTGAATCTTCAAACTGAACTGAATATATTGAATTTATGATTTTTTATTAGTGCAATGAGACATAAAGGTATAAAATGGTGACAAATTAGACAGACACAGGTGAAACAAAATATACAGAAAATAATACAGAACAGTAAGACATAAACAGATTTTTATTTTTTGCAAGCGGGAGAATTACATATAGACACGTATAGACTTTTCATATCTGTATGTGTTTCTGTGCGTGTATGAATGTGTGTTGTGTAAGTCTGATGTGTATTCATGTATGCATAAGTGTGGCCAGAGGAATGTGCAAGTATGTGCAAGAAGGGGAGAAAAATAAAAATAATTGAATAATAATAAGTATTATTATTATAAATAAATAAAATAAGTAAATGAATAAAAAAGAAGAAAAAAAGTGGTGAAACACTGTTACAAATAGTGTGCTCCTGATCTATCAACCTTATAAACAGTGCTTCTGTAGGCCTAATTTTGTACTGAGATTGAAGCAGCAACAGACTGAACCTACTGACATGAAGACAGTCAGAGTCAGCGCTGAGCATCACAGCGTTACGCATGCTGCAATCGCTTAGCTTAGAAAAAAGTGAACTAACTACATACTTTGAACTAAACAAAACAGTTTGATCAGCAGAGGGAATCGTATTTTCCACCTCTGCACCTCCCAGAACATCTTGATGTCCCCGATTGGCTCAAGAAACGTAGGCAGAAAGATCTTCGGGCAAATATGGTGATGTCTGAATTGTGAATATAATAGACGGAGGAGATTAGAGCCCATAGAGGAATAAATGCTGAGAGAAGGTGAGAGAAAAGATCTTCCTTGTTGAACTTGAGGTGTCAAGATTTGATTATATGAGAGAAGAAAAAAACATTTCTGCTACACAAAATGATATTTCTTATACTGACATTTTTTAGTTTATGCCTTTTTCTTATACTTATATACTGGATAGTTGAGTAATGGATAATAACACAATCAGACAAGTGAAAATGACTCTTTTGTTAAACTGCTGACAGGTCATTTACACATGCAGCTTGTTGAAAAGGGTAACAAGGCGACATTGCTTCATTTTAAGGGGTTACAAGCCAAAAAAGTTCAGAATCACTTCCCTATGACATCCACACAAAGGACTGGACAGGACAGGCCTGGGGTTCTTTTCCACAGTTATTTACTTCTTTGCTGACTAAGCCATCTGCTCAACTTCTGGCGGTCTGAACCAACTCACTATTCAGTCCACATCAGGGAGGCAGCAGCAGGAAAAGGGCGTTTGTGTGGCAAATGTACATATGTAATGACCTCGCAGGTTTCTTTTCATGGAGGCCTTGGTGCGTGTTTTGTTCGACTGCATTTTGCTGTGGTAATAAAATTGCTTATTGCAGTGCTAACTCAATTACTCCTGAGAGCCCTTATCATTTTTTACGCAGTGGCGGTAGCGAGCGCAAGGCTCCTAGGTACCGGGATCATCATCAACTTACTGTAGCTGGTGAATTTGAGATCAAAGGAGGTGTGCTCCTCGGAGGAGCAGGCTGGAGGAGGAGTAATTGAATTGTTTGTTGTTTGTTGCTGTTTTTGTTGCTCACCGGCTGTGCTGCAGTAATGGAGAGCAGCTACTTTACGGTGAAGGAGAGTGTTCATTTTCCTTGTTTCTTCTCACTTCCTCTGTAAATAGTTCCCCCGCTTCCAAGCTCACTCCCACCAGCATTTTCTTGCACTCACCTCGCCAATGTGACAATCTCTCTCTAACTCTCTCACATACTCTGTCTCTTTTGCTTTTTCAGCCCTTAAATTTTCATTTGTTTTGCTGTCCCACAATAACTTTCAGTATATTTTTTTCTTTCCAATCTCTATTTCTCTCTCTTTGCTACAGACAGAACAATTCGTTCACACACTTAAGGATGAATTGGTCAAGAGTGCGCTGCTAGCACTGCACGCGGCGCGCCCCGGGTACGTTTCCAAGAACCAGAAGCAAACCCCGGTGCAGGGAGGCCAACACCAAGGCCACATCCACCAGGGCGGTGAGCAGAATCGGAGCCCAGTCCAGGGACTTCCAGGCCACAGTCCGGCCACGTCAGTCACTGAGAGCACAGGGATGTGTAACAATGTGGAAGGATCGCAAACCATGATCAGAGGAGAAGGTGGGCCTTTGCCGCTGAAGCACCAAGACTCCATACCGCACCATAAAGAGTACGACGAGGAGGAATGGGTGAGTTTGACAGTCATTAAGAAATCTTTCAAAGCTGTGACTTGTTTTGGTTTTATTTCTTTTTAAGTACAATGTGACAAACTGTTATTTTCCACTGCTGGTCCTCATGGTAGAGCACACATACTGTAGGGAGATAAGCTATTACTGTATTACAGATAAACCATTTTTATGGCAAATAATTTCAATTATTTGCTAAATTAGATTGCATACCAAACATTATTCTTTCTTTCTCTTTCTAATGAGAGGTTTTCTCTAAGGAGTTTAAACTTTTCATCATGACAAACTGACTGCAGAGGATTATTTTGTGGTATCCTTGTCACTGAATCTAAGCCATGCTGCTTCTATTCATTGAAGTGTGTATGACTGTTTGCTTGTTTGCGTCTGCCACACTGACAGCAGGAGTTCATCATGACTTCTGCACACCAATGCCTAATTATCCCTCAAAATATTCCTCACCATTATAACACGTTCAAACCATATTTTTGAAACAACAAACGCCAAAATACACATCACCACGGAGATATGATGCACACACACACACTTGGATTGTCATATTTGTACACACACACACAAAGTTTGAGCTCAGGAAAAGAACGAGAAAACTGGAAACAATGGAAACGCTTTGAGAGTAATCTCAGAATATCCAGACAGCAATTTCCTTTCGACCTTTCGGACATGAAGCCAGCTTAGACTGTAAAGGGAAACACCTTTTGTTTTGTTTTTTACACATAAGGGATTTATTTTTTATGGTTTTAGCTGCTTCAGCAGTCTCTGTTTCAGTTTTTGTTACACATTTTGGTTTCTCTCTTTTACACTCATCTCAAACAGAGTGAGAAAGAGAGAGGTGTTATCGGTGAGGCTGATCTGACGGCCGATTGTGTGTTCGGCTCTTTTAGGACAGGGTGTGGGCCAACGTGGCCAAATGTCTCAACTGTGTAATCGCCATGGTGGATAAGCTCCAGGAGAAAGACAACAACAAGCCGGAGCCAGTCCCTGAGCAGCAGCTAGCTGATGTCATCACCTCACACAACCCCGGTAAATAACTGTTTTTGTGAAGCACAATCATCTAATCATCTCTATTAAATGTGGGTGCGTTAATGCTGTAAATTGATGTGATTTTTCACATTGGCAGGTAACTGATCATCACTGGGAAACCTGTTATTAGTCTGGTTATCATATGTTGTGGTCAGTACTGAAATTTGCAATCCTCTCCAGCTGCTGGGCAAAAACATTAGTCACCTGTCTTGATTGTAGTCCAACAACATGAAGGTTGTATTTTACTGTGAAGGACATCCATGCCTCCACTTTCCATCCCTGTAATTGTTTTTTGAATTTTAATTCATGAGATATTTTTAATATAAACATGTTTATCTGGTTCAGTTTTCTTTTGTTGTTGTTGTTGTCATAGTCAATTTCCTCAGATTCAGTAGCCAAATTCGACCTAATGCTTATGAACAATCAAATATACTTACTTTCATTTTGTGAAATGACCCATTCTAGATCAACTTTAAAATCCCTTAATACTTACCTGCAGAAAGTAATCCAAACACCTTTGTGGAGCTCAGTATCCTACAACATTACCAACAGGTGGCACAACAAGTAGCTTGTTGTAGGTTTTATTCTGCATGATTGGTAAGTAAAAGTTAAAGAACCTTTAAAAAGTATAGTTTATTATTGATTCTTGTTCATTGAAAACATAGAGGTTGTTTTTTCTCTTCAGTTAAACAGATACTGTGACGCATCATTATTAACTTATGTAGCATAATACCGAATTGACTTTAACTTATCCATCATTATCACTGGCAACATATGGTGAGAGTATCGTGACTTACCTGAGATTTTCCACTCCCGTTCCTGTCACAAAAACAGCAGCTAATTTTAGCTTAAGAAGAGCTTTTTGGCCCAAAAATGATATTAATAATTCAAATCAAATACATTCTCACTGTGAGGGAAATAACACTGAATAGTCAGTGTTTTCCGGTATATCCGCAGCCTCAGTTGAAAGGAGTGAGACGAGACTCCGGTCCAACTTAGAGGCTCCCTGTTGTTAAAGCATTAGCAAAAGAGAAACTTAAATTGTTGCCAGAGAAGTGGATGAAAGCAATATTTGATATGCAGAGCCATTCACTGTTGACCGCAAGCTGCCCAGTCTTCCCTTACGTCCAATGAAAGCCTGCCTCAAGCTTGTGTCCAGACAAGTGCCCAGCCTGTTACAACTGCCAACTGGCACGCAGAGCAGCGGCATTAGTCTGACCAGGCGACAAGGAAAAGCTGTGTGTGTGTGTGTGTGTCACAGGCAAATGCACGCTCAAGCATCTGTGTAAGTGTTGGTGTATTTGTATCATTTTGTGCATGTGTGTCTCTGTGTGTCTGTCTGTCCAAGTGAACTGGCAGGTACGAACAAGGCCATCCGCCCGGTGTTCAGTCTGAAAGATAAGCTCAACCCCCCGAGCACCTTTATTAAGACGCAGAACAGGCTCAGAGCAAGTGGTCATCTGCCTGTCTAAATACAAACATGGACGGAATAATGAGAGAGGCTTTATCTCCAAGCGGAGACCGGCGAAGCCCGGGCTTTTGATGACAAGGCGTCGCGGGGGTTTGGATGTTTGGACAGGTGGGCCGATGAAGAGATGACAGCTGGAGTTCTGTTTCCTCCTCCTCTGTGCAGAGGCGGTATTTGCAGAATGAGATAAAACATGATTTCTCTGACAAGGCAAGGGCAAGGCTGATGTGCTACACATTCTTGGTCGTATCCAACTGTGTGTGTGTGTGTGTGTGTGTGTGTGTGTGTGTGTGTGTGTGTGTGTGTGTCTACACTTTCCCCCCAAGAACTTTTCAATATGTTGAAGCTGAACAGAGTGCATAGTGGGAAAACTTTACATTACTTATCCAACACTGCCCCCTGTGGGCCAGTGAGGAGATCATCAGAAACTTGTTTTGGATGGAGGAAATGCGTTTAAGACACCATGAAATCACACTGTAGCTGTGTCCCAGTTCCTACATACTGTTTTCTAAGCAGATTCTGAGTATGTAGTGTGACAAAATGAAAGTATAAACTCAAAGAAGTCAGAAGTCGGCATACTGAATCTGTTTCATCTCTGAGTGCGCTATTGATGTACAATATTGTCTCACAGTGGAATACACAAAGGAAATAGAGGAGCTAATCACAGCTGCAGACGTTAATAAATCTTGGTTAAATATCAAATCAGTGTATTATGACAGTTAGTATATCGTGCATAGTGTATACATGTGGTTCCCAACCTGTGCTAAGTGGGAAAATATACAAATATGATGTGATGCTGATCACAAAGTAAGCTGCCTGAGCCAACCTGAGTCAGTTGTAACACATTAACACCACGTGTTGTAACTGAGTGTGTGAAAACTAGTTATCACACGATGAGAGAAGGTAGCTAAAAGTAGTGAATAAACCGTCTCCACCCTTGTCACACAACCATTGACTTTCACTTTAGAGTAATCTTTCTCTGCGTTATGCCACAGGAATTACAGCACTTTATGGAAGTAAAGAGGCAATTTCATAGTGTCTTTAATGACCTACAGCACAGTGTATGTATTAGGCATTTGGACAGTAAATTTAAGCGGTCCTATATGTGGTGGAGACCAGTGGAAGCAGCTCAGTTTGGTATTTTCCTGACCTTGAAATTTGCTTTCCCCATCCGTGTGGTGTTTTGATGCCCAGTGCAGCGTGCATGGTGCACAGGTGTGAGGAGAGGTGAGAGGTTCTTTCAAAGGAGGCAGCACGAAGTGAGTTGTTTATATTTCGGTCGACACCGGCTTTTAGACGTTGTGCTGACAAGAGACATCTCAGAACCGCGACTCTCTCTGGTGAAAAGTCATTCCGCTGCCAATGTGGTGACTTTGTCAAGAGGAGCAAACGAAACATTTGATGCAAATGCGCAGCAGTAACAGAGTTATGCTTCAAATAGAAACAGACTATTTTTATTCTACACATCTCCAACCAGTAGATGCTTTTAAATCAGTATCAAAAATTAACATTCAATGCGGTTAAAGCAGGAACTCCATTAAAGCACTGATCTATAAATGAATGGTTATCTGTTGTCCACGGCTGCGTAATACTGTATGAAAAGCTTCTCCTTCAGTTCATTAAATCCCTGCGGCCACCTGAAGGCAGCAGGACAGATATGTTGATAAATCTGCAGCCAGAGTGCCGCACCAGAGTGCAGCGCCATTACACACGGCTGTTTGCTGTGTTTACCTTGATTAAATTACATGGAAAGGACACCAGGCTGCTACAAAACAACCACACACACCTCCACACACTTCAGACTGCTTGGTTATAACTCAATATTTTGCGTGTTTATGTGGGAGACATCAGATTACCGGGGCTCATTAATTCTGTGCATCATTGCCTCCTTTTCCACTTTTTTTTTTTTTTAACAAACATGATGTTTGATGTTTTTATTCTTGGAATGCATTATGTTGCAAATGCTGGTGTGTCACATCAATAACAATATGATGTGATCATTTAGGACATAACATAGTGTAGAATTAGGACGAATTGATGCGATCATATAAAGTGTTTCAACAAACTATTTTTTCAAATCATTTCTTTCTTTCGTCATCGTACTAATTAACTGTTAAACGGCACACACCATCTGCCTGTGGCTGCAGATTTGTGGTGCTGCATGTTCACGTCGCGCCACTATCCAGGCAACAGTGTGATTTCCTGGAGGAGTGTAGAGCTATTGATGTCATACATCACTGATGGGCACAGCTGTTTCAGAGCTATGAGGCCAGTGATATGACTGGTTGAGAGTGTATTCATTCATATTATTATTATCACCACCCCCTCCAATCTATATTTCTACTTCACGCAGCCCTTTACACTTTGCACCGCTGCACATGCATGAACCAAAATAGCAAGTGTGCTTGGAGACACGCATGCACATGCAGTCTGTGTACCCAAGACCTACCTAACAACAGTACTTAAAATAAAGAGTACATTTACTACAAAGATACATAAGTTATATCATGCATTGGCCAATCATTTGCTGTGCCTAATAATAAAATAAATTATGAAGCCATGTGCTTAAAATTGAATGACCCTACTGTATATATCAGTTTTATTTCATGTTCACACAAAGTTTTATATTTTTGTATGTCGGTCTCTTATGATAACACACTTTCCTTTAAAGAGCTTGAAATTTGTGTTGTGTTTTGTTTTTGTTTTTTCTTTCCTGTAATTCTTCGCCATTTACGAGGAAACATGAATGGCTGAACCGGTTTCACCTCACAGATAAACTGTGTGTTGCGTCTGGCAGGGAACACCAGCGTAAAGACATATTTTAATCTGCACACCATCGTAACTATCATTCCATCTCTGCCTGCACCTCCGCCCGTCTTTGTTCACATCCTTTTTGTCCACATCCTCTCTTTCTCTGCAGGCGACTGGAGGGAGCAGCTGCGTCCTCTGGTGACCAGGTTAAAGGAGTGTGTGATGGAGGTGGTGGAGAAGGCAAAGAGAGCCATGACCTTTGTGCTCCTGCAGGAGGCAGCCTGCAGCATTCCACAGGGTTTCCTCCTCCAACAGCGGCGAGACGTGGTCTTCAGTCAGGCCGTAGGTGGCCACGCTGAGATATTAAACAAGCCTTTAGAAGGCCTCAGTAATTTACTTCTTAGTTCTTAGTTTACGTGTCTTAGTTTATCTCAGGTGGAGGTTTTTCTCCTTTGCTCTTGTGGTGCAGAGTGCAACGCAGTCAGTGTTGCCCTTTGTCCAAACTCGTGCCTGGCTTCTCCAAACAACATTAAAACTTTTCCCCACACATTATTAAATGTTTACATACACTACAACTCAAACTGTGGAGTCAAAATACTTCTTGAAGCAGTTTTAAAGCTATAAACTATTTTTCTGTTGAAGTTTTCTACAA
>NTHP01000074.1:377617-397244 GCA_003416845.1 Oplegnathus fasciatus | reverse complement strand
AGAAAAGAATTACAACTCAAATGTTGTTGCATGAATACAGCCGTGAGGCTGCAGCTGCAGCTTCTGTGCTGTTTAGCCTTCTCGCCCTTGTGTCGCTGCTGAATTATTTCAGACCCTGCATATTCTGGGCTTCCCATTGTACATGCATATGGTTTGTGGCTGCTTAGCTGTTTGTGCCAAGAACTACTTACAGAAGGTGTTGCTCAAGTGTGTGTGTGTGTGTGGTGTGTGTGTGTTTAACAGCTGGCAGCCTTAGCCTGTGGTTTCGTCATGAGGCTGTATGCAGGAATGCAGGACAAAGGCTTTCTGAGGCAGCTTCACCTGGTTGGCCTGGTGGCCCAGTTCGAGAGCCTCCTCAGCACCTACAGTGAGTAAATCTGTGAGAGAACCAGCAGTGTCAAAACCTCCACTGGATGCAGCTGTTCACTTTTATTTACTTTCTAGTGAGGAAATAACATAAAGTGGTCTGGTTCAGGTGAGCCCGGCTAACGTTATGAGTGATTGTGAGGCTGTAACAAATCACAACATGTAGCAAGGTGATGAGTCACTACAGTGTTTTTTTTTGGCATAAGGCCTTTATTACAGGAACTTTCATCTCTTTATGTGTTATACAACATGTTCCAGGTGAAGGGTGACCTGAGTGTCTTGGATCTTATAAGATCAATACGGAGACCTGAGACTGAATAAAGGGAAGGCCCTTGTAAGATATGAGTACATCTATTCCAGTTACTTGCACCACCATGATCAAAGTCCTCATTCGTGCTGGTTTGCCAAAGTTTATGGTGCAGCTCTCAATGAAGTGAAATGAATTGGTCAGCAAAAAATAAAAACAGCTGAAAGACAGCTGACGCTTTTTTTATGATCAGTGTTTCCATCAAAATTAATCCCATGCAGTGTAAACTGTGGGCAGTTTCTGAACTATTCATCATCCAGTTTAAATGTCTGACATTTTAAAATGTGAGCTGACTTACCTCGTTTTGAGTCATTAAATAGACAAGTGACGAGCAAGGATGAAATCACTCCTAATCCTGTTTTATCGATCTGTTTAAGGTGAGGAGATTGGGATGCTGGAGGACATGGAGGTTGGAATCTCAGACCTGCAGAGAGTCATGTTCCAGATTACAGAGGCCAAGACAGATGACCTCAGTGACCTCCAGCCTTCTGTGTGTGGCCGACGGTGAGGCACTTTCCCCTTCTCTGTTTGCTTTTTTTGCTTTAACATGTTCGGTTAGTCCCTTGATGTGATAATGGCATATCCTAAAGACAAAGCTGTGGAGTACTACAACCTGTCATAGTAATAGCATAGTGGCAGTTTAGTACATTTTAAGGAACAAGTGCAGATAACTGTCAGCCAGTCTCTTAAGACAAGCAGTTCATTAAATTGACATATTTTCATTTGAAGATTTGAGAGTGACACTTTATTTTACGAGTCTGATAGTTTCTTTATCATTTCTTAGAAAGGGCCTGACATGTAACTGCAATTTCTTAGAAAGGTACAGGGGAAAGGACCATGTAATATGGTATTAGTTATAGGGAGTAGAGGCAGTGTTTGGTACATTTCAATCGATTTCAAGTAACTTGTAGTATAACCTTGTACAAAAGTAGCCATGTTTTAGTCAGATTCTATGTGTAAACGCTATCCTACTGTGCTACTACTTCGCATACTGTATGAACATATGAATACATATAAATTCTACCTGATGAAGGTCTGAAACCATGTTGACAAAGTGAGTTCAAGTGATCAACAGTGTGCAAGTTTTTAATCTGACGCACCTGTCAATAATCCACTAATGTTACCTGCTGGTTCTCAACTACTCAAATGAGTGGGTACTTACTTTGTGTAGTGTGTCAGAACATTGTCACTGTTTTCCCTATAATTAATACCAAATTCCAGAGTTCTTTCCAAAATACATCCTGGGAAACTATTAATAAACGACAGGACCCGTAAAATAAAGTGTTACCACTTTGAGGTTAATAGAAATGGTTGGTCCTTTTAATTAATAATTTTAAATGTAACTAAAAATGACTGGATACGTGTTAATAGGTTTAATGAAGGAGCGTGCCACACTGAATAACATCACAGTCATGCACAATCTCTAACTGTACACTCGAGCTTTACTGTACAAAGTTTTCAGTGTAACACTAACTCATTACAACTGGACAGAGTTGCAGAAATGTCCTCTTTGTAAAGAATCTGTTTATTGGGCCTCAAGAATGCAGAGTTGACATTTCCTTTTCCATGTGTGGACTTTCAGACAGAAAGAAACCCTATTTATTCTTAGTACAGCAGAGTGTTTTCACAACAAGAGGTTCCAGATCAAATATTGATCACATTTTCTTAAGATATTCAGTACCGGTCAAAAGTTTGGAATCGTATGATTCGGTACAGTCAGATGGCTGAGAGGAATGCTCTACATGTTTTTGAATGGTCTTTCAGGCTTTTAGGTTGTAGAAAGTCCTCTTTACAAATAGATTTTGTATGAAGGGTTTGTAAAATGATGATGATGTTTGGAGAACAAGACGCTGTACAGTTGGTCCAATGGTTCAACCAGACTGACAACTGAAAGGGCAGAAAGAGGCAAAGAGACCTCTGAGCAACAGTTAAATAAGAATATAAGAAATCAGCAGTCATTGGTAAAAGAAGTTGGAAGCTTAGCATCAAAATCTGTGCTGATTTAAATGTTCCTGTTAGTGTGAAGTGTACAGTAATACCTATAACAAGCTGTAATTAACAGGCGTGTTGCTTTATCAATAAGCTATTCTTAAAACTTCAAAATAGAAATAGAAGGTTAGTCAAGAGTTAGCACTATTGGAATTGGATGACTGAATATCATCTGAACATACTCTGGACTGACAAATCACTGTTTAAACCTATTCAATCTAACCACTGTGTAGACTGCAGAGGGCCCAAAGAAAAATGGGTTCCCAAATTATTTAGAGCTCAATTGCACCGTTGTGGATCAATAATGATCTGGGGTCACTCACACTTTTCTGGACTGGAAAACAAACTCAAAATCGAAGGTATTTGGGGGGGAAATGATTACAACAGTATTCTCCCCTCAGTCATGCTACACTATGGGGACATCGACCAAATAAAAGTTTTAATCATTTCATTTTTCTTCTTTTGGGGCCAAAACTATTTCAAATGTAAATAATACATTTGGTGTCTGAATTCTTTTTTATCTCTGTTATATAAATAGCCATTATTGAAGGAAAGAAGAAAAACATATATATAACATAGTGTCATATTCAGTGTACTGATAAGTGTTAAAGTATTAAACAGTTCTGATTAGTCACTGTAAAAGCACAGAAAGTGATATGGACTAATCTGCTAAGATCAACAGCTGCTCTGTTTTTGTACTATTTATATCCAGGTGCAGCCTGTGAATCAAACTCCAAACCACAGGGCATGGATTCACATATTGTCTTGTTATAGAGTATTTATTATCCACTCTCTGGCCATAATTATTATAGGTATATGTGACTTATCACACGCTTGGAGGGCAAATCTTTACAAGAGTGGGTGTGTCTGTGCATAAAAATTATAGCAAAGCTTGGTGCTGAGGGGCGTTATGGTACGAACTGTGTGGGCCAAAAAAATGCTGCGTGACAGCATGCCAAGCAGTACAGCTGTACTGTGCAGCCAGTAAAGAGGAAGTAGCTCTGAATTTTGAAACTTGGTGAACTTTAGTCCCCATTTTAATAAAATAATTTGTTCAGGAATTCTCTTAGTCACACGTGCTGTCATATCACAGCGGTCTAGCTTGGCAGGGTGGACTGTTGAAGTGACGTGGATCATGAATACCCTCCCCCTCCCTGCAATAAAGCAATACTTCACTTGAATGGCATTTGCCACAACAAGGTAAAGCCAGTTTATTTGAGCTGGTTACTGTGCACTTTATGTCAAGTGTGATAAGATGATAACACTCCTCTTGCCCCGCCCCCCTCCATGTCAATCTGTAAGGCAATCTGTCTCCCACACTTGTGCTCTCTTTCTCTCATGCATGCACACCATCAGTCTCCCTTTTTACAGCTTGCTCAGGCCTGTCTCAGGTGTCAAATTGTACAACTTCTCCAAACTTATCAAATTCTACAGCATTGCAAAACGTCTTGAATTTCTGTGTAATCATTTGATCTCTTTTACCTTCCATTTCTTTTTCTTTTTTTTCTCTCCCTGCATTCAGAGACCACTTCACTGTAGAAGTGCCATTACCACGACTGGTTTTCCAGGCCTTGCCAGAGGAGATCAAGGAGGGCAAGCCTCTACGAGTATTCCCGGTGCTGTTTAACGTGGGCATCAATGAACAGCAAACTATAGCAGAGAGGTACTGCAGACACTCTTTGTTCACTCTGAAGAACTTATGATCTGCTGCACAAGATAAGCGCTCTTTGTGTGAACATGTTAACCGAGGCCAGTGTGGTCTTAAAGTAATCAGTATCGCATGAAGAACAAGAGTTGTGCATGGCTTATTCTTTATTCCTCATTCTTGCACAGTGTATCTATATCCAAAAAATTGCATTTAAATAATTCTTCTGTGCAGGAGACATTCAAAACTCTAATGGCATACTCACTTTTCCTCATAGGCAAAGAATAGTCTAACATGCATTTACTTGTGTTCATTGGTTGAGCATGTTTTAGATTTTCTCTGAAAGTGATAAAACAAATCCCCCCAAAGCAACTATTTTGTGTTATGTTTTACCACATTGTTTTTCAGCTTATTGTTACACTGAGTGATAAACTCATAACTGCCCTTGTTCTCTCTGCCACCCTCTCAGGTTCGGAGATATCTCTCTACAAGAGAGAATAAACCAGAAGAACTTTGAGATGTTAGAAGCCTATTACAAATCATTAAGTGAAAAGGTGCCACTAGAATGTAAGTGCACAACATTTTCCACAGTCTTTATCTTTGTAAATCTTTGAAAACTA
The DNA here is from genome assembly GCA_003416845.1 of Oplegnathus fasciatus. NCBI lineage: Eukaryota > Metazoa > Chordata > Actinopteri > Centrarchiformes > Oplegnathidae > Oplegnathus > Oplegnathus fasciatus. The sequence continues at coordinate 392,317 of NTHP01000074.1, read as the reverse complement.
CTGGCACTTGTGTTCAAAGCAAATAATTGTTCAAATTAGTTTTAATATGCATTGAGTATCTCACCACATCAAGACAACTTACACATTGTCACTTTATCAGTTAGAAAGTCTTGTAATTGAATCATCTAAAATAAAGTGTGAGAAGTATGAAGTGAATTATTTTCCTTTTGCCTGTTAACACACATTAAATCCAACAGAACCTGCACTTAACGCATGAGTGGCAACCTTTCTTCGTTAACATTTATTTTCACCAGAACAAAACAATAAGCAGAACCACTCGCTAACCGTGTGTTCTGTGTTTTCTATGAACAGGTCTACCGTGTTTCCAGACACAGACTGACATAAAGGAATTACTTGAAACCCTGGGCCAGAATGTAGTTACAAAGAAGAGAAAGAATGTGGAGATACTATGGATTGCTGGAACGGTGAGCAGTGTTGTTATTGTAACTTTCTGTCCTCATCGAGGAATACAGATTTCTCCGAAGCGTACAAACTAACTTTCTCTCTTGCAAAGCCACGGTAGCTGTATCTGTAAACACGTAGATGTAGTCGAGTGTGAAGTTTTTGACATTTGGTATTTCATGAGCTTTAATGGGAGCGCTGAGCCGAACAAAAAGTAACCGAGCATGATGGATTGACTTCGGAAGATGATTCTCTGTAGACGCTGACCTTTAACCTGATATTCAGTATGTTTTTACAGATTCACCAAAGTCGCTCCAAGAATCTGTCATAACAAGACTAAGAGTCCACAGCCATGCTAGTGGCTCTGTGCTGATGTTGAGCTGGTATAATGTTTGCCATGTTCATCATCGTGGTTTAGCATGCTAACATTTGCTAATCAGCACTAAGCTAAAGTCAAGCTGAGGCTGATGGGAATGTGAATGTGAATAGTTTTACAGATATTTGATCATAAACCGAAGTATTGAACAAATTCAAATTTTGTGGCAATCCATCTAAAAGTTGTTGAGACATTTCAGTTTTGACCAAAGTGGTGGTCTGATTGACCGTCATTACCATCATTATAGTCATGATGCAGAAGAAAGTCAGATGATACTGAAAATTGTATTTTATGTCAAGTCATGTCAGGAAACATGTCGAATTAAAGGTATCCAGTGTTGTTTGAGCACTCTTAAATTTATCATTTCATGTTGTAATAAAATGTGTATTTTCTGTGTTAGATCAAAACACACGTGTAAAACAAAGTGTTCTTACAACACGAGTCACTTTTACTGAGGAAAAAAAGGAACACTTAGCATTAACGATGCATGTGAACATGTGAGCGAACATTTTTTCTCCACTTCCCTCCAGATCTGCCGAAGGTTAAATGGCATCAGGTTTACCAGCTGTAAAAGTGCCAAAGACCGGACATCCATGTCTGTCACATTAGAGCAGTGTGCCCTCCTACGTGATGAACACCAGCTCAGCAAGGATTTCTTCATCCGTGCTCTGGACTGTATGCGGAGGTAAGACGGTGATAAAAGAGAGTGCAAGCAATTTGGGGTGCAAGTTATTGTTCCAACCAATCACAAACATGTTGCATTTAAAATGTCAGCCATCCAAATACCATAAAGAGTTTTCTGCTTTGATTAAGTAGAATGAAGCTGTGCCGATTTTCAGGTTTTATTTGCTCAGATAAAATCTCAGAGACCCGTCTCTGACATTTCTGCCACCACCCCAATGTAATGGGTTCTCAAAACAATGAAAAACATTTTAAAACTTTATTAGCAACTTATCTTCCCAAAGACAATGTCCTGGGTACTCTGGATAATCCATGGAGCTCACTCCGAACCATTTTAACTGGAACTACTTTCTACAAAACATATAGTTCCTATGAAAGTGGTTGACAATGAGATCTATGGATTATCCAGAGTAACCAGGACGTTGTTTCTGGAATGACAAGACTGAAAATGTTTTGGTGCTTTGAGGAAATCAAATAAAATACTATTCACCTCCATTGTATTGGGCTGTCAGCAGAGTTGTGAGAGGGGATATCTCAAAATCTAAACTCATAAAACCGAAACTATCAGCATGGCTAGATACCACTAGAGGCAGGTGAGAAAAAATTGGGTGAGCTGACCCTTTAGCCAATATTGCCAATAAGATTTGCCAATAAGATTTAGCAGCTGCATTTTGTAATCCTTTAAAAACTTCTGGTCAAATTAATAACCTGCACCCACAACCCGTTATGTGAGCAAAAGCTGACATCCATCGCACACATCAAAGACATTTCGTCTGCACCTCCTCCTCCCAGCTTATCACGGTTAGATGTGCCAGTAATCAACATCATCATGTGTTCCCTCCACCATCGCCACCTTCCCTCACACATTCAAAGGCAACCATCGTGTTTGTGTTTGCCAGCAGGGTAAACATCTACATCTGCATCTGTCTAATTTAAGAACTTTTTTAAGGCCGTTGGTGAAGTGCACATCTGAAGTGCCTGCGGTAATGACCTGTACAGGCCAGCTGATGGCAGTTGTGTGAGATTAATGGCCACAACTTAATCACTCAATATATTCTACAACTAATCAGGGTCAAAAATTAGGCTCTGGAGCTGAATAAACTAATCTTAAATCATGCTTATGGTTACATACTAACCCGTTTTTATAAAGTAAGGCAACAATTTAATACAATGAATAAATCCAACTGATGTGATGTACGACATCAAGTAGTCAGGACAAAAATAAACAGCTAAAACACACTCCACACAAATCTGCAAATATACAAGACTCTCTGTAGGTCTGCTTCTTCAAATGCAAAGCCATGAAATAAAATAATCCCAGTCCCCCAAAAAAGTTGAACCCTTTGCCAACTTTTATGGGCTGCTAGCACCATGTTGAGATACACGCAAACAGGTGATTAAATGTATCAATAGATTAATCTCCCGTCTTTTCCGTCGTTGTGGTTATTTTCAAAAAGAAGGTTTTGTTAACGCACAGCACATTAAGCCACCAAAGCCTTAACAATGTGTTATCTCCAGGGTGGTGGGTGTCATAGGGTTAGCAGTCTAGCAAAATTGTTACAGTCAATACATTCAATAAATAAGTCTTCACCCATGCAAATGTTTGATATGTAAGTAACAATACAGCTTTGGTCAAGTGTGGTTAAAAATTGTAGGACCCCAAACAGTGTTTTTTTGTCTGACAGCGGTGTTCCCAACAGATTTGATGTTTTCTGCATCAGTCACTTCCGCAAAAAATAAATAAATTAATAATTACATCGTAATTACATTATTTGCAAGACAATTACAGCTGGCAAGCATGTAACTAGCCCTGGGCACATGTGTAAACATTAAGTAGACTGTCATAAGGATATTGTTACATAGAAATGCTCCTCTGAATTTGTGTATGGCAGACTATTATTATCACTTCCTGATGTCTTAAAAATTTGAACAGATGCCACACAGGTCCCGTAGGGAGTTGAAACAACAGAGCAGCAGTAGTTCACTGTCTTACTGCAGGTGCTGCATTCTTTGACTTGGCGTTGTCTTCCCCTCTGACACCAGCACACTGTAAACAGCTCTATTTTTTTCTAGATTAACTCAGGCTGTGGGTGTGTGATTAAACCTCTATGCTTAGTAGATCGATTAGTCTTTAAGAAGAAGAATTCAGCATTAATTCAGTGTTGAACTGAGGTGAGGTGGGATAATTAGAGGAAGCTAATAAGTGCGAGCTAAAAGGAGTAGAGGAAAATCTTGAGACACTTCTTATAAATAAGAACATTATAGTTTGTTGTATTTCTTTGTCGCTCCAACCTTTTTATCTTTTATCGTCTTTTTTTAACGTTTACTGGAATTAGTCTGGATTAAATATATAGGCACTGATTTAAAGCTGAATGTTTTTGAATTAATAAAACATTACAGTATCTATGAGTCAGTGAAGTTTGCCACACAATCATGACACTAGAAAGATGCTTACTTGCTTCAGTTTTAACAGGTGGAAAGTTACATGTTGCATCTATAACATCCACAGCAGCTTCAGCAGGTATTTAAGGTAACTGTGTTGTAGTCAAAAGAAGCTTGTATCTCATATTTGTTGGTTAATGAATTTGTCAAAATTGGTTTGTTTGTTTTGAATAATAATAATAATAATGAGGGTGATAGGACAGGCTGGACCGGTTGACCCATTTGTTGTACTGTAGCTACGTTTGCTTTGATCGATTGTGATATAAATGACTGGTTGTGAAGCAACTACAAGCATTTTAACGGCTGTGTTTTAGTGTGCGTGATGTGTTTGTTGTCATTCACATAATCTGCTGATCTGTAGACGCAACAACAAATACAGATTTAGTACATACGGTGTCTTTTAGTTGGTCTATTCTTCGTGTCATCAGGTATTTCATGTATGCTGTTTCTATGACTCAACTAAAACCTCCAGGCATGTGCTGACTGTCTTTTCCTGCTTTCATTATCCAGTGGCTTTCTTACACCAACCTCTGATCTCTAACAGTGACAAGGAAGCAGTTTCACTCTTTCACTCTTATTTTCTGTACAGAGCCAAGTCTGTCATAAACAAATGGTGAATGAAGCGCAGCGCTATCCAAAAGGAAATCAATACTGTGAAGCAAACTTAAAAACAAGTGTCGCATTTCACAAAAAACCTGTCAAACCACTACTGTAAACATGATTCCTCCACTCTAGACTTTGGTGAATGTATATCAGCTGAATCAGATGTAATGAAAACACGTTCTACATCAAACTTTTATTATTAAATCTTCATCAAACTGCATGCCTCCTCTCTCCATCCTCTGCCATCTCAGCTTTTCGTGGGTCTGTCCCTCACATTTCTGCTCTGTGCTTGTCTGTGGCTTTTTGAGAGAAGTCTGCACTAATGGCTCTGTGTCTAAGTGGGCCTTCGTACCAGCCTGTAACAGCTCTCAAGTGACCAATCTGTGCTAGAAGTCCCACTTAGACGGCATCTTGACTGTACTAACACCACGGTGTTTTGATCTATCTCTGTTCGTTCTGTTTCACTCCGATGGGCGCCCCTGCAGTCGGCTGACCCAGGGAGACATTGGGCAGTGGGAGGACCCTGAGGCTGGTGCCGTGACAGAGAACAAACCAGCGTCACGACACTTTTACCCCATTGCCCTGCTGCTCGTTAGCTCCCACTTACTGGTTGTGTGGCTCATTTTAAGTCTTGTTTTTCTGCTTGCAAAATATCAATAAATTGCTGACAATGCCATCTCTACTCACTCCTTTTTTCTGTGTTTTCTGGTTATTCTTTTATGAGTGGTGGTAGTGTGATTTCATTGGCTTTCTCATGTAAGGGAAACTAGCGCGAATGGTTCAATATGGACCTGAAGCTGGAGGGTGTTAATCCTTGAGCAATAGCGGAGGATTAGGGAAAATTGATTTCAATCACATGGTATGAAGTAAAATAACCGGCAATTAAACGTTTACTCTTCCCTGGACACAAAAGGAATCTTTTCTGACAAACTCTTAGTTAGTCCTTCACATCCGACTTTCCTCGGACTAATGTTAAAATAAAGTTCACACTAACTGCATACCAAATGCACAATATACATAAAGTCAATTTTGACTCTCTCTTTAAATGATAAGCCTGGCGTTAATGTATATTTTTCTAATTGTCAACAACAACATTGTCTTACTCCTTCTATCAATACTGTCTGACTTACTACTTACTAAAAAAAAAAAGGCAGTAGTTTCCTAAAACTGCACTGTAGTTTACAGCAAATGTTACTCAAGCAGGAATAAATAGTGCATTTGTTGGGAACTATTTTCAGCTGTGGATTAAAACACATTTGGTGCACTGGTATTGGAGTATTTAGCAGCAAGATGATGTATGTGCGATCGACCCAAAATAAACTATTGTGTTCATCACGATGAAGGAACACCCAGTGCAACAGAGTGGCTCACTGATGTGTTTTTAATAGTTTTTGGACCACAGTTCTATGGCACAGAGGAATAAGCTATACTCAATTAGGATACACAAACAACACTTGTTAGTCGGATCAATTCATTGTTGCTTTTGGTCTTTTCATGTGATGTGTTAATAACAAAAATACAGATTATTGCCAGCCTTATCCTTCAACGTGTAACATATGAAACAGCTGATGTGGTACGAGACATGTTGAGTTCACTAACAGCAGCTGTATTGAAACTTCTGAGTCATGTTTTTTTTAGAGGACTATATTGCTCAGTAGGGTAAAACAGTGGCACATAACACACATACAGTACACATGTTCACATCTGGATTAGGCATATGGCACTGCATTACCATTTGCAAATGGATGTGCTTCACTGGAGTTAAACATAAGCCTGTTCATCATTTTCTGCACATTTTACAGCTGACATGCAAATACATCATATTACAGCTGATGTATTGTCAGCTGAGGAATGAACTACTTCCCACATACTGATACTGATGTTTCAGAGGCGGACAGTCTCTCCCTGTCTTCTTTTGCTATTCTTTTTTCTGTCTCTAACTCTTAACTGCTCAATCACAGCAACATTACTTATGTGTATTTCATTACGATGTGCTCCGTGTGTCACATGCCAACGGTGGCCGAAATGACTCAACGCACTGCAACTTAAGAAAAAACAAACAATTGGAGAAATCAGATTCACCCATCTGACAACACATACATGGCATACTGTACAGAAATACACTGCAAAAAAACCCAAAAACAATAAGACAGACATCCTGCAAGTTGTACACAACAACAAAAGTTTCCGGGGGACACTAAAAACTGGTCAGCACTGGTCAATTAGCAACAAGATAAATCATGCAATCAGAATGTTAAAACTAAAATGAACTTAAGCTCATTTTGCCACATCGTTGATGAGTGGTCAACTTCAACAAATTGCATGTGTGTAAATGTGTGTTGTGTCTTTTTTTTCTAAATGCAACGTGTCGTGTGAAAAGGGTGAAAATAGTTTCTTCGTTTGCTTGTCTTTTGTCCATTTGCATGAGTTTCCTTAAGCTGCAGTGCATCGGGCGCTCTCTCTCTCTGCCACAGTAAACATAACTCCTGCAGTTACATATTGAGAATTATGTCTTTATACTCAAGTAATCTGCTTTTGTGTCTGCACATATGGAGAAAAACATAGTTTAGAAGAATCCTGTGTCCTGAAAACAAAGCGAAAATGCCTGGCTCACTCTGGCAATGACCAGGGTACAGAGGAAAGTAAATATTTTATTCCTTTTACTTTCGGTTATGGCCCTTTAATCAACTTCCATGCATAGAGTTCGTATAAACATCAAATCACATTAAAAAAAATGTTCTCACTTGTGGAATCTAGCAGCGTAGATAGTTTCAATTTCACTCAGAGGTTCTGAGATCTCCACCTTTGAGACTTTGACTCCCCCACCCAAAACATTTTAGGGCTGAATGGCATTTGGCTTGTGGCTCAACAAGCTTAGAAAAATGACATTTAACTTGACAGCGGTGTTTCTTTCCAGAAACAAACTCCCATTTGTACAAGTTATGAACAGGCTACTGTGCAGAACTCTTAGAAGCACACAGAAGCCTGTTATGTCTTGATCGAGCCCCAAATTGGCAAAAACCTCACAGTCCATCAGATTTTTTATGGTATCCCAGAATTCAGGTCCCGCTACTTTACACTGTGCTCTTTTACAGGAAGTTGTAATGCTTTAATGCACTGTAATCCAATATAAAACAGTATGGCCCTACAGCAAAAACCACACCTGTCAAGCTTGTAATGTCGATTATTTATGGAGACTGTGTCACAGATGTGTTTGTAAGTTATAATTGTGGTAGAGATGTTGTATTGGATTTCAGAAGTATTAGGACAGCAGTTTCTCATGCTACACACCTCTTATGTTGTTCAAATTAAACATGGAATTTATTACTAAAGTCAAACCAAAACAAAATTGTCATAAAACATATTTGCAGCACTTACAATTAAATCTAAAATGCTCTTTCAAGTCAAGTAAATTTTTATTTATATAGCCCAATATCACAAATCACAATTTGCCTCAAGGGGCTTTACAATCTGCACAGCATACATAAAGGGAAGAATCAGGAAGAGCAACAGAGGAGGGATCCCTCTCCCAGGATGGACGGACATGCAATAGATGTTGAGTGTACAGAATAAATCAACTACAAAATCACAGTGTATACAATTTCGATGATAGAAATGTAGATTGTAGAACAAAAGTGAAGAGTATTGATCCAGGAGGACATCGAGCAACTTCAGGGATTGCCCGAATAGGTGGTACCTGATCCACACCACCTCCTCTCCACTATGGAGACCTGGAAAGAGGACAGACCACACAAACAGAGGCAAGCAACAGTATTCACCCAGATAGAGACATAACATGCAAGAGAGGGAGAGAGGAGGAGAGGCTGAAACTCCTGGGGAACGATGCATAGCTTGGTGGCTTGTGGGAAACAAGTAAACAGCAGAGGTTTGAGGAATGCAGTGTTTAACAAAAAAAATGTTTCTTTCTCTCACGCAATCCTCTGAAGCATCGAAGAAAATAAAGGAAACTGTTCCACTGGAACATGTTACAATACAACAGTTTATTCTGGCTAATTAAGAAGTCTGCGATCCCGGTGAAGGCAGAACGTTATTTGTGCAAAGAGGCCTGTGGGAAAATGCACTTAGAGAAAAGGTCAGTCTTCACCCCCGGCAGGTTTTGAAAACCAAATAATCATACAAAGACTAGTTTATCAACTAGAGAAGGCAATTTCTGAAGAAACTGGTGTGAATGCTAGATGTTGAAATGCTAAACTGTAATTTGTATGAAGAAGCAGCTGAAGGAAGGCGAAGAGTTGGAAAAGTGGAAAAGGGTCTAATGAGCTCATCTCAATCAGCTGTGTGTTCCCACCTGCAATTAGTGGTTGCCATGGTGATGGTAACTGCTGATTTACTCCTGGGTCAGACAGTTTATTTAATAGAGATTAAGCTGAGAAGCACCACTCAAACTCTAGCTTATTACATCGTGAGAGAGAGTGGATTCTGCTGAACGCGTTGCTGTGAAATATGGTGAACTAGAAAGGCCCTTTTTCTGTTTTGCTCCTGAAATATCTGGTCTCAGTTAACATTGGAGTCAATTGGGCAACTGGATGGCACTCCTGTCGCTTTGAAGCTCATGGTACAAAATGTGTCCGTTTGCTCACATTGTTTGAGAACACAGTTTTTTCTATGTTTTGTTGCAAAAAAAAAAGTATGAAGAGTGAAAATTGTGGAAGTGAGAGGAAGATGAACAGATCCATTAAAGACAAGTTTAAAGAGGTACTGCACACTTAACCATGTTTTTTGAGCTGTAAACTAAATGATATGACTGCACTGTGATGAAACACATCGATGCTGGTGTTAGTATTTACATTTCTCACCAAATGTATAAATATCAGCGTTTTATGGGTTGAAAACCACTCAACACGCCATCTGTTTTAAATCAGCCCTGGCCTTGCGAGGCTAATGCTGAGATAGAACCAACCGGTTGGGATTCCTCTACGTCATGAAATTTATATTAAAAAACAAAAAAAGTGTTAGCACCTGTTATATCCCCGGTCTAGGGGAAACCTAGACATAGCATGATGTGACTCCCCACTCTTCCCACTCCCCAAGAAAGGCCAGCAGCACAAGATGAATCACAGTTCAATACCGCAGTTTTTGACTTCAGAGGTGAGCAATGCCCAAAACAACCAAAACTTTGCTAATTAGCCCCTAAACTTCCCTACCAAAAAACAAACCAAACTCAAACAAAAGACAAGTCTCTAACCTAAGCTCCTAAACCAAAACTACTGAGAAAAATGTCAGTAGTAAATAAAAAAAGGGCTTCTCCCTGCTATAAAACTGCTTTAGGTGCTGAATATTTACAGTGCTTTTTTTACAACAATTTTCAGCTCAACCAGTGGTTTAACTAACACAGGTCTTTAGCAAAGTACCACACACAAACTACACGTTTCAAATCTTTACTTACAGACCTCGCTTTCATTACACAACTAATTGCTGGCTGGTTTGTTGGGGAAGAGGTGAAGGAAGGGCAGGGTGTTGTCAGCTGGAGGTTTAAAAAGGCTGTGGTCCTCCCTTGATCCAATCCAGAGGCAGCAATCCCTTCAACTGGTCCAATCACAGAGCCCCACCTGTTTCTCATCAGGCTTACACACTCACACACTCAAAGGGGAGAGAGAGAGATCTGTCACGTCCCCAAAACAAATATGAACCTGGATCATAACAACGCCCTCTAATCAGAGGTGGGCAGCTCCACCCCCCACAGCATTCGCAGTTGAGAGGGAGTCAGTGAAGTCCACTCATTTTCAAATACATGCTGATCGAGACTCATCTTCATAATTACACAGCTTTACAACTTATTCCAACATTCGCTAACATTAGCCTTCTAACGTAACATGAACTAACGTTAACGTTACCACTCAAAGACTGAATTGCCTCGGCTCCGAGGGCTCCGGCTTCGGGCATTACTGGGGCTGGAGCCAACGGCTCGTATTGATACGGCTCGGGACCACCATGGTTCTCCAATACACTAATGTCCGGTTCAGGGGATTCTGGAGGGGAAATGTCCTCCACCTCAAAAGAACCCTCTGTGGCAGAGGTGCCTTGCGATTCTGTGTCGCTCTCCATTTTTCTCTGGCCAGGCAATGTCACTGAGCAACTCCTGCCACACAGCACCCTGTGTGGTAGCTTGCTGCCATCAAGGTGTGTGAGTGTGTGCGTGAATGGGTGAATGAGCGGCAAAAACCTTTTAAAGTGCTTTGGATAAAAGTGCTATATAAATGTTGCCATTTACCATTTAGCCATTTGTATTTCAGGGCAAAACTGAGTTTGCAACCAACATGAATCTGTGCTGTGCTGCAAGTCAGACACACCTCGGATATAAGCAAATAGGTTACAGGTGTAGCAGTTTTATACCATAAACCATAGAAAACAATCTCAGTAGCTCAGTAGCTGTTCTGGAGTTTTCCCTGATCCTTATCAGCAGACAGCAGAGTTTTTTTTTCTCAACTGCTGTTTCCAAGGTCATGAATGAACTCGAATGAACCTCAGCATACCAAACAAAAGTATAATAATACAAAATGGTTTGACACTTGAACCATACCAAGCAAACGTTGTGAAATAAGTCACAAAGAGTTTATAAGAAGCCATGTGTGGAAACAGTTCCTGTCTCACGAGATCTCTGCAGGGATGTGATTTTATCATTTTTGGCTGATCCACAGTCAGTTTTTTATAAAATAACTCAGGCTTGCTCCAAATCTGCTCCATACCATTTCACTCTTACAGAAAACTTCAACTATATTTAGGGGGTTTTATCGTACATTGAACAAAGGGCCTAGTTATCATACAAATATGATCATTATTGTACACCAGTTGTGTGAGACATAACTGTTAGCTGCTTTATTACGTGCCTTGTTTATACTACACCAGCAAGGCAGCCATGAAATGGTACATAAAGTGTCTAATTGTTATCAACCTTGCTGTTCAAATGTGTCACATATTCATTTGGGGTTGTTGGGTTTTTTTAGGATATTAAACGGCCAATCACACAACACAAATTAGTGTTTCGGGAAGTCTTCTTGTTCAGAGACAAAATTGTATTGTATTTTGGGTGAGAAGCCTCTTTTAAAGGCCCGTGTCTATCATTGCAAACATAATTTAAAAACTCATTCATGTTTACTTTTTTTGTTTTCCTTTCTTTTCCTCCCTCATTCCTCCTCACCCCCTTTATTTGATCACCAGAGAAGGATGTCGGATTGAGAACGTTCAAAAGAATATTAGATGCAGGAAATATGCCTTCAACATGTTGCAGCTGATGGCTTTTCCCAAGTGCTACCGACCACCAGAGGGGACTTACGGCAAAGTTGACTCTTGAGGACGTAAGCCATGTACTGTAAAATCAATCATTGCGTACCCAAGTAGTATATATGAAAGCTTATAAACAATATTGGAAATGTAAAATGTTTTATTGTTTGTAAACAAAAAAACTTGCCGGATGTTATATTTTGTTGTTTGTTTAGTTTTTGGTTGCTCTGTTGTGTTCATTGAATCCCAAGCTGGGTTTGCCAAACAGGTGTTACTTGTTAAAATTAATGCACTTTCCACTTTTGCCTTGTTTATTTTGAGCAATGATAAACAGTATGACTGTGTGGGTAAACCATAGTTTGTAGATAACTCTGTGTGTGGCTGTACAATATGTTAATTATCTTTTTTACAAGAGGCCAAGCAGTTCAACCTGCATTTGTGTGCAGGACGAATTCCTCTCTTGCAGAAATTACATTTTTCAAAAAGAGATTTGTGTTTTTGTGACAAACTAGTCTTAACTCAAAGGTCCCCTCATTGGCTTCGAGCGGACCTTCGAGTTGAGACAATTTTTTGTCAAATATACTGCTCCAAAGGTCAAGAATGAATTCAACACTCCATGCTACACTGATTTTTGTGGCATAATGCTCTCCACAATGGAATGGAAACAAACTGTTTATAGCCTCATTCCATGTTTGGATGTACTGAGCTTTACGGGTTGAAAGAGCAAGATTCAAAACTGAAAGTGTGTCCTGTTCCACAGGAGTTCATACATTTATGCAGTTCTTGAGAAATGGATCCGTACATTTTTATGGTATGTCTGTTGCAGACATATTTTTATTATTTTGGACCCGACTGTCCTCTGGGATACAAGTAACATACCAGTATTTCAAAGCACATTTTGAATCCTGTTTCCTTTTCATAACTCATCCCATTCTTTTAATGTTTGCGCTTGAGCTTTTTCCATAATATTTTTATATCTCAAGGTACAGGCCAGTGACCCCACATGAAGTACAGGTGGAAGTTGGAATAGGATGAGGATATTGGACCATCATTTCTGAAAGCTATATATCAAATTCCATTATTTATTTTTGTATTCTAAAATGATTTTATATTCTAAGGGTTGATACCTTGGACTTTAATGCATGTTTGAAATGTATTTGTTGTGTTATACATTTGACATTTACAAATGTCTATTTGAAACTGAATAAAAGGATGGTTTGATGTGGATATTTGTGATTCTGTACTGATGTACGTGTAATGTTTTGCAACGGTTTATATTCAATTTCACAGGTGTGCGTTTAATTGAACAAGTAAGTAAACTAATACAGTTAAATGATCCATGTGTTGCATTAAAAATATGTTACAACTTGCAAGATATATTGAAGTAAAGCACTCAAAGAGATGAGAATAAGAATAAATAAAATAAAAATAATCAACCTTTACAATTTTGTATATTGAATTAAAAACCTTAAATTCCAAACACTATACTTCACTGAATACTACAACAAAAATCCACATTTTGAGTATCAAATACTTATACTTAAAAAGTGGCTCTGAAAAGTTTGTCGCTTGCTCCCTCATGGTGAACAGCATCTGTAGTCAGCTTCAGTTCTCAGCTGTAACATCAGAGTGCAATGGCGACCCAAGGTCATGGCAAAAAAATGTGTCAAAAAGCATTAAAACATTGAGAAACTAATCAAACCACCTCTGAAGCATAACTCAGTCGACCTATGTGCTCAGTATGTTCAAACAAACAATTCACCTTCTGGATCCTTATAAGCGTTGTCTAATAAGAGTCTACATGAACAGCAGAATATATACATTGACACAAACCAGAACCATCATTAATCCACTTGTGCATTTTCTGCTACAAGAAGTCAGAATGAACCTGAGAGAGAAAAGCGTCACTGGACACTTCAGATCGTATGTCAACAGGAAGAGCGTTCCACATTGCCGGAGCCACCACTTGGAAGGCACGATCACGTATTGTTTTCAGTCGAGCATGAGGCACCACCAGTAAGCCCTGGTCACAAGACCTAAGTGACCTACTGGTGACGTAAGGGTGGAGCAGGTCGGAGATGTATGCAGGTGCCTGACCATGCAGAGCTCTATACGTAAAAACAAGAACCTTAAAATGAATCCTGAACTTGACGGGAAGCCAGTGTAAAGAAAATAAAATTGGTGTGATATGAGTCAAGCTGGACCTGGTCAACAGCCTTGCAGCAGCAGTGTTCTGGACCATTTGTAGACAGTCCAGAGACACCTTGCTAACGTGGGTGAAAAGGGAGTTGCAGTAGTCTAACCGGGATGATATAAAAGTGTGAATGATCATTTCTAGCTCAGGTTGTGATGCATCAGACCTGAGTTTGGCTATGTTTGTTAAATGGAAGAAACATGTACGGGTCAGCGATTTGATGTGTTGATCGAAGTACATAGCCTGATCGAAAATAACACAGAGATTTCTAAGATTGGACTGTACAGCTGAAGGAAGGGACCCAATACACTGTGCAACCTTGGAAGCTATGCTATCTGAGGCAATGATAAGGACCTCAGTCTTATCTGCGTTCAGCTGTAAAAAGTTGTTAGCCATCCAGTCCTTAATGGCGGTCAGACAATTGTGCAAAACAGTCAGTTTGTCAGTCTCATCAGGTTTAAAGGAGACATACAGCTGGATATCATCATCATATCAATGATATGAGATACCTTTAAATTTGCTAATAATATGACCTAAGGGAAGCATATATATATATAGCAAATTATATAGGACCTAAGACAGAACCCTGAGGCACACCACAGGAAAGAGAAGCTGTTTCAGACATGTAGGGACCAAGCGACACAGAGAAACTTCTATCTGAGAGATAGGAGGAGAACCAGTCCAGGGTGCTCCCAGAGACACCCACCCACTGTCTGAGCCTTTCAGTCAGGATGCTGTGATCTACAGTGTGAAAAGCTGC
>NTHP01000074.1:310699-372497 GCA_003416845.1 Oplegnathus fasciatus | reverse complement strand
CAAATGTTTTCAGTCTACAGCAAAAATACAGGAATTGGCCTCACTGTTCCAATACTTTTGGAGGGGAGTGTATAAAAATCCACGGGCGGTGAGAATGTGCGTACCGGTACACATCTTTCACACCATGCGTACCATATACGCAGTCTTTTGAGTCCGATTAGTGTGATGTTGCGAGTTGGCAAAAAAGGATAATAAAAGTGTGAATTTGGGTGACATTTTATTGAGAGCTTTTTTCTTTCACTACATTGTGTTAGAATGTAATCTATAGTTTTAAAAAAAACTTCACTATGATTACGTAGTGATGCATGAGGGGTTAACCACCTTTTTTGGCAAGCTTTAATTTCGTTCGATCTCGAGTAAATATGTTTGTCACTATGCATTATAATGATTATACTGATAATGATCTTTATACAAATAAAGATTATTATCCTGTATTATTGGGGATTAAGAATAGCCTACACCTTCAGGTGTGACCAATTAACAGGTTGTTAAAACGGCACTATATAAAGGCTGTAGCCGTGTGTAATTTCTAGTTTACAGTCGGTAAATTGCTTCTTAGATGCTTCCGCCATTTCTCCTCAAAACTAACCTAAATGCTGGTCCTTTATGTGCAAACCAGGTAATTGGTGGTGACTGCGTATGCATGTTTCCTGGTTTTGTGTGTACACAGATTTCTACACCTAAATATACACAGAGTTTTATACATTTGGCCCCTGGTGCTCTAGAGAGTATTACTGACAGCAGGATGGTGTATGTGTTATAATGTCATTGTCATTGTAATGAGAGAAAATGTCACCAAGTACAACAGTGTGGCTCATTGTTTTGAGCAACAACGGAGCCTGACAGCCCAAGACTTTGGCTACACAGACAAGACAAGAGTTTCCATATTATTTTGGAACATCTGTGACTCAAGCGTGCTGGTATGTCCTCTGATCTCTCATCTTTTTCCTAACTGAAATCCACAACGAAATGTTAACACGTACTTACTTCTACGTCATTACTTGATGGCGCATACAGCATAGCATCAGATTTCTGGAAAGGGTTAAGTAAAATTAAAAACAATAAAATTAGACATATTAGAGAAAAAATAAACTATCCACTACATGTGTGAAAGAGTCAACAAAGTATCATATATCACATAAAGAATAATGTTTTCTACAGTATAAACAAATGCATTTATCATATGTGGTAAAAGATGAACATAACCATAATTTTATTTGATACCTTCTCTCACCTCAATGTTGCCTTTCAGCTCCTTCAGGCAAGTCTGTATATCTTCTGTGTCTTTACCAGACACAGAAGCAGCACACGTGTATGTACTCAAGAAGCTTTAAGAGAGTGAAGAGACAATGATTACAATACATATTCATTATGAGAATGTGGACATCTTTTTGATGTTTTGGGTCCTTGCAACAGTGGCTGTGAAAGCAGACAGGTGTTAAAAAAACCGCACTGACCCACTGTTACTTTGTGCTATTTACTCAGCTACGAGTTGTATCTTGCAGAGAGAAACTTTACTACACTCGACAGTCAATTCATTTGCAGGCGCGTTGCCATTATGTTGGTGTGGTGTTACGGCGGTTACATAAAAGCCAGCCCTTCAAAGTAATGCAAGTGATTTGTAGATACAAAATGAGTGTTAACAAGCCATTTATTCTTGTATGGATGAGCAAAGTTATAAGAGATGTTTTTTTTGGATGAAATAAAATGGCTCAATTTCAAACTGATGACTTATGAACTCTAAAGAACTTGTACATGGCACACTCCTTTGTTCATTACATGTATCTGTAAACAAAAAGTATCTTTTGTTGTTCATATTTGAGTATTTCCTCTAATGAATAATGTAGAATATCTGACTTGTGTTGTATTGTGTTGTATTTGGTTAGTGTGTTTTTTCCAGCTGCGTTATTGATTGTAGAAACATTTCCTCTGTCATGTTTAAGTATGATAACCAGTATTTAACTTTAGACAAACAAGTCACACACTGTATGCCTACCTCAGAACAAAGAAACAAAGCCAGACCTGAGTTTTGTGGCTCTCTCGGCACAGGTTACAGGTCAACTGGAACTGGACGCCTTTCTAGAAATAATAGAAAGAAATATTAGTGTTAGTGTGTAAACCTGTTTCAGTTTTAGTTTGTTCACTAAATGTAGTTTGGCTCTGAATTGACCCACAAGCATGAGTCAAGTCAATTTTATTTATATAGCTCAATATCACGGTTCTTTACAATCTGTACAGCATATGACACCCTCTGTCCTTAGACCCTCGATTCAGACAAGGAAATAAAAAGTGGAGGAAACCTCAGGAAGAGCAACATTATGAGTAATGAATTTTTTAATGCTGCTGATATTATCTTGACCTCAACAGCACCTCTTAAATCACACGCTGCACAAGTCTTTTCCTCCTCATCATTATGATTTTGAATGTAGGTCTTTAGGCTACAAGATTTTCCTCTCTAACAAACCCTGCCCCCCTGTGCTCTCGCATATCTGTCATCCTGCTATATTTTGACATTTTGTAAATATGGACCTGCACCTTACCGTTCACCAGTTGTTATTTATGTACGTATATTATCATCATAGTTAACCAGTTCACATCTCGTGTTGTGGTGTTTTGTATATTTTGGATTGCTTTAACATTACCACCGTGACATCACTCTTTAACCTGTTTATTTATTATGGCCCATACCTACCCTACCTACTCCTGGCATTGTGTAGATATTTTTGGATTTGCACCTTACTGTTAAACAGTTAACTTNNTCAATACTTATATTTAAGACACCTACCATTAAAGGTGTAGTCTACGATTCTAATCCAAAACATTTTTGTCAGATTCAGAGAATATCTCCTCCCACAGTCCGCTAGTTTTCCGTTCTGTGTGCGCACTGAAAAAAAAGTCCAGTGTTCATACACAGCCCTGGNNTCTGTAAACAAATAGAGTGGCTTGGGTAGAGCCACCAACCCAGGTCGTCAAATACCGACGCTTTAGACGCGTTTCCACTAAACACTTCGGTATAATATGTCACAACTCGTGTTTGTGCATAGGACAAACTAATGCTGTGAGTTACTTGCTCAAGTTTGAAGCAGCACTGAAGGGAGGGGTGTATTTGTTTTGCTGTTGAGTTCAAATATCAACAAGCTTTCTCCAGAATCATAGACTACACCTTTTATCTATTACATTTCTGACATTGTGTACATTTGTTTTTCACCTTACTGATCATTTTTATACTTTATCTTGTTATTGCTTTTTATATTTGCACTCTTTCCTACTTTGTATTGCAAATGCTGCACAACAATTTCCCTCAGGATGAATAAAGTAATATCTTATCTATCTCCAGGTAACGTTGTGATGTTGCTGCTATTTGCTGCTCTTGGTCACTCCCCAAATATTTTAAAACTAAACTCCATCTCACCTCACTTGGGAGGTTTTATCTGAGCTTCCCATCGTTTGCCTCTCTCTTCAAAAGGTAACTGATTCTCTGGTTAAGCAGCATCAGTCTCCAGACAGGCTCTCTCTGTCCAACAAGGAAATTGCAATGAATGCAGCATTATATGTGAGTACATAATTTCAATTCCCCTCTAACTGCTCAGCAAACACACATTGCTCCTTCCAGAGACAGAAAACTCTGTCATCTTCTAGTTGGGAGGCAGCTTGCCACTGCAGTCTGTTGTCGGCCAAAAACAGAAGCCAGTTTTTCTGGTATCTGAGTTTCCTGAATTATACATCTTTCCACCAGCACTGATCAAACATATCAATCACAAGAACAATCCTGGAGCCACATTCACTTCAAAGGTCAATTACTAAGGACTAAGCTAAATGATGAGATTAGTTGAGAGTAATTGGACTTGACTTGAAGTGATTTTCCTACTGGTTATGTAGGGATATTGCAGTTTGGGACGCATACATGCCCAAGCCTGTGGTGAACTGGTGAACAATGTGATAGGAATTATCAATTAAAGGTGTGAGGAATTAACTGGCAGATGCGCAGTTCTGTGATGCTGCCGCACCTCGTTCACTGCAGCGGTGCCACACTCCCAAGCCACGTGTTTGGCTTTGTTTGTCAACCCACTATTTAGTCCACCGAATAATACGTGTTGCCTGGCTTCAATCTCCTCTACCATCGCTGGGATCTCGTCTTCCAAAAAGTTAGCTTTTCTCTTTTGGTCCATGGCTATTCCTGAGTAAACCCTCATTTGTGCTAGCATTATATTAGAGGAAATGGCTGATTGTAAGGCAGATGCAAAGAGTCTTACATGCATTATCAGGACAGCGTTTTGAGCCTCTATAAAAGGTGGAAATGGACACTCTGAACATATAATAGTACAGGTCAGCCACATGCCAGACCATCAGTGAAGACGGGGGGGCACAGCAGAGTTCTGACAAATCATCAATTCTTTCTTCAGGTCCAGCAGTGTTGTGTGGTTCCCTTCACCCTGAATCACAGGAGAAAGATGCCTTCACATATTGTGTCCCATTGTTGTACTCGCCTGCTATGTCAACCATTTGACCAGTTTTGCCCGTTTGACTGCAGTCCGGAGATTACTGTCCTGTTTACCTAAATTTGAGAAGCTTTATGAGGAGGTCACACTTTCCTAGGGGGGCCTGAACTAAACTTCACCAGGCTGCACCGCACAGGGGTGTACATCACTGTAGGATTTTTTTCAGTATTGATTAATCTGCCAATTTTTCTCTCAGTTAATTGCATAATCGCTTTGTCTAAACAGTTGAAAAATGCTGGTTATAATCTCCAAGAGCTGCATTTAAATTGTTGATTTTATCCAACCAACAGTCAAAATCCCAAAGATAATCAGTGTAATGTTTTAAAGCATCAAATCCTCACATTTCAGAGACTGGAAGCAGTGAATTTTTGGCATTTGTGCCTAAAAATTACNNTTCCACAATATTTATGAATTTCTCAAACCCAGACATAGTTTTTACTTTAACTAGCATGGAGGTACATGACATAAATCAAGTCCCCTCCACTGTTTTTCCAACGGAACTTTGGACTCTACCCAGTGTTTGGTGAAGAATTGAGGGTCCAAAATAGAAAAAGTTTTACACAGTTTTACAGAACAGACATTTGTTAAAAAAAAAGAGTAAAAATGTGTTAGAACTCATATTTGAAGCCTCTTTGTGGTCATTTAGCATCTGTTTGTGGTCATTTTGCGTCTCTTTGTTGAGGTTTTGCATCTCTTTTACCCCTTTTCCACCAAATTAGCTCTGGTTCTTGAACCAGTTCCATTCAGGATTCTTGGAGCCTTGGTGCTATCTAGTGAACCAGCCCATGTTTCCACCAGTTTTGAGCGGAAACCATTGTAATCAAGGACGCATCATCAACAGAGCACAACAGAAGTAAACATTAGTAGCATGATGGTGGATCGCATTGATTACCTGCAAGCTTTTGTTCTGTTATTACAGATTATTTGTTTTTATCCAAAAAGCGAGCATGGACCAACTATTAAAGATTGACGTTGTTGCCTTCTTCATCCTCTCTTTCCAACCTGTAGAATACGACACGCCCACTGATGTCATCACGGTTCACACTCCAGGTGAAGGAAAACCTGCAATATTTTGGTTACAGCCGGGAGCCAACTTTTTGGGTTCCGAACCAATTTATTTTCAGTCGAAATGCTCCAAACAGTTCAAAATTAGTTTCGCGAACCGGAACGGAACCAGTTCCATGTTGGCGGAAAAGGGGTATTTATGGTCATTTTGTGTCTCTTTGTTTCCATTTGATTGACTGTCCAACAAGAAATGTCAACAATCACTTTGTACAGGGGTTCTGGTCCAGCGCCCCTGGTCCTGTACCTGGTAGGCCCATTCAGTGATCCATCCATGACACTAACAAGCCCGTACCACCCCTGGCCACCACTCTGGTCCCCCCTCTGCCTAGCACGTTGTCACCAAGTTCAAAATGTATAAAGATTGTTCTGAGAATCCTGATTGACTGCCTCAGTGTGCAGTGGGCGTTTGTGACACAAAACATTTGTGAGCCAAATGAAGGGTGTGAATCAGATTGTGATCAAACTATGTTTTTAAATAGCCTTTCATTTAATTAAGGGCTACATGTTTGAGATGTGTACTGTACATCAGTGTGCCTCACTGTAATTGTGTTTATGTTCAGGTGTCTGTTCAGAATCCATAACCTGTAAACTGTTGGTAGCGTTGTAGTTGTATTTTGTTACATGTAGCCACAAAATGGGCTAAGAGTGTCTCACTTTGGAAAAATCTGAATGAAATTCTGCTTTGTCTGAACACAAATGGTGCGCGTGCCATGCCTCTGGTTTAAAGGACAAGTTGTATCCCTCTTCTTTGATTAGGTAACACCTTGCACAATACAGAATACATGCTGTCGGGCTATGTTGGCTTAAAGATGTTGACTACTACATTGGCAGAAGACTATAAAATATAGAGCTGTAACTAACAGTCATCACTCATTAATATGCTGATCATCCAATTAATCGAGTTATTGTTTGTGCTGACGTCTTCAAGTTGCTTGTTTGTTTGTTGTTCAAAATCCAAAGATATTCAATATGCGATCATATAAAATGATGAGAAAAGTTACCAAGTCTCACATTTAAGCAAATATTTGACATGTTTGCTTTATAAATGATCCATTTGTTATCAAAAATCATTGTTTCTGTTAACCCACTTGTCATTTCAGCACTAATGAAATGCAGCATTTACTTCATACTGCCTTTAACATGAAGTAATGCACCATGTTTAACACAAAGTGGTAAATCTGGGACAGTGGCATTGTTGAGTTGTTTAGGCTGCCTGTATGACCCTGATGTGATATTGGAAAACGCAACAACTTTGACAGCAGTTGTGTGAAAAGAAAAGACTGCGTGAAGAGAGCTCACTTTACCTTTAGGCAAACTAAATGTTTTTAGCATTTTCTTCAGTTAGTATTTTCCTGTTGTATGTTTGATTCACTAAATAAATAAATAAATAAATTGACTTTTAAATTGACTCTTTCTTGTCCATTTTATTTTTTGTAGTAACTTTGCATACAAATTAATATTTTTTTCAACTTGCCAATTATTGTCGTGGGTGGAAGAATTACTCAGATCTTTTACTTAAGTAAAAGTAGAAATACCTAATACCTTTAAATACCTTTAAAATACTGTATACTCCGTTACATTAAGTATCGTCATCTAAATGTACTCAATAGTAAAAGTATTCATTGTGTAGCAGAATGCTCTTATATTATGTATATTACATTATTTTATTACAGTTTTTCTCCATCGGTTTGATGCACTGATAGAAAAAAAAGGCTCATTTTGAGAATAAGTGACACCAAAACTGTGCTGCAGTGTGTAAAACAGCAAATGCATTAGGGCTGCAACTAACGATTATTTTCATTATTGATTAATCCCTCAATTATCAATGAATTGATTAACTGTTTGATCTATAACATGTCAGCAAATAGCAAAAAGTTCACAAGTTTCCAGAGCCAATGCTGATGTCTTACATTTCTGTTTACATTATTTACATCTCCGTTTATATATATTTATATATATTTATTACTACCGTATGTACCTCCATTTTATCACTGCTGCACACCTGCCTCAACAGTATTATATTTCTATCTATATTCTATTTTATATTTTTACATTCTATTTTACTATACTCTATTCCTATATTTTGAACTTTTGCACTATTTTATATTTTATTTCTTAAGTTCTCCTTTTTCTTGTGTGAGTTTCTTTATACATATTTTTTGGAGCATTGTTGGAGAGAGCCTGAGATTTAAGAATTTTATTGCCAACAACTGCTTTTATGTAATTGTTGTGCACATGACAATAAGGATCTTGAATCTTGAATCTTGAGTCTTTGTTTTGTCAGACCAACAATCCAAATCCAATTAATCGATGATCAAAATAGTAGCAGATTAATTTTCTGTTGAGCGAAAAATCGATTAATCGCCTGATTGTTTCAGCTCTAAAATGCATGCATTGTTTACACCAGCGTTAAAAAGTGCTTTACGCAAAACATGCAATAAAAATGAACATAGGCATTCTCTATGGGCCCCTCCCGGCATCCACAGCTATTCCGTATCTTTGTAAAAGTACATTTACTCAAGTATGGTACTTGAGTAGAATTTTGAGGTACTTGTACTTTAATAGAGTAGTGTCATCTTTCATCTTACACTACTTTACACTTCTACTCTACTTTTCAGAGTGAAATTCTGTACTTTTTACTTCACTGAATTTATCTGACAGCTGTAGTTACTTGTCAGATATTCAGATTTTAAACACAAAACACATGAAGAGCCTTTAAAATATGATAGTTATTATTATTATTATTATTATTATTAAACTAACCAGCAGTTTGTAAAAGTGGCTTCACATTGACAAATTACAACATTAAGTAAGAATATTCAATAACACAATGTATTGTGAATAATCTTACACACTGAAAGGAGCGTTTCTGCATAATGAGTCTTTTGATGCTTTACAACACATTTTGCTGATAATACTTTTGTACTTTTACTCAAGTAATATTTTGAATGCAGGAGTTTTACTTGTAACTACTTCCACACTGTGGTATTTCTACTTTTACTTAAGTAAAGGATCTGAGTACTTCTTCCACATCATATTGTAGTACCCTGGTAATAAATATGTTAACTGTTGACATTGTAAGTACATTTTACTGATAATGCTTTTGCTAAAGTAAGATTTTGAATGTTTACCTTGTAGCCTACTTGTAATGGAGTATTTTTACATTATGGTGTTACTACTTTTACTTAAGTACAGTCTGAGCAGAGGTACACTGGGAGTAGAGGTATTATAGCATTAAAAACGGAAAAAGACTACTTCAGTAAAAGCACAAGTACCTGAAAAGCTTTACAGGTGGTTTGATGAATGAAATAATCAGCAGGTGCCTTCATTCTGCCACTATACAACAGCTGTGCAGATGTTTGCTTGTTTTCTGTACTGACCCTTACGTAAACAACCTCCAACAGAAGGAGGAGCTTGTTGAACCAGATCACGTCTCCTGCACCAACTGAAAGTGAAACTAAACCAGTGGTGGTGCTGGTTATTATGTTCGGTTTTACCCAAATAACCAAAATGGTGCGCGTTTCGCCGACAGCAGCTGAAATATCTCTCGTGGACCCACGTGGGTCACCAGGTTGACACACCTCCGATCTTTACGCGGTATTTGTGTCCTGCAGGTGTGAACTTTGCCACCTTTTCTCATCTGCCCAAATGAAAAAACGCTACTTGTACTGCCGCTACAAGTCCAAACACGAAGTGTAGTTCAGCTACAGGTTGGTTACACCTCCCCACACACGCACAAAGTCAGCTTACCGCTCGCTGGTCTCCGGGGCATGTGGGCTGGACGAGGATCACCGGGAGCGCCGTCATGAAGTCTGTCATCTGCGCAGCGGCAGAGGCTGCTCTCTTACGCAGCGGAGCGACAGGTCGAGATCACATTTTTGCATTTCATTTGTTGTATCAAAGCTTTTTAGTCTCATTGATCTGTCTCCTGTATTTATTAACTCTTGAGGATAGCGTGAGTGCGTTGTCGGTGTTGCTCCAGAGACCGACTCACACACGCCCTGATATCGTCATGTTGAGTCCAAGTTCACTCCTCCTCCGATTCGTCACTTTGTTACACACCAGTACGTGTCAGGGCAGCTGTGGAGAGGTTTTTTTTTATTGATTGCACAGATTAATAGTAGTCAGCCCTTTCATTTCAGTCAAATGAGATCTGAACATTTATTGGCATCTTTAACACAAAACATATATCAACAAGTGCAGCTGATAACAAGGACCAGGGCAAATATGTCAAGTAGTTTGGACAGCCTTTGTGTTGTAAACCTAATCAATCACCACACTGAGCTGCAGATTAATTCCTCAGCAGAACACTTGTTACACAGTAGAGACAGCCTGATCATAACTTTTTATTTCAGACTGTATCCAGAGCCGGATCAACACCCCGGAGCCGCAGAAGGCTGTTAGGATTACATTAATTAATTTTTTGGGGGAATATACACTCCTGAAGTACAACATGAACTCAGATCACGGGGAAGGATTATTATGATTATTTCAGGCCAGCTCCAGAAGTTAAAGTCCTTCATTTTCTGCATAAACATCCTGTGACAGATGGAGCACGTCTGAGGCTTGTGTGGCCATGAAACTCTCATCAGTACAAAAGGCGACCAACTACATTAAAAAACCTCAAAGGTACAAGCCTGTAAACATTAAAAAAAAACACAAGTAGAGGTGTTAACTATGACTCCCAAGGTGCATTTCTGTAAGAATTATTTAATCATTGACCTTAAAGTTCTGTTACGTGGCGCTAATAACGAGCTAGATGACCAAACTTTCAGCTTTTGGGTTCAAGTTTGAAACACTTGGATCACAGCTGCAACCCACAGCTCTGATTTGCACCTGCGACTGGCTTCTTCTGCGTAGCTACAGTGGCCGAGGCTCATGGGTATTGTAGTATTTAGAACCATCTGCCGCCAAACTGACACAAAAAAAACATAATATCTATGAAAGAAAGCTGAAACAATTAAAACTGATTATTATAAACATGAACCTATAGAGCATTGTTACTTAATTCAGGAGATTCCCGTGTCTGTTGAGGAAAGTTCAGAAAATCATTCGAGAAGAAAACTTTGAAAAGGGAATTTACCGTCGGGGAAAAATACTTCCTCCCTCGTCTTGTGGAGGAGCCCCGTGTCAAAATGTACACGGTGCATATTCCTAAAGGAAACTGTGTCACTACAAAAAGGAGTCAAACAGGGTTTACAGTTTATTTTGGCCCCGGGGTGTCGTGGTGCGTTAATCCAGCCCTGAATGTAACAATGTCGTCTCTAAGCCTGGGTATGGAAACATCACTGTTTTTGGTACTGACTGAAATGTGTCCAAAAAAGTACTAAAAGTTGGCACTGAATGTTTGGTCCGATTGAAAATCTTGTTTACTTATTTTCTTGTGAGTCAATTTCTGATTTAAATCAAAACTTGCCTCTTATCTGAGTCTGTTATTTTATTCTTCTAGTTCTTCTGCTTGTGTGGGTTTAGTAGAAAAACATATTGATAATCCTCAGAGTAAAGTATTGGAAAAAGTATCAGCACTCGTATCAATACCAACTATATTCTTGAGGACTTTTCATTTTACATGTTTCCCTGTAAATTCCTGAATCGTAACAAGTGAAACATCTGCTGAGGATCGTCTGGATCTCTGTGTGCGCGCCGCCTGTGCAGGCTTCTCCAGTCCCTCGTCTCAGCTCAGGCGTCCAGTTTAAGAGCAGCCACGGAATCGGCAGCCTTTTCCTCTTCGCCCTCTTCTTCTTCCTCCTCCTCCTCTTCATCGTCCTCCTCTTCCTCCTCATCGTCCTCCTCATACTCATCTTCCTCGTCGTCATCATCATCCTCTCCATAGTCGTCCCGTTGGCCTCCGCCTCCCGACGCCAAGTTCTTCCAGTAGGAATCGTACCCCGATGCTCCGTCGCAATAATCGTCGTCATCATCGGCACCAGCCTGGCGGCCGAACTTCAGCGTGCGAGCTGCAGAGCACACACACACACACACACACACACACACACACACACACACACACACACGGCATTAGCTCTGGTTTCATTCACCGGGACGGTGAAGTGACAAAAAGAGTCAGGTGAATCATGTTCATGTATCATGTATGACACATTAAACTATTAAAAAGTTAATTTCAAGATATTCAGTTTGTGCTTTTCATGTATTACCATTTGAGTCACAAAGCTAAGCATCTGTTTTCCTGAAACACGAATACCCGCTGAGCTTTAAAAGGTTGTTTTTCTGCTGTTTTAAAAAAGGTATTTACTCTTCAAACCACACGGATGAAAAAAAATATTCCGTCCGTTGCACGATTTTTAACCCACTACTCAAGTTACAGCTCTGTTTCTTCACATATCTTCTTGCTCTTTTTGTGCGATGCGAGAAAAATATTAACGTGTTATTTTGTATGAAAACATTAAATCACAAAAAGCAGCATCGACGTAGACAACAATAACTGATAATAAAAGGTTTGAAGTTTTGCTTCACGTCGTACAATCTGAGCGAGGACACGTGTCACCGCTCGCTTCCATCTTTGTTTGGAGAGAAGGGAAAAAGAAAAAAAAGTGGTGCCACTTGGGAGACGGGTTAAAAATTATTTTCAATGTGCAGCGGAAGGAATTTTTTTTTTCATCCATGTGATCTGAAGAGTCTTCGAAGAGTCTTCAGAAGAGCTGTAAATGTTCTGGGGGGGGTTTTAAAGACCACAGAGTATTTATTTTTTAGGAAAACAGATGCTTGCTAACGGATGCTTCGCTCAGTAAAACAGTAAATCATGAGAGGCTCAAACTGGGGCCAATTCTAGGAATACATGGATGTCAGTTAGGTTGTTATAATGGCTGTTCAAGCACCAATAAATTGATTATACAGTAAGTTTGACAGATAAGGGTGCATTTTACTCATCTGGATGATGAGATTTATGGTACACTAAACATGTAAATCACTGCACAGATTGAATGCATTATTCAAACACTTATTCAAACTGTAATTTTGATTTTTTTTCCCTGGTTTTGGAAATCATTTCAACTGGAGTAGTGTGTACAATACACTAGGTTATAAAGATTTAAATATTGTAAAGCTCTTATGTGAGTAACTACAGATATAAAATTCATAAGTAGATTTTCAACAAAGCTCTTTGAGACAGAAGAGAGCTTTTGTTTGACTAATTTCTGTCTCACTTTCAAATGCACACAAGTCCAGAGAGGTAAAATGACAGCGGTGAATTGAAGAGGACATCACTGTCACCATGTGAGCAACAGGTCTATGATAGCACTATTGAAGAAATCTTGTAAGTGGACCTTGAGTTCAGAATGTTTTGTCAAATTACTATTTCCATGGTCAAGGCTGAACCTTTAAAGTCAATTACATCCCATTACACTCGCAACACTGCAATGTTGTATTTGAAGTAGTCACATCATCTCAGAGTGGGCAAACAACATTATTTTATATATAATATAGGACATTATTTCGATTTTTTTTCGGGGAAATTAAAGTTCGTTTCTTGAAAACGTCCCCATTTTCACACTTTCCGTTTCATTTTTGAAATCATGATTCAGCAGGAAGGTCGAGGCGGTTGCAACTTCCTCCAAACGACAGCTTTACGGGAAACAACAGCTTTCAAAGATTTTGTTCGAGACTTACTGGACATGCTGAGGTCTTTGGTCTCCTGTGTCTCATGACCACACTTAGGGCAGGGTGGAGCTTTTCCTTTCTCCTGTTTGAAGACCTTACTCTTGGCGTGGTCATCGCAGTAACAGGCCTGAGAGGATGGTAAAATCATCACATGGAAATGTTAACAGTGCGCACACATGATCTTGAGAAATGACAAAGAAATCCAATGAGTTCAGGCTTGTTTAGACAACTACGGTCATTCATCATCATGCCTTCCTTTACTCTTGCCTCAAGTGTAGGTCTTCTCATCTGCTCTGTTAAGGATTTACCAGCCGTCTTTTCTCCTCCTGTACTGTTTGATAAAGCTCTTCTGACCATTCATATTTCCATTTTATGTCTAGGTGACAAACAAAGCTTATCACACTGCCATTGTGCCACATCAGCTGTACTTATGTGACTGTTAGAACTCTGTTAATATAGTTTAAAATTATCTCTGATGTGACCTCTATGATCTACAGGCTATATAGTTCAACTCTAGTTTCAGACAACGCTCCCACTGTGGTCATTATCTGAGTCTTGTCCTGGCTGTAACAACATCCCTTCCTAACTTTAGTCCACAGTAAAAGACAAACAACAAAAAAATGGAAAAATTCCACAGTCCTCATTCTGTGCAAAAATGCATGTGCAAGTTCAGCTGAAGCAAATATGAGGCATCAGCAGTCTGGATTTTCCCAAAGTTGCAGTCAAAATAGGTACAAAATTCCCTCTTTGTTTCCCCAGCCTCGGTTTCTTTGCTGAGGCATTCTTTCTGTAGTCACATGTAGTTTTGCTGTAGGACAACAAGCTTTAGAAATGCACTTTTACACAGAATGAGGACTTACAGTGTAGTCGTGTTAAGAAGGGAACCCTCTTGGCCAGTATGAACAGGATGATTATACCCGACAATAACTTCTTAAACCTACATATGGGCATGTGAGCACTGTTTTAAGACAGACTTGAAAAAATGTGAACCTGTCCTTTAAAAAGGTATAACGAGTAGGATTTTCCTAAAAAACAATGTATCGACTCAAACAAAAATAATCCCTCTCAATCATCACTTATGACCCACTAGAAGTGTGTGGCGGTGTCTGTATCTGCAGAGACCCTGCCCTCTGCCTGTAGTTTCTTATATTGCCGTGCTCGGTACGTTCCTGGGCATCAACCTTTGGGCAGTGGTGTGTAGCCCCCAGCCAATAACGTTGTGGTGCAGGACTCTATAAAAGCGTAGCGACCAGTTGCCAGATCATAAGCATGTGGGACCATCAGAAGTGCCTGCGCTTTGAGCCAGAGAGGAAGGGCCAACTTTGAATGTTGCGTTTATAAACAGCAACCAACAAATCCTACTCCTTATGCTGTTAATGAAATCAGCAATGGATGTCTTGTTTTTGCAACGATGGATTCTAAATGTATTCTGTTGCTACTAAACTAAAAACGTATCTGTTTTCTCAGACATAGTTACAGTGTGTGTTTGTGTCTGTGGTGGTGTGGGAGGGAGGGTGAGGGGTTTGCCAATTTCTTTTGAAGGGTTGGTGGTTTTTCTCTTTTGATGTTTCTGCACTCTCTTGTATTTTATTTATTGTATTCTTATCTACATGCTACTTCTTGTTGTATACATTTTCTGTAAAGTACATTGAGTTTACCTGTAATGAAATCAATAAAATTGCTTTGCCAACTATTAAATACGACTATAACACTGTCATAAACTGCCTAATCCTTTCAACCACTTGTGCACTTTGTAGATAAAGCTGCAGTGTGATAACTTTCCCTATTGGTGACCCTTAAACACCAGTGATAAAAAAGTTAAAAAGCTAAAAATAATATTATGATTATAAATATTATGTAATCTGACATAAACAAAGTGTGCGCTGCTCTAACCCTATGAAAAGGAAAGGGAAAAAAGGAAAATTATTATCTAGCAGCAGCTTTGGCCTCATTCAGGAGCCCAGTTTCATCTGATGGAGCGCCCTCTTGCTGCTGTTCGGCAGGAAGTTTTCTGTTTTACTCTTTTGTTTCAATTACACATTTCTTACATGCTAGGAATATTTCCTGTTTGGGGGCAAACTAAAAGCAAAAGCAAATGGCAAGGAGAATTTCGTTCGCCTCTTGTGTTATCAGTTAGGAGAAGTGGGTTGTTGTTCTTCTTTGTTGCGGAAACAATTTGTGATTTGAGCTGATAAGATGGGTGTAATTTTACATAGAAATGCCGAGTGTAGCGTGAGGAGCGTTCATAAAAACGTTGGACACAAATAAGCCTCCCTCACCTTACAGCGCAGGCAGGAGTGTTGTCCCAGTCTATTGCAGGAAACACCTAAAATGGAACAAGAGAAGAGGCAAAACAAAATCACGTTCTCTCTTCTTCACATACCCTCTAGATATTATTCTCTGGAACAGACAGGATACACTTGCCCCATTAACCACAAAAATGACATTGTGAAAGGAAAACTGAATGACTCACACTTGTATGTTTCTGCCTGAAGGACTTGGCAGCTTGCCTGGTGCTCAAACTGATCATCCTCACACAAGAAGTTTTGACAAAAGGAACAGCGGAAGATTCGCCCTCCTGTTCAGGAAGGTAAAACAGTCAGCAGTCAGTGAGACAGATGTGAGCGAGGGACTTTCAGTCAGACGGGGGGGTCTTACCATGATCCCAGACACTGCGTTCACACTCAATGCAGTCTGCATCAGTCAGAGGACACACACAGGCGTGAGTGCTCAGACATTTTCTGCCGTGGCACACCCAAGCTTCACAAAAGTCACATACAGCCCCCTTGTGTTCAAGAAGAAAATTACAAGATAAAAAAACAAATTAAAGACTTTGACATGATTTATTTTTCTGAAGCCACTGTATAAATATAAAGAAACTGACCTTCAACAAAAAATGATGTACTGCTACATGCTTTGTAATTTAGCAAAGTATTACTCACTGATCACTGGGCACTGGGCTGTCATTCATCACACTGAACTTTATTTATATCATTATTCTGGTGCACTATCATACACTGTTACAGCACCATGTGATTCTACTTGGGCAGTGTGTTTCTTCCACATCACTGTCATTATTATGGCCACAGTTATTAGGTCCTGATTGTACAATATTGTACAACACAATTGTGACGGTGACAAAGAGTGTTAACTTGCTCTCTAGTGATAAACACATTTATGCACGTTATTATGGACATTAGTTTGCACACATTTTACAATTTCAATAGTGTTACTTGCACAGTCTCATTCCTTTGATTTTTGCTCATTGTATCTCATGCCACTGCACACCAAATCTGTATGATACTGTCAGACAAGTAGATGGCTGACTCAAGGTCACTTTTATTGTTTCCCACGAGGGAAACATGTTTTGGATTAAAGGAATTGCTGCATAAAATACAGACGTGTCGTAATAAAAACATATATTTGTTCACTTGCCTGAACTAAAATAAAAAACATTTTTAACAAACAGTTTTTTTTAATACTACCACTAACTATTGGCACATGTATTGGCAACAGGCCTTCTTGCCGTGTGATTGCATCAGTTCAGAAATGTTGCGAACTTACCACCATGGCCATTCCAGTGCTGTGGATCCCAGGATGTTTAATCACACAATCGGATGACTTCATGCACTTGGTTTTGCCTGACAACACGAGCATTAAACATTTCACAGTTTAATAAGGTATCACAATCTATTTTAATGCCATAAATGTTTTGCAGTATGTAATTGGCACACACTGCTATCTACAAAAGTGTCTTTTGTCAGTACGTTTTTTTATACCGCCATTCGGGGGCACCAAAGTAGAACATTTTCAACTTCTAGGTGTGGTGGCTTTAAAGGTGCACTCCACTGATTTTACACAAGAGGATCAGCTTACTTGTTGATATGGTCACTACTCAGCCTGTGAAAGCAGTTGTGTGATGTGTCCTGTGGCTCTGGATGAGCTTTTCTTAAAAGTGTTATTGATGAACATTTTTATGTAGACAAATAATTAAAAATAAATAAATAAATCCACAGAGCTTTTAGAAAGGTATGGAATCAAAGTATGATTGTGAATTAATCATTTTAAAAATTTTGACGGGTCCAAAATGAATGTTTTGTTTATCTCTGTTTAAGAAGTCTGACATTTGGTTCCCATTTCTAACTAGGCTTGTGAGCCAATAGTATAACGCCGTTGGTATCACGTGGTATCTCTGTGTCACACAAATCTGGTGATGTTCTACATGTTTCTTATTGTCAACAAATCCCACGAAAAGATCAAAGCAACAATGAACTGATCCTACTAACTAGGCTATGCCTGTGCAGCCAAAGACCTGTATCTTATTCCTCTTACTGCTCTTATTCCTCACAAATACATCAACGAGCCACAATGTTGCACTGGGAGACACGTTCCTTCATTCTGAAATGAGTTGATCTCTCATGCATCAAACTGCTGCTGTAAATACCCACTAGGGCACCAAATCCACAGCTGGAAATAGTCCCTGACAAATGCAATATTTGCTCCTGTTTGACTAATGATTGTTAAAAAATACAGTGATCATCTGCTTTAGGAAATTACTTAGCTTTCTTTAAAAACTTATACACAGTATATAATCATGATCTGATTTTACAGATTTAAATCTTAAACAGAGATGAATGGGCTCTGGACGTTGGTGAGATTTGAGAGACTAACACCTCGTAGGGTTTGTCAGATGATTTGTCAGATGATTCTTATTCCAGTCACTCATCAAGTCCATCACCAAATCTGCCTTCCACCACCTCAAAAGTATCTCCAGACTCCGGCCATCACTCACTGACTCTGTGGCAGAGACCCTCATCCATGCCTTCATCACTTCCCGTCTGGATTGTTGCAATGGAGTCCTGTCCGGGGTACCGAGCAATGGCCTGGACAGGCTCCAGTATGTACAGAACTCAGCTGCCAGGGTTCTGACAAAGCCCTGGCAGCACATCACCCCTACCCTCATCTGCCTTCACTGGCTCCC
This sequence comes from Oplegnathus fasciatus, assembly GCA_003416845.1. Classification (NCBI taxonomy): domain Eukaryota; kingdom Metazoa; phylum Chordata; class Actinopteri; order Centrarchiformes; family Oplegnathidae; genus Oplegnathus; species Oplegnathus fasciatus. Next base: position 354,335 of record NTHP01000074.1, on the reverse strand, counting down.
GGTCAAGTCCCACATCTCCTATAAAATCCTTCTCCTCACCTACAAATCCATCCACACCCTTGCCCCCCAGTACCTATCTGACCTCCTCCACCGCTATACCCCGTCCCAGAATCTGCAGTCTGCGGACACGGGTCTGCTCACACGGGTCTGCTCACAGCAGGATGTGGACTTTTGGGGACAGAGCTTTCAATGTGGTGCCCCCACCATTTTATAACTCTCTCTCCCAGCAGAGATCCACAATGGTGCCTCCTTGGACACCTTCAAAAAAAAACTCCTGCAACCTGCCTGTTCACCAAAGCCTATGGACATACTTACTTCTGTTTATTTATTCTCTGTACTTCTGCTATCTGTTTTGTTCTGGGGTTTTTTGTCTGCCTCTGTATGTGTAAAGCATCCTTGGGTCCCTTGAAAGGTGCTATAAAAATACAAGCTATTATTATTATTATTTAAACTGATAAAGTACATACAATACATATAAACCCAACACACGTCACTGCACTTTACTCACCACACTGAGCGCAGACGGGCAGCTTCTGCACCGAGTTGCAGAAGTAGCAGAAGGCTCTGTTCTTCTGTTTTCTACCAGGTGACATTACAAGGAGAAATAATGTTTGTTAACTGGTGATAAACCACTTTTATATCTGCATAAATGTCATATAATGCAATACAGTTACTAACCTCTGACATTTGTCACATTCCTGCAAAACAGAATAAAGTAACAATGTAAGAAACAGTAGCTAACAAAGATATGATACTTGTATGATGCTTGTGTTTATGTATTAGCTGCAGGAGCTACACACCATGTTGGAGTTGCAGGGGTGTTTGGCCACATCGACATGTTCCCGGTTGGCTCGACTCTGTTTCTCTCGCTCTTTACGACTCTCAGCCTTTTTACGAGCACCGGTTTTCTTTTTGGGCATTTCTGCTTCAACGGGCCGGTTTGATGTCACCTGCAAACATTAAGTACTGTTATTGATACGCAGCAGCTAGCTAACTAATCTGTGAGCAATCACAACCACTAAATATTCATGTCAAATCATATTCAGATCAAAAAGGATGCCGAAATAACTACATCATGATGTTGACTTGCAAAAAGTCTGAATTCATACTCTGTCAGGTCTGTCCGCAAAACCACAAGCAAACGACTTTTAAAATGCTTGTTTTCTGAAGGAAATTCCGATCGATCAGGGCTCTCCAGAATTGTAGACTCCACCTTTAAGCTAACCGAGGACAACTTTAAGTTACTATTAGTGTGTTATTTGACTTCTGTTATCAGTAAATATACACGGGGTCTAATCGGTAAGGTAATGGTAGATGGCTAACACACACTGGGACCAAGTATTCACAATAAACAATAAAGTTTATAACGTTTTTGCTGATGTTGGCTAACTGTCAGTGAGCTGGCACGATGTCACATGGTAAATAAATTACGTTAACTTTAATTAAAGCTGTTTATATTAAATATTTAGGTTGTCTAGCCGTTGCATTAATAGTTCCTAATGTTACATTTAGGTGTCATTTAATATGCGCGAGTATGATTCGCAGTTTTTTTTACCTAAATGATCGGCACTCCGACTCCTTCTACGTCCGGTCCGAAATCTGTTCGGGCTGAAACATACTGCCGAGCTTTTCGTTCCTACTTTTGTTTCCGTATTCCCTAAATACGATAAATGTTTGCTCTCCTCAGAAAAACTATTGAAATTTCAGATGTGGGTGTCTAGGTTACAACTCCACATAAGGTGTAGGCAAGAAGGGTTCTCACTAACATATAGTATATATAGTGTGTATATATATATATATATATATATATATATATATTAGAATCAGCTTTATTGGCCAGGTATATTTATGTATATTTACACATACACGGAATTTGACTCTCAATGTGCATACACAGAAACAGACATGCAGCTTAAAACAAGAACAACAAGCTCAAGAAGGTAAACATTAACATTAAACTACTATGTACTGGTATAAATATATATGACACAGTGCAATAGTGCAGAGTGAAATAAATATGATTAATGTAACAATATATACTGTATGTATGTACAATATATACAGTATATCTAATAAAACACCTTTTGGGCCGCCTGTTTGCAGTTACACGAAAGTTGTATCTCACTAGGAAATCTGCTAAGTAAATAAACAGGAAGCTAGACACATTAACTGAACGTGGGCTGACACCCTGGCAATGCAAAAAGTGCAAATAACAGCTTATTACTGATGATTCACTAAGTAAAGTCATTAGTGAAAACTTGTTCAGTAGATTATGCCTAGTAAAGAACTACCTTGCTGAGAATGAACAGAGAATTAAAAAAAAGTTACTTATCTTAGTTAGTTATCTTACTCCAGATATTAGCACTGTTATTGATACTTGGTATCTCTGTGCATATATTAAAATAAATCATATAAACAAAAATGACTGTATACAATGAGGCAAGCAGCCTTGTGAAAAGCTATTATATAGTTATTTTATAGACATTGAAAACAATTCCACTTCAGCTTCAAACATCTTTATTCATTACTATTGAACCTGGTCTTTACTGAGCTCATCCCAACATCTGCTGGTTTCAGATGTCTCTCTGTAGAAGACTGGTTAAGCTTCTTTGAAGATTTCATGATGCAACATGAAACAGAATAATAACATATAATGTACTAAATCTGTCATGCAGAAAGGATGTTTCTGTTCAGAATAAGACAAAAGACAAAATACATGTAAACACAAATGAATTGTGAGATGGAATATGACAGGCAGACACATAAGTTAATGGAATAACACAAAATACGACTTAAAGTCCTTTTTAAAATTAATTTTGAAATTCAATTATTAATTCATCATTTAAAAATATGATAACACACTAGAATAATTAAGTTTCTTGATTGATCATGATGTAATTTTTTTTTACTTTGATGTATCAAATAATAGATTTACTATAATTAAACTATAATTAGTCCGGTGACACACTCCAGGCTCCATAGATGTAGCCCGGATTTACTCATTAAAATTAAAAGTATTTCTTATTTGCTTTTGACGCAAAAATAAACAAACAAATCAATTATTTCCTATACTTACAGTTAAGATATTAAATCCTATAATGAATGCCGTCTGACAAAATGCAATAACAATGCAAACCCGTTCCCCACTGTCAGGTTCATATGAATGTTTATCTGGCAGTGGTTTACATGGTTTGCATGATTTATAACTGTTTTAGTTTCTCCTCGTGCCACTGGGCGTCGGAAGCGCCTTGTCCACGCCCAGGTCACGTGCCGATGAGCGGTGAGCCAATCCCTAGCGAGGACTGGAAACAGCTGACGGCGAACAACAACAGTCAAGCAGCGTCGTCTCTTCCTGCAGGTGGTGGTGTGTAGTGGACTCCTACACGTAGCGCTCAAACTCTCAGGACGCCTCGTCTGTGCGGGCTGGGACCCGGCTCCGGCTGTGATGCGAGGTCCATGCTTTTGTTAACCTGCACCTCCCTGTAAAAAGAGGGTGCGAACTTTCCCGTGAGGAGGAGGAGGAGGAGGAGGAGACCCGGAGCTCGCCATCCATCCCAAACCAGCCGCACAATGGCACCGTCCCTCATCCGAGCTTGCCGCAGTCTGGCTCTCTCGACGTGGCTGCTCTCGTTCTGTTTCGTCCACCTGCTGTGCCTGGACTTCACGGTGGCGGAGAAAGAGGAGTGGTACACCGCCTTTGTCAACATCACCTATCTGGACCCCGTCACTTCCGAGGTCAGGACGGAGAAAACCGAGTGCGGTCGCTATGGCGAGCACTCGCCCAAGAAAGAAGCCAGAGGTCTGGTCCTGGTGCCGTCCCTCCTGCAGGACAGACAGGCGTGCGACCCGAACGTCAGGTTCCCTCCTGTCTCTCACAACACCGCCTGGGTGGCGCTGGTGGCTGCGGGGAATTGCACATACCGAGAGAAAATCCGAAACGTTGCAAACTACAACGCCTCTGCAGTTGTCATATACAATGTGGGCTCCATCAGTGCCAACGAGACCATAACAATGCCCCATTCAGGTAAGAGCCTGCAAAAGAAGTCTCCTTTTCCACCCCGAGTCTTGTCCTGTCGAGCGATGGAGGCCTGAGAGTGCAGAATTAGTTGCTCCTTAAGTGTTTGGCACCTCTGGACAAGATTAATGGCTTTTATTCCCCCTGCTGAAGTCCCAGAGCTCTTCTGCATCTCTGTAATCAGCCAAATAATCAGTTAGTTTCGTGATAAAGTATGAAAGTGCAGTGGCTCCCCAAGCAGATGGTTCAAGTTCAAGTCCTTTATTATCTGTCATGTATAAGAAGAAAGTAAAAATAAAACTGAGAATCTAACACATACAATAGTGCAGACGTTAAAATATAGGAATATAATATAATATAATATATATATATATAAAATAAAACAAATACTGTGGTTGGCAGGTGTACAGTAGTGATTCAAAGAATAAACTAATGTACACAGGTTGTGCAGTAATGTAGTAAATGTATATGCATAATGAGAACGGGTGAGAACAGGATGTAGACAGGCAGTTGTGATGGTTTAACATGGTTTTTACAGAGATGTAAACAGGTAGTGAACAGTAAGTAGAAGATGGGCTGATTATCCGCTGCCTGAGACTGACTGTACAGTAGATGCGTTTTTTTCTCAAATGTGGGTGCAACCTTTGAAGGCTAAGTCATGATTTACCACCTGCACTGGGTATTATTTAAATTGTCTTGATATTAGTGCCACTTCAATACCTGAGTTTCAGTGCAGATGTTTTTCCTTCATTACCTTTTTGTCATTTCGCAAAGGAAACTCTCAAGGTTGCCTAAACACAAACAGCCGGACAGTCGAACGTTTTGATGAAAATTAAGAATTATTCTTAACAATATTCGATATTCAGTGCCCCAGACACATTTTGGTGCCAGATGACAGTATTGAGGGTCAATAACCAGCCCCATGTACCACAGGAGGCAGTCTCCAATAATCACTTAAAACTACATGTTACTGAACACACAACCTCCCAGTTCCATTTAAAATTTCTTTCACTGGCTTTATTTTTATAATAAACTTTATGCATTGTGCATTATTAATCAGAAAAAATACATACAGATGAGTAATCTTGTGCAGAAGACCAAAAATGACAAAGGTGAAGCACAGAATGTGAAATGAATTAGTCTCAAGGCACTCAAAAGTGCTGACAGTTGAGCAACCGAGTAACTGATACATAAAAATACCACATATGTTTCGTTTCATTGCAGCACTACTGTGTGTCTAGTTTACCTGCAGCACTACTTGTGCAGAGGCCTAAAAAACATTGTTCCATTAGTGCTCCTGATTTATTACCAAGCACTAATCGATAACAGCAAATAAATGATGGAGGTGTTCATAACAAACAGGGAAATGCTTGTTATGAAACGTGCCAAGAAGCCCACAGATGGCAAAAATGTAACTACAGCCGAACTCCACTCATTTGTTGAGTACAGTATAGTCGGTGTAAAACCGAGAGTCTGCACAAGTTTTCTTCATGAATATGAAATAAGAAAGAAACCACTGCAATCAAAACATACAATTTAAACATTTTGCAGGCAAGCACAGGCTGCAGACTCACAGGTAAATGACTCCGCAAGACAAAGCTGAAGAACATCAAAAACCCGTCTTTTGACTTTAAGCTCAGTCAATACGCAGACAAAGCACTCACATGAACTGACAGGTGTAAATAAACCTTGTATAAACAACACGCCCAACACACCTTTTGACACAAGGCATGTAAATATATCCTGAAAACACAGACCTCAGATTCAACTATGAGGTTCTTGTAAGGAGTCACATTTCGTTCCCTTGTTTGCCGGAGGCAGTGCAGGCTGATGCATAGATAACTGGACAAACACTTTGCTGTTTAGATAGCTCCAAGCAGAGTAATTTGTTCTTTACCTGTTCGTGACAGCGTTGTGTTGATTTGTCCAGTAAATAAGATATACAGGTACCAGACAAAACTGTGGTCATGGCTGTATGTGCTGAATCTAGAGATCTTGTTTAAAATGTATTTTAGACAAAGTTTAGTTTAACTCAAAGGCTCATAACGTCACCGGGGAGATTCCTCTTCATATGAAGTCTGTTGAGGTAAAAGGATTATTATTAATTTCCACGTGTCCCCATCACCTTTCAAAATCCTATTTTTGTCTCCCTCACTTTTATTGTTTCAGGCTCATTTTCTTTCTAAAGCCGCTCTGAACATTTTTCTCCTGTCCTTCCACCATAATCCAGATGAGAGAAGATCTGAGCTGATAAAAATGTTTATATGCCGATCTAAGTCTCCTTTAATTATCACTGTGCCCTTTAATTATTTCACCATTCAGGCTACATACAGGTTGCCCCCCCTTATTGGTAAAGGTTGTCCGGGCTGCAGCCTGAAAGGAATACCTGCAAACACTACTCAGGGCTGAAGGTAATACCAACTTCGTTGTTGGTTAATATAGAATTGATCATCAAAGATAAGATAGTAAAGCACAGGACTCTGTTGCAGTGTTGCAAAGACAACATTATCTATCATACCTGACAGACAGATCTGCTGACACGACGGGGGCTCGGATGCCGGTTCTACATTGTAAAGTGGTCTCCCTTCTCATTTTGCCTCATATATCTGCTCTCCTGTATTTATATTTTGTTGTTCTTCCAAAGGCTATCATGCATAGATACAGTACCTTTATTGTTTCATCTAGTTTAGTAACACAGCTGTCCTAGAGTTGGAATAAACCTTTTCTTGCTTGCCAAGCAGTTAAAATGAGTTTTAACTGATTAGATGTACTATTGATGACAATAAAAGTCAGCCCTACTACAGTGGCTGTGAGCAGAGCCTTGATTTCTACTTGACTTGTACTTCCATTTGGAAATGGGCTCTCAGCTTGTTGCTAGTTTTCATAAAGGTGTGCCTGAGCGGACCACTACACCTGTGCCGGACGACAGCACAATGTATGACAGCTGTGTGACAAAAGGATCTGTACAGAAACAGACGTTCAAACAAAAAGCGTACAACACCTGCCGACATAATGGTCGATTATAATGGCAGGATGTTTTTGACCAAAAGGTCCCTTTGTGCAGAAGAGTGACGAGCACTTGTGTAAGTACATAATTAAAATTCTGTGCAAAGCCTCTAAAGCCTTTACTCAAATTCAGTCAATCCAGATCAAACTTCAACCTACCCTTTTTATAGTACTGTCATCTCTCATGTACTTTACTGAGGATGGTGAATGGAAATAATTACCTGGTAAGATCGAGAACTTGCAGGACTGAAGTCAGGAACTGGCCTAGAGGCTACATGAGCTGGAGGCTACATGTCCAAGCTGCAGCATTAAAATGTTACCACGTTAAAGCATCAACAACTTTACTCTCTTCATACAGTTGACACTTAAAGCTGCACCAGTTAATATTTTAAAATGTAAAATGTGTAATGTCAAAGCTGTTGCTGGTAGTGATGAACCCAGACTATGTTGTTGCTCTCAGCTCTGCGAAGCGGTTTAGCATCTTTCGGCTCATTCTGTTTCACGGCCAGCAATTCTACTGTTTTGGTTCACTCTCACCACTCTCATCAATCTTTTTTACACCTACAGCGGGCACCTGTTTTCAGCAAATACGTTTTAAAAACCAAACAGCAGACAGACACAGTCAGCGACTAGCAGGTGATCAAAGTGGAGGATTCAGCAGCTAAAGAGCCAGATATTTCCCTCCACAGATACACAGCTTCACATGAATGCTAATGGTGCCTCATATCTGCTAGCTGTGCAGCTGTTTTGTAACATGTCTGGCTCAACAACTTCATAAGGTGATAATACTGCTTGTCAGTGTTGTGTTTACAGCCTGTTGTGCTAAAAAAAAACAAGTAATGCAGGTTTAAATGCAGGTTACTGCTAATACTTTCGTATTTTATGTAAGCACATTTTTTTGCAGGTTTTACACTTGTAGACTAATGGAATATTTTCCATTAATGTATTGCTGTTTTTACTCGAGTAAAGGGTCTGCCAGCGTGTCTGTTGAGGGGGTCTGCAGTATTTGACCATTAAACATCCTCTGTTCCTCCTCCGTTCTTGGAGTAGCAAACAGAGGCTCCACTGCACATGAGTGGGTTACTTAAAAGGCACCGGGCTATTTTAAAGACTTGCCCTGCTTCGAGCCATGACATGAATATAAACTGAGACACTTTAAGAGACGGAAACGGCAGCCAAGAGTGGTGTGATGACAAAGCTGGTACAGAAGAGGAAGGTAACACAGAGTACGGTGACAAAAGAGTCTCGATGTGTAGACTGAAAGTGAGGCTGCCAAAGACAGAATGGAGTACTTCCCCGTCCAGAGCCAACACAGCTGGGCTGTAAAATCCACAGTTGCCAGAGCCAGAAACCTCTCATGTCCTGGCTTTATTATTTAAGGCTGAGCGGTGTCAAAGTCATGTTCAACCTCGCACCATAAAGCCAGGTCAGAGACTGTGGGTTTACCCCATTTACATCACCGCTTTAAACTTTGCAGCCCTTTTCCTGTCAAAGCTCCAGTGAACCATATCACTTGAATATTCAATCACATTTAATCTCCCAGATGAGTTGTAGAGAAGGAAAGGAAACACGCTTACTTGCTTTCTTGCCGAGAATTAGACGAGGAGGTCGGTACCACTGATAGGCTACTTCTCATGTCTGTATGGGAAATAAGTAGCTGAAGCCAGCAGCACATTAGCTTAGCTTAGCATAAAGACTGGAAACAAGAGGAAGCAGCTAACCTGGTTCTTTTCAAAGGTTAAAAAAAATTGCCAACCAGCACCTCTTGTTCAGTTGTGTAATCCATACAAAAACCTATAGCGGGCTATGTACCAGACTATTTCTTTGCCTTAGAACAGTTACTTCCTGTTAGTCTCTGCTGGTTGCCGGGCAACTGCTCAGCACCAAGCCATAGTCTGGGATGTAACCCACCGTAACGACAGCGTTTAGTTTTTACACTTCAGTTTTTGTATGGATGTTAATTAATTACTTTTAGAAGTGCTGCAGGGTGGACAGAACCAGGCTAGCTTTTTCCCTCTGTTTCCAGTCTTTATGCTAAGCTAAGCTAACCGACTGCTGGCTTCAGCTACATTACCGCACAGATTTGAGAGTTTAACCCTCGGCAAGAAAGCGAATAAGCAGCTTTCCCAAAATGTAAAACAGCAGTCCTTCTTTTATTCTTCTTGCATGATTAAGCCACAGTGTGGCCTACTTCATGTAACTGTCAGAGCCATGTTAGCACATGGTTGTTAATAAAGAGTTTACCAGTTAATTCTGTGGTAATCTGTGCCTCAGTGTTATCCACTCTGCAGCAGACTAAAAGCCTGCTAAAGAAATTAAATTCCCAGCACTGAACAGGTTGGTGTCCACTAAATTAACCCCTTCAGTATTTATTCCTCTTTGCTGCCACATTTTGGCTTCTGAAAACTCTGATCTTTTCACAAGTTCAGTCTCAAACGTTTGCCCTCCTGTTTTAGAAGCAGCTATTTTTGTCCGCTCTGACTGCGTCACAGTGAACAGAGGAAGGAGATAAGAGTCAAGGCTTAGGGAAATCTTACATGCCTTGTTATGCCTTTCCTCATTTTATGTTGGCTATGAAGCTGAAGCTGGCCATACACGGGCATTTTTTAAAGTCTGGACCCAACAGTTTTAGTCTTGAAATCATTTGCCTTTTGACATGAAATACTGTGGTTTATCTTGTGTTTACAAAGGCAGTTGTTACATCACAGTGAGTTGCCGTCCACACCATATGGTCATGCTTAATTAAATCAGGTCAGGAGTGTGAGTATCTGAGGTTACACAAATTAAAGGTTTACTAAACTGTGAACATTCATATGTTTACATTGTAAGGGAGCCTTGAGAATTTACTTGTAAGACAGGTAATATATTTATTATGTAATTAATCCACTTATTTTAAAACTTTCATTTTAGAAAGTCTGAAAACGTCCTCTAACCACATGCTTGCCTTATTTAAACTACTATGTCGGTGAGCAAGACGTCGGCAAAAACTTAAGTGGAGAAGTGTGGCAGCTTGTGGCCTGAGAGTGTGAACAGGCAGTGTTGTTCAGCAGCGTGTTACCATCTGTTTGCTGTCCAAACACAAGCTTTTGTTTTCTCTGTCATTGTTCGTAGCAGGGTTTGGTTTAGAAGCTCAAACATACATACGCTCATTTTGAGGGAGCAGCCACCGTAATACAAGGATAAACCTTTGTGTTAACAGTGGAGACGCTGCCAGCTGGATTACTGTGTGGCTGTGGGTGGGTAGGGATCTGGCTGTTTTTGCAGAGGATGGTACACATGAAGTGCTTTGTACCCATTCCTACCATGCCCGTAACAATTTGTTAATTGAAACATTTGTTTAATTGTTAAGAATGCTGCTTTTGCCCAAATATATATACTTTATTGTGTTGTGAGACAGAAATTACAACCATATTCTTGAATCCTATGTCTTCGAGAATTAACGCTTTTAACAACGCACAGATGCCTGAATGCATGGAAATAAAATAGTTGAAAAGACACGATTTTGGTCTGACTTCGCAACCCTGGTCATATAAAATGTAGCAGCTGTGCAGATTTTACAACAGACCTGTTACATAAAAGGATTTATGAGCATGACAGCAATAATGCATTGCAGCCACATCCTGAAAATGCAGCATATCTGTTGGACTCAAAGCCTTTAACTCCTCTGGAAAACACAGAACACCATATTTTCTATCAGTCTTAGTGCCGCTGTGGCACAATCATCCCAGAATATAATGTTGAAATAGCTCTGTGCAGGTCTCTGTGCTGTGCAGGAGGATTTGTCACAACACTGTGTATCTGGCAGGCTGCACAGGAGGTGCTGCTGGTGATGGCAGGCTGAATAAAGCCACTGTTTATGGTGACTGATAGAGGGAGTGAAGCACCACAGGGAGCCACTGTGACTCCATGCAGCCATAAACAGGCGGCAGAAGGAATATGATGTAACAGTTTCTCAGGCTGTTGATGCGGTTCCTGGAACCATCAACCTGCCGCCGTACGGCTGAGAGAGTAGACCCTTGTTATTCCCTCATTGTGTCCAGAAACTACAGAGTTGTTGAAGCACCCATGTGTCCTTCCCTCATCACAGACAACTTCAAATAAACAACACAGAATAGAGTCGGAGCGATACTGGATTCTTTGAGACAGGTAAAGATATCGTTATGTGAGAGTTGGAAGTCTGATAACGACATATCGTAAACCATTTCTAAATTACCTCAACACATCTCTGTTATCTCTGCACTGCAACATTTTGATTACTTATCCCCAGACTTTAATAGTGAATATCAGGTGATAATATATGCAAGACCAATCTATAGGCTGGGCATCTGTACTTTCTTTAGCACCTTGTGATTGGTAAAAAATGTTTTTGTTTTTGTACATTAGAGCTGAAATAATTAGCCAATTAATTGATTGGTAAACAGAAATGCAGTTGTCAGCTGTTTTAATAATCTACTAATTGTTTAAGTCACATTTATCAAGCAAAAATTATTCCATAATTTCCAGCTTCTCAAATGTGAGGATTTTCTCTGTTTTGTATCACTGTAATTGAATGTCTTTGAGTGTTGCTCAGACAAAATAAGACTAATAAGATAATTTGCATGTCCTTGGGCTCTGGGAAATTGTTGCTTTTTTGTGACAATATAGACAAAAGAAATAACCCACAGGTTTGTCAAAGATGAAAATAATAGTTGTAGTCTTAGTTAACACTGTGTCACCGTGTAAAAAGTTCATAATATTTTGTTAAACTCTGAAAAGGTAGCGATGTAGCACATGCAGTAACATTTCTATAAAAGAGCTGGATGTATGATAGCTCTAGAGGCAGAAGGCAAAGCTTATCTGTCACATCAGGAGACTGAACTGTTGAGAGGCATTAGCTGAGAGGGCGAGAAGAAGTAACATCTTAGCTAATGTTAGGAGCAGGTCTGTTTCTATGCACACCCATAGAAATCCTATTCTGTAAACACGGTGTTCCTCCTGGAAGTCTTTCAGGTGCAGGAGCTGATGCAGGATGCTCGACGTCTCTGTAATGCAAACGCCTTCATGGTGCACGACATGCAAAGCAACAGAAGGTTGCTTGCAGGAAGCCTCTTACACAGAGAGTGAGGCTTTAGTTTTAGTCCTGTCCTGTCTAAGCTCCCGGCAGCCTGCCCAAGCTTTCTCACTACTATACACCGGAGTGTGAACCAGCACCTGCTCTGCACAAGTCTTCGTACGCCGGGGTTGGATGTTGGAAGTCTACTTACTGTATTAAAAAGTAGATTAGATTTCTAAAATTTGTGAGCATTTGCATATTCCTGTCATTAGTAAGCCTACAGCTGTGTAGTTAGTCTTTAAAAAAGTTGTAGTTTTATTTGGTTTTAATGCCTGTCTGTTGTTTTGCCTAATTACCCCCCAAAAGTGAAAGAGCTTTTTAATTAATTTTTCTCTTCTTGTCATTTAAGTTTTTACACATTCTGACATTTTAAAATAATTAGGGCTGCAACTAATTATTATTTTCATTATCGGTGAATCTCCAGATTTTTTTTTTCTGATTAAGTGATTAATCATTTTTCCTAAATGTCAGAAAATAATGAAAAATGCCCGTTATAAATTCCCAGAGTCCAAGGTGATGTCTTTTAAATGTCTTGTTTTATCCGACCAAGAGTCACAGACCCAGAGATACTCATTGTACTATCGTGTATGACCCAAAAAAAATCTAATTTTCACATTTGAGAAGCTGGAACCATCAAATGTTTGGCATTTTTGTTTAAAAAATGGCAAACAATCATGAAAATAGATCTGCTGATTGACTAATTGACTAATTGTTGCAGCTGTGTTAATTAATTTTTTCATTTTACTCATTTATTTAACTGTTATATTTTCTGTAAATTATATCTCACTAACTGCTGTTTTAAAGCTTTCTCCTCACAGGCTATGATTCTGGATGTACGATATTCCTTTATTATATTTTAATTTAAACATATTTAAAGATGTCTAAACTGCTCTCCGGGTGGTTAAAACTCCTGAATCCTCAGACACAATACTGAGGACATGACTTCAGTGGTAGCTTTGGACTTGAGTCATCTACTAAACATCTAACCTGGTACTTCCTGTGTTGTGCGTGTGTGCATGTGTGCAGGTACAGGCGATGTTGTGGCCATCATGATCCCAGAGCCTAAAGGCCGTGAGATTGTGGCCTTGCTGGAGCAGCACATTGTGGTCACCTTGTTCATCACCATAGGAACCCGCAACCTGCAGAAGTACGTGAGCAGAACGTCAGTAGTGTTTGTCTCCATCTCCTTCATCGTTCTCATGATCATCTCCCTCGCCTGGCTCGTCTTCTACTATATCCAGAGGTTCCGCTACGCTAATGCACGAGACCGCAACCAGGTACGACTGTGTGCACTTTGTGTAAGTGTAACTCTATGAGCTGATGTATGTCTGTGCTGTGGTCTCACTCTTGACATTGGCCCGTGCATTTTCCCATCTGGTGTCGGCTCTGTCAGGCTGTAAGGAGAGGCCAGAATTAGCCTGACAGCTGGCCGAATAGAGACGTGGCAAACCAGTGAACCATCAACCAGCTCGGCTTTCTGGCCCTTTGAGCCGACAGTGCAAATACTCGCCATTGCCATCTCTTTATTATGAATGGCCGCCTCTGACGTTCTCGTGACGTCCGTAACGGCAGTTCATCATCGTGCCTGTTATGATAGGAGCCGGTGCCATGACGACCATTGTTTGCGTTTTCACTTTGAATCAGGTTGATTTATGTTGTACAAAGAATTTGGCCACATTGAATAAATCTGTTCTCAATTTATTCCCTAGGCAGCCTTGTAAGGTAAAACAGTCAAAGCATGATGGTGTCTTTGATAACTATCGCAAAACTATATCTCACTCAATCCTGTGAATCTATCGCCATCTGTTCTTCCAATATTTCTAGTGTTTGTTTGTTTTTTATTATTATTATTACCATCTTTTTTTTTATGCCAAGAAAGCGGAAAACCTTTCTTTAATCTCTTCTCTGAACCAGGTCAAATGATCCTATCCCTGTCGCAGCTCCAAAAAATGCACCTGAAAGACCACGTTCACAAATTTCCCCTGAATTTACCAGTAACAAACAGGCAGTAATACATTTGCCCAGTTTATTGCTGCCTGTGTAAGATATTTAGAGGACACAGTGTTAAAGACAGAGTTTCCAGAAAAGCAATACCTCTAAAAAAAAACATTTTCAGACACATTTGGCCTCATTGTTGTATTCACTACCAACACAACCAGCTCCCTTTACACACTTCTCCTGTCCTGGCAGCGTTTTTAAAACCATCATGAGTTTAAGTTTGATACTTTGTCTAACGACCTGGTCTCTTATTTTCAAAGTCACATTGCGTTAAAAGTAACTTGTGTACAGTTTGTCCCCCCAGATCTATTTTAAGACGTTCATTTCAACTCACTGTGGTTCACTGGTTTTCTAACTGTGGTTCAATGTTTTATACTCTGATCTATTTGCTTAGCACACAGTAGGCGATGTCTGCTCTCCTCTATTAAAACAAATGTGAAGAGGTGAAACTGACGAGTCTCCAGCCTGCAAAGCGAGACGTGATGCTCAATCTCATGAAATTTCGTGTCGGTGCACATTCACATGAACATGTAGTAGAAAATAGAATTTACTGTATATTGACAGTCCGGTGAGATACCTGCATACTGCCGAGTCACTGACATTTTTTTTGTCCACTATTAAAAAACAACTGGTGTCAGTAATAACGTTTTTTATGTCTACAGAGACGTTTGGGAGACGCTGCCAAAAAGGCCATCAGCAAGCTGCAAGTACGCACTATTAAGAAAGGAGACAAGGTAAATGATGTTCCCCGCACTACAAACTGTACTTTTCACATGAACTTCAAAGCATGTTAAGTTCTGCAGTGAGTTTAAAAGTATATATGCATGTACAAAAATGTGTTTATCCATGTTGTACTTGTGGTACAACTGTGGTATATAGATATATTTGAGAATTTAATTCTATTTCTGTCTTGCCTGTGTTTTAGGAGACTGAGTCAGACTTTGACAACTGTGCAGTTTGCATTGAAGGCTATAAGCCCAATGATGTTGTAAGGATATTACCATGCAGGTAAGGTTTGTGTGCATACTGTAACTTTAAACCTGTCTCTATTTGTTGTGCATATGAAGGCATAAAGTCAGCACATGTACCACAGCTACTGATATCTACACATGTCACTGTGTCTGCATTTTAGCAGTCATTTGTTTTAAAACTTTGTATTTGTGCACTTCTTGTTTGGTCAGGCATGTCTTCCATAAGCACTGTGTAGACCCCTGGCTACAAGACCACCGGACGTGTCCCATGTGTAAAATGAACATCCTCAAAGCCTTGGGAATCCCTGTAAGGTCCTTTTGATTTTTGCCTCATACATACATTATCTGAATAAAATGTAAAATTGTCTGCTCTCATTTCTCATATCAAGACTAATCTAACACTCATACTATGCACGAGAGTGCCTCTAAAGACATCTTTTGCATGTGCCAGCTCAACGCAGACTGTTCAGATGATATTCCTCCAGACTATGAGACATCTGTTGGGGGTCCACCCACCAACCCCATCAGCGGGGCGAGTGAGATCACCGTTAACGAGAGCTCGGTGGTTCTGGATCCAACCGGAAGAGGGATAGGCCTGCAGCAGCTCCATCCTAATGCGGACACAGAACCTCAGGCAAGAGAGGAGAGCCGCATCATCGCCAGCAGTAAGTACAGACGTCAACGACTATTATTGACGATTTTAATCCAGATCACCACATGCTCAACAGTATGTCTCTCTCAGTGAAGCAGCACCCTTTGACTGATTTCTACGGTGTCCTGTGCTTGGAAATAGAAACACATGAGACCAGATTTTCTTTCTTTTTGTCCCTCATCCCCCCCCAGAGGAAACCAGCTTTCTAACAATGTGCTGGTTCTGGTTTTATACCCCCTTTTTGTCAGTCTTGTCATTTGAGGGTTGAATTGTTTATTCTGAGGCCTGAATCAGGCCAGCAGCCACCTGGTCAGTGTTCCCCAATTCAGATCCTCCTGGGCAATACAGGAGGGTAAGAATAGTGTTCCCTTTCCAGAAAGTCACAGCCTAACCCACATACACTCAAATACTTATGTGATGTTAAAGTATGTTGTACATTTCAGCACCTTGTGGAAACACCTAAGGGCTGTTAAACATCTGCTAGCTATCAGCACTTCATAGTGTGAGTACACACACATGCTCATACACGTGTTTGTTTGGCCGTTTAGCATCTGGAGCCAACATTTGCCCAGAACAAGGATGTAGCCAGAGTTTTATAAGGTTTTCTAAAAGTTTTGAGTCACGTATGTTTATAACACCTAGCTGGTTGGATGGAGGAATTAGTTTATTGTTAAATATAAAGAACAAAAAAGAGAAATGGAAAAAAACATGTATCTGCATTTTAGAAGATAAAGCTCTCGTTTTTACGCCAAATCAGTAAATCTATGAAACATGAAATTCTGCACGCCATTTATGGATCGTACATGGTTTCAATGTCAGTCTGTTTTTGGAAATTTTACAAATTGCTTCTGGTCTCTCCAGCTTGTTGTCATTACACTTCCCAGTGGTTTTATTGTTGTTCCTGCTGTTTTTTGATCACTCAGAGGTCTGGTTACGGTCAGTGGAGGGTTTATAATTAAACTTTTATTTGAAGACCTGGAGGAGCAGAGTGGAACGGTAAAGAAAAGATGAAGTGTCTGAGTAAACTGTGCCAAAGTCCTGATGCTTAGCACGTCAGACTGGAACGGTATCCACGCACACAGTTGCTGTATTAGGAGACTCACTCCTGCCAACCAATAGTGATGGACTGACACAGCCAAAGGCACATTTTTCTTTTTACTCGTTTGCTTGTGTCTTTCTTCCCTGCACTCCTTCTCAATGTCACAGTAAAGAAAACACTACTTGGAAGTAGAGTTCAGTGGATTTGTTCTCAAAAAAGTAGATTTTTTCGATAAAAATATGGCTTTCAGATAAAGGAGGGATTTATTGGGGTCAGCTACAGTTATTATACTAGTGTTTAGTTTAAGTTTCAAGAGATGGAGGAGATTTGAGCATACTGTGTTCTGAAAGATCATTGAATTTGCTATTTTGCACTGAAAAATGGAGATTCGACCTGTTCAGCCATTGATGGAGAAAGGTGAAATACTGCATTTTGTGAAAACAGTTTTGATAAGATGATTGTAGTGCTGTTTTGAATACCTTGTATTTATAAGTCACGTGACTAATTAATACTAAAAAGTATTTATGAAGAAACCAGAAACAACATCAGACACCACCCTGATGTTGGCAAGTAGCCTCAGTTATATTGTTAGTTATACTGGAGAAGAGTTGTGTGACAAGTTTAATTTTGATGCACCTGTGGTACTTGTCCCATCAACTTTCTAACTTAAAGTAATAAGTAGAGTTGCGACGATCAGACGATTAGTCGATTGTCAAAATGGTTGGCAATTGATTTTTTTTTCAATCAGTTAATTGTTTCAGTCATTTTTTAAGCAAAATTGCCAAACATGTTAAGTCACTATCTGTCGCCGAATGATGCAACACAATGGTGATTGAGCCTATGGCCCACTGATGAAAGTCCTTGCATTTGTAGTATTACGACACGGGTGTCGGGAGCGACTTTCTCGGAAAAATCTCGAGCGGCGCACAGTTAGGCTTTTAACAAGGCTTTTATCGCAACGGACTCGCTCTTCAACTCACTTGTGTGTGAAGCGGCGTACTGTTTTTTCCGGTCTCTGCTAGCGTTGCAAGTAAACGGTTATTATGGCTGAACAAATAAAGAATAGATCGATGACTACAGACGATGAAAGTGAAACTGAAACTTGTGTAAGGTCCAAAAACACACCTGCAATTACAGATTATTGTCATAGGTGCCGTGAAAGACAATGAAATAAAAATCTTCGAGACTACAACTTTAAGAAACGGTTAGTTGACTAATCAAGAAAGTACTGTAACCATTAGTTATAGCCCTAGTAATAAGTTTTAGCCTCAACATCATTTGAATATTGTGCTCCATACTGCAAAGAAATGGGTTCATTTTTTATGTGTTGGCACTACTTGGAGGCAAAAATATAAGTCTACTATTTCTTCTGCTAAATACTGAACATTAGAAAAATACATCATTGTGATGTAGTACATTCCAATTTGCCTTAAATGGACTCTTGTTCAAGGCGCTCAGAAGAAGTTGCCAGCACAAAGAGTAATGTTTACTTTTGTGTGCTTGACAAGCAGTAGATCAGCTCGCCACAAGCAGGTATTCTCCTCGAGACTAATTAGTATGTAAATTAGATGCGATTTGTCGTGTGTCACAGCACTATTGAGCTAACGGAGACGATGTCGCTGACGGGCAGTTAGCACCAGACGAACAAGGCGATCTGTCAGGATTTCTGCTGCTGTGGGTTGGTAGTGATGGAGGGCAGTCTGAATAATGAGCGTTGTCGTTAATGGTATTGCAGCAATCATTCTTTCCGGAGTCAGCCATTTGCCGGGTGTGTGCTGCAATCAGAGGCCCAGAAAGAGGCCTGATATGTTGCTGGAATATGGGACTTGCTTATTGCTGTCTGTTGTTCTTTTGCTCACTAATACAATGCTCTCATGCCTGTATGTACACTGAAAGAGTTATTGATCGTTGTAATCATTCCTTGTAAAGATCCCTTCTTATTAAAAAAGATGGGGGGATTCACTGTTTGTGTTTCATGTAGAGAAGCATAAGCCTGTTTCCATCCAAATTTAGTGCAAATTTTAAATGAATTTCCAGAAAATCTGCAAAAGAAAATGAATGCTTTTCCATTCACTGCTGTTTTTGTGAATTTTAGGAGTTCAGCACATCAAGATAAACAACTTTTAATGGCATTCTTTAGTCAGATGCCATTTAAACATTGCACAAGAAGAGGGTGCAACAAGACGACGTAATTAAAGGAGTGCCAGTCAAACCTCAAACAATGTAGAAAATGTGAAACCTCGGCCAAGTGAAAAAAAAAACTGTTTTGCCATATGTTGACTCTTTTTCAAATTTCCATTTGGGTTTTTTTTTGCACTAATTGAAAATATGCATAAAACAGTTGGATGGAAACTCACTTTCCAAACAGCAAACAGAGTTAGCGACAAGCTGGTGAACATAGTGGAGCATTTAGCCACTAAAGAGCCAGATATTTCCTTCAGAAGTTGGTAGAGACCAAAAACAGAGCTAAAAGAGAGTGAAAATTGGACTGAATATAGATGGCCACAGACACGACTCCACATGAATGATAATGTTGCTCCATAACTGCTGGATGTGTAGTAAGCAACTCTTTGCTAACAAGTTCACCATATCAACTTAAAAGGTGATGATACAGTGTGTCAATGTTTTGTTCACAACTTGTTTCTTCTGCCCCCATGTGGCCAGAAGAATCAGTGCAGGTTTAAGTGACAATGGTATAAACTCAGCCTTCTTCAACTTCACTACTAAATATTGTCCCTGTTCAGAGACACTGGTGCAACTGCATCCCACAGTGACCTGTCAAGTCATGCATTGCCTCCTTCTCTCCCCCCTCAGGCGAGCACCAGCCTCCGCTCAGCAGTGATTCAGACACTTCTATCATCATGGGCGTGGAGGTAAGCATGTCTGAAATAGACTTGTCCACGGAGCATGAATGTGAGGGGGGCAAATCCTGAGCCAATCGAAGCTGAGAAAAAAAGCATGAATCACCAGGAAAAGGAGGACGAGAGCAGGACCGAGTGACCGGGGGCCCCCCAGAGATTCGCCTTGTCCTCGGCCCCCCCTCCCTGGAGGAAGTGACTTTCCAGAAGATGGGCAAATGAGCAATACAACATAGCAGCACAAAAACACCCAATTCTGTCTTTACTGCGTCTGTGAACATGTTGCTTGCTCGTTTTCTAGCAGTCACACCTCACCATTTCGTTGGTTTGACTGCCACGGTGACCAGACAGCCAGTCACAGCTCTCACTTTGTGGTGGCCCAGTTTTTGTCCACGTAATCCTTTCACATCCTTAAACCTAGCATCTGAAATACACATACAATACTGTAACTGCTGAGATGTTGTAGCCCTTCACAGTACTGAGAAGCCGAAATTAGTTTCTCCTCACTCTGGCAACCTAAACCTGCTGCTGGACACAATATGAGCACAGGAGCAGCAGGGCCTCCTTAATGCCAGAATTCAGCTTTAATTATTGTAAAAAAAATATGTGCAGATTGTTTGATTTCTTGGTACGAGATCACTGCCAAAATATTCCATAAGTATGTTTTACTGATGTGATGGATACATAGCACGTATAAAGCCTATATCAGCAATTTCTTAGGAGCCCCTAACAGTTGGTGTGAATTCCCACCAGCAATTTTTAAACTTCAGACATGGATACATGTTATTATCCATTGAAGACCAAGCTCACGTGGTCATATGACATTTGAGGAGTTGGAATATGTATGCACACATTATGCTGTAATTTCTAAACGTAACTGTTTCTGTTACTATTTTGTGAGACCTTCGTTTATAACTTCTCTTTTACCAACTGAATATTCCTGTTATGAGGAAATAACCAAACACAAGGTAGATATTTCTGTCCTCACATTTGACAATCATAGCTTGCCACAAGCAGTTTGAAGTGATGTCACTGACTGCCCTACTGAAACTGCTGCTGATTTACAAGTTATCACAACACACGACGCCGGCGATCACTCCCTGCTGTCTGTCAGGAGGGAAATATTCATATCTGTGTTCACACTTGCTGCTGAATACAGCTGGCAATAGCAGTTGTCACTACCACATTTTGGCAGTGTGCACACAGTGTAGACCAACTTCCTACACTTGCCAAGCCAGCCAATATGAATATCTCCACAAGTCTTTGTGCCAAGATTGTCAGTAGTGTTTTAAACATTTGTAGTTGTTTTTCATGCACACTGATTCCCTTGGCTGTCAAACAGACTGGCATGGCGCTGAATCTGTTCATGATGTGAAACGGAAGAAATGACACGAGGACAGAAAATTGGTTGAAACTGTTGGACTGTCTTGGTGGAAAAGGAGGGAGCTATGCATTGCCTGACAAATAAGATGCATTTGAAAAGGTCAGAGTTTTCACTTGAGAAATTTGATGCTCTAAGCATGGGATTTATTATGGCATGAAAAGCTTACAGCATGAAAATGTTTACAATTTTGGAATAATTAAGTTTTGTTTGGACTACGTCTACACTCAGCCGGCTACTTTTGGGAAATGACATGCATGCTGCATAGTGTTTTCTGGGTTAGAGGTTTTAGAAAAGATCTCCACACAAAAACACCTGAACAGTAGGAAAACAGCTACATTTCTTATTCATCATCTTCAGTCAGCAAATAACAAAACTGCATCACAGCCAACGTGTGCTAAGGAATGGGTCAGACAGTCGGTTACTCTGCAGAGTCTCAGTTGGTTAAACCTCCGTTTTGTCCTCCACTACTCTCTTTGAACACAGATAGTGTGTTTTAAGACACCTGATCTCAGAATTAAATTGATCTCATAATAGATATTTTTCTCTTTCTGTTGTCAGACAACTAAACAAGTGCTGAGGCATCAACTAAATCAATATTATATTATCGTGAAGTCATCAGACAGTGACAACATCAGCATGAATCCAGGTTAATGACAACAGCTGTGTGAAAATGAGTGATCACAGTGAAAGTTAAAGGGGATGTAATCGATATTTTTCTAATTTATGTATCAAATGACAATAGGAGCACAATGTGACAATGCTTTACAGAGCTTTATAGCGGGTTTTGGCTCATTGTTTAGCTGTCTTTTTATTCTTTTTATTATCACCGCTGTCATGGCATCAGCGAAAAAGCTTTAAAAACCCACTGTACACTACCTGCTCAGCACCAAATGGCAGACAGACACAGTTAGCGAGTAGTTGGTGAGCATAGTGGAGCATTTAGCAGCTAAAGATCCAGATATTTCCCTCAGGAGTTGGTAAAGACCAAAAACAGAGCTAACAGAGAATGAATATTGGACATACATTCGCCAGGCGGCCAGAAACAAGACGACATAACTCGACAAGCACAAAGCGTTTTAAGAACTTTTTGTTTTCAGGTGATAAAAAGCAGCAGCTTTTTGTGGATGGAGGACCAAAACAAAGAAATAAAAGATGCATTTTTAAATTTAGCCGGCTTAGTGTGGACATATGGTTGGACTCCCATGGTGATGCTGACTGTTAATTCACATTCATCATCTCTTACAGTTTGTAGTAGAATTCATTCTTCTACTTTTCTCTTTGTTATTCTGTTGTGGTTCTGTCAATCGCCTCCCAATTACCTTTTTAGTAATGTCATATTGAACAAGATCAGATCTATTACGCGACTGGATCTGTTTCCTCTCACATTCCTGTAAACTTGCACACTGAAGAAGCACAGACCCACTGACTGACTCGGTGGAGCCAATGGAATTTAACTGGGGCTTTTCACTTCCAGTCATTGTTTCCATTATGTCCCGCAGCCATCTGGGAATCTATTATATAACACGCACATGTGCACACTCCCCTGTTTGGGTCAATCATTGAAGGATCAGCAAATGTTTGGGCAAATGTTTCATGAAAGCGTTTGTTTTAGGAGGGCCACTAGTCCTTAGACACTATTCGCTGAAGTAAGAAGTTAGAATATTTTGGCTCTGACAGCAGTGTTTTTCTGTGAAATACTGCCTGCTGTTGGGAAAAAGCTTTACAGTTTTCACATTACCTCACTTATACTGACCAGTTCCACATGTAACCTACAATTTCAACATGACTGAAATGTGTGGTAGCATTATGGAACCATTCATGAATGTACATCTTCATATACTATCTATTAGACAACACAGTGGTCATAGTTGGTTTGATAAAAAGCCTGCTTTACCTCTAGCTATACATCTTTTGAGATGTGGATATGAAGGTCGGGGATGATTCTTGCCAGCACATTATAGATACAGATGTTTAAGTATCAGCCAGCCTAATCTGGACCTTTAAGCCTCTGTATGTTACATCAACTCACATGGACAAAGAGACAGCACAATACACAAGATAACCCAAGATAACACCAAACATCAATATCTGTTGCTCTCCTCGTCTTTCTTGCTTGTTCCCGCTGGCCCACGCTTTGAATTCACGGGTCTTTTTTCTGTCATCTTGACTCCTTCTCACATTTGCACACAAATAAACCCTCTGTCTCCATCTGACCATTTGTTTGGTCGGCGTAGCAACAAGATAAAGCAAAGCACATCTGTTTTCAGTACCAGATCGCTCGATTCTGGCTGTACTGCCTAATAGAGCGAGTTTGTTGGATTAAGGCCTTCTTTTTACAGAGCAATTTAAAAATGATGTGACTAAGTAAGGTCATCTCTCAGTTATGTCTGTTTACAGTGTCTCAACAACAACTCTCTTGTAGGAATGAATAGAATTCAAAGTAATTTTAAGACACAAAAGACCTTGTAATTACATTCAGTGTGCTTAATTGTACCTAATTGTACCTGCAACATTGTGTAACACTTCATTTTATGTGTCCGTAATTTCCAAATTGCCAACAGAAAGAACTATGTAATTTGGGGGAAAATGGAAATGTCCTTAAAAGAAAAGCTCAATTTAAACAAAATATTCAGAAATATGCATACATTATTCATAGTATATTCCATATATTATTGGAAATGTATTTTATAAACTATATACATTTTTATAAGATATGTTGTTTTATTCCATTTATTCCCCGCAACATACTAAATATGCACAAAACAGTACATCCACCAATAAATAATGCAATAGTATAACACATGATGGTTAGCTACAATCCACAAAATGGCTAAGAAAAAGAAATTGCACTGAAATTGCGTTGATTTTTGCACTGACTAAAAGACTTATCTAGGTTACACTAGCAATTAATTGGAATGAATTAATTGAAATGAATGTATCAATTTGTCTCCATTTTCTCTATAATTAGCACCAACTTATGTTGTTCTTTCAAAAAAAATTCTAAGAAAGTATTCGAAATTTATTCTGAAATTATGGACCTGTAAAATAAAGCATGACCCAACATAGTCTTATTATAGGTATTTAGGCAAGGCTATCATGTATTTCATTTTGTTCTCTTGTCACATGTGTTCTTCTGTTTGTGTAAACCTTCCTATATTGCACTTTAACCCTCCAGTGAATGAGGAGCGGCTATACTGAACGACTTGAGAAAGTCTTTTATGTACAGCTTTTGAGAAAGAGGGCTACAGTATTGAACATGGCACCTGACTCAGTTGTTGCTTATTGTATAATGTTGTGATCTTTTATCTGTACTATTGTGTATATGTGGGGTGAGGGGGGGGTCAATATATTGTACACTATACCCAGCAGAAATAACAGCATTGCTATTTTGTAATATAAAAGACTTGTAAGTATGATTAGCGGTGTCTCTGTCCTTTTCTTGTACCATGATGCACGTGTAGGAATGTCTATGATTGTGAGTTATAATAAATTTGAATCAGGTTTTTTCAACTTTGATAAATTTGTTTGTTTTACATAAGCTCAATAAAAAGTATGTTTTGCTACATAAAGAGCACGGGTGATGAACACCATCAGCGCTTGTGATGTTTGAGTGTGATTGATCACAGTGAAGTAAATGGAACCAGTCATCTATTATAGTCTGGAAAAAGTGAACCATTTTCCCGCTCAACTTGTCATCTCTGACAAAATGTCAATACAGTTAAGTCTCCTTATGATGCCTGTTGGTTCAGGTTCCTTTGAGATTTCACAATTTGTCCCTCTATGAGGACATTTTATTATGTTACAACAAGCCAGTATGATCTATGCTTTCAGCTCTTAGTGAATATACGTCTTTATTTTAAGGTTCCCACAGGCATTGACAGGTTTTTTGGAAAGAATGTGAGGTGTTTCCTGACTGTGAGGAGGACAAACTACACTAAACACAGGTTTATGATGTCAGTTATGTTAATGGTAAACTATTATAAGATATTGTCTCATGATTATGAAATAGTAATTCAAATGTACTTCTATAGCACCATATCATACAAAAGCACCTGAGTGCTTTACATAAAAACAAAATTAAACAGCAAAAATGTGCAAATAGACAGAGACATCCACGCATACATACACATAAAAACACATACGCACATACAAACAAACAATATGTGCAAATATGGTGTGTTTATTTAAGAAAATGCTCGAGTGAAAAGGAACGAGCACAGTGTCAGAGTAAGTCTAAGATCAGCAGGCAAACTGTTCCATTCTTCAGGTGCATAAATCCTGAATGCCATCTCACCAGATGTTGAAAGTGCTCTAGGCACATGGAGAGATCTGCTGGGGTTATAAACTGACAGCATGTCTGAGATATACTGTGGAGCCAGAGTAGCAAGTGCTTTGTAAAACAAAAGGAGGGTTTTCGATGGTATTCTGAAAACAACAGGTAACCAATGAAGGTTTCGGAGGACTGGAGTTATATGGTCTTATCTTTTTGAGCTGGTTAGGACTCCTGTCTAAATAAGTCTAAATTATGAGATAAAAAGCACTCAATAATGGGAAAAAATGTAGGTGATGGATTATTTTTCAGATGGCGGAAATGTGCTTCCACAGAGATCCACAATAGATGTTCTAGTCTGGATAAGTGATGAAATCACACACACAACAGTGTGTAGGAAGTTACGGACATAATTTGTCTTTAATATTGAAAAATTATGATTCCACGTGTTAATTAAAATGAATTAATTACGCCTGAAGTGGAAGGTTTTATAATTGGGTAATGGAATTTCTATTAAACAGATCAGAAACAGAAGTTTTGACAATGTCAGTGTCATTGAGCTACCACAAGGTAGCGCCATCCACCCTTTATCTTGAACCGATCCTCGGGGATAAACCCATGTGTTCCCAAAGTTTCCAAAGATACCAAACATGTGAGCTGAATTTTCTGGAAAAAGATGTGTACCACCCAAAAATCAGTGTCTTCTTTTAAATCCCTCTCCTAACTGAACTTAAAGTTATTATCATTATTTAAATGTGTTATCACATGTGTCATGGGAAAAAAAAGTCTCCAATAAATGTGAGGTTACCGAGGATAAAGCTGAGCACGCTAATAGGAAGTAAAAAGTTATGGAAAAGAGTATATAAATTGGATGGGAGTGGAGTTTTACGGTCAAGGGAGTGCAGAGCCGGGTCCAAAGCTGTATTAAAGCGCATTGTATTCACTATACAGTACAATACTCTTTACAGCTATTGCAACTGCTGTTTGGTCAATTAAAAGACAGGACTTGGATATGACCTATATAAATTGATTTCACATCCACTACAACTAAAAGGAAAACTGTCACAAGGTCATTTAAATTCAGCTTCTGTCGCTTTCAGTGAGCTTCTCAAGCGACATCATGAGGCCTCTGTAACAAGTGTTCAGTTTAACTGCATCATAAGTAACGTAGTTCCATTTTAGTTAAATGTTTACACCGTCGTCTCATGAATTAGTCTCATGTTCCAAAACGAATCCAAAAGCAAATTGTTTCATTATGTCGTGGTTATGACAGTATTAGCCTTGCTAATATTATCTTAGCTTAAAGAAAATAGAACCAGCAGGGGTTAAAGATATAATCTCAAAGATTTTCATTTAAATAAACGTCTGTTAAGTCTCTATCTATCGCTGAATGATGCAACACAATGGTGATTGAGCCTATGGCCCACTGATGAAAGCCCTTGCATTTGGTTGAGAGGGGATGACACGCAGCAAAAAGCCCAGAGAGGGAATTGAACCCTGGCTGCTGTGAAAACAACAAAGCTTCAACAGTATACACTCTATCCAGCACACTACCAGGAACCACATATAAATGTGGTCTCAACATGTACAAGTCACTGTTCTTAAAAAATATAGTGTTAGAGGGAACGAATTAGTTGTTATTTCATTTTTAGAATATATTAAAATATATGTTGCCCAGTGGTAGCAGAAGCACTGTTGACATGGCAGTAATGTTACATAACTTGCTAACACACAGTACAGTGTGTACCTTGTGTTTAGAGAGCATTTCAGTCCTATTTAGAACATGGGTTAGTGTTGCACTTCAGCCTCTTGTGGCCGAAATTAGTATTACAACAAGAAACACTTCTTCCCCTCACATCCCCTCTCTCTCGCCCCCGCCCTTCCTGTCTCTTTTCAGCTGTCTCATTCGAATAAGGGCAAAATGGCCCAAAAAATAATCTTTAAAAAAAGAAAAAGACTCATGCCTTAGTTTACATCAAGTCAAGTCCATTTTAATTAAAACTCACCTGGAAGAAAACATGAATGTTGGAATGAGGTATTGGTGAACTTCAGCCTCTTGTGGCCAAAATTAGTATTACAACAAGAAAGACTGGAGAGACTTTTTTTCCCACTTACCTCTCAGGGCTTCCATATAAATAGGATAAATTACTGTGGTTTCCTTGTGCAATCAATGGGGAGTAGGTAAATAGAATAGCATTGAATTAATAACATGGGTAGTTTGATTATTTATTTGAGTAATCAAATTACTATGTATACATAAGTTAATGTTATGGCCACCAGTTTTAATTATATCTCCTTGGAGTCTGAGAAATAAAGGTTTTTTTTGTCAGTTTTGGTTAGCGGGTGACCTGGGAATGAGAGCGGGTTGCATAGTACCGGCATTTTTAATGTCTTCAATTGTCTTAGTGTGTTTTTACTGTGTTTATGTTTCATGTTTTATGTTTGTGTTTTTATGCTGCCTTGCTGCAAAAAGAATTTCCTCTCGTGGGACAATAAGGATCTGAACTGAACTGACTTCAAACTTGCATGAAGTCTATGAGGATAATCTCCTTCTGATGCGTCCAAGAGACCATCTTCTGTTTTACGTATTTTGTCCATTTTAGTAAAATGGACAAATTTTATCATTTTATTTTTACTTATTTTAGTGATAAGCCGTTGTCGAGTTGAAATCAGTCAGTTGAAATGATAACAGTAGTTTGACATCAACTGGCCCGTTATCAGCGTTTTGATTGGCTGTCGCATGGAACTAGTTTCACAAAGTTGAGAGTTTTGCAAATTTTGCAGCTGATTTTCAGACAAGTTTCAAGTACGTTGCATGAAAGTTTCATCGCGTAAAGCCAGCCTTAGAAACACCTGTCAGTCAACACAGCACCACAAAGCACAGAGTGGGTGGAATGTAACTGGATTTACTGAAGTACTGTACTTAAATACAAATTTAAGGTACTTGTACTGTACTTGGGTCTTTTCTTTTCATGCCACTTTATACTTCTACTCCACGACGAACGAAATATTTACTCCACTACAATTATCTAACAGGTTTAGTTACTAGTTAGTAGTTTCACAAATCAAATTTTACAAATTGATTTTTGCATACAAAACATACAAAGAGCTTGTAAAATATTATAAAACAGTTTTGTTATAAATTAAACTAATCAACAGTTTATAAAAATACAGCTGAAATTATTTGTCTTTTAATCAATCAATATATTTTGATAATAGTTTGTCATTTTTTAATCGATTAATGGAGAAACAATCAGACTAATCCATAATGGAAGCAATCATTAGTTGCTATCTAATAATACAATTAGAGCTGCAACAATTAGTCGATTAATCCATTAGTTGTCAACTATTAAATTAATCGATAGTCAATAATTGATTAATCGGTTTGAATCATTTTTTAAGAAAAAGTATCCAAATTCTCTGATTTCGGCTTCTCAAATGTGAATATGTTCTGGTGTCCTTAGTCCTCTGTGACAGTGAACTGAATATCTTTGGGTTGTGGACAAAACAAGACATTTGAGGATGTCACCTAGGGCTTTGGGAAACAATGATCAACACTTTTCACCATTTTCTGGACCAAACAACTAATCGATTAAAGGAGAAAATGATCTACAGATTACTTGATAATGAAAATAATCATTAGTTGCTATCTAATGATATTATATATAATAGTATATCAGTCACAGGGGACATTTTTGTGCAGTGAGTACTTTTACTTTTAATACTTTAAGTTTATTTTCCTGATTATACTTACATACTTTATAACTTTATTTTATCCGTATTGTACACCTACCATCCACAGTATTATATTTTATTCTATATTTTATTTTATTGTGTTTATATATACTATATTATATTCCTATATGTTTAGCTTTTGCACTATTTTAGATGTTTGTTGTTTGAGCATTGCTGGAGGGAGCCTGAGAATTAAGTATTTCATTGCCAGTGACTGCTTCACTGTAATTGTTGTGAAAAAAAAGAACTCGATGAAGGACTTTTACTTGCAATGGAGTATTTTTATAGTGTAGTATTAGTACTTTTACTTAGATTAAGTATCTGAATACGTCTTCCACCTCTATAGCTAGATGTTCCTAATAAACTGGCTACTGCGTGTATCCAATCAATCAATGAATTGTGATTGAAGTAGTGCGTCTTTTGTCCTGTGGAGGGCAGCAATGGGCCAGGTGGCATTTAAAGTGCCAAAAACCGTAGAAGAAGAAAAGGGGAAAGAGGAGGAGGAGGTGAGAAATCAATGCAAGATGCAATCTGCAAATGTTTGCGGTAGGATGGGTCGCAGTGAGGAGCTC
This sequence comes from Oplegnathus fasciatus, assembly GCA_003416845.1. NCBI lineage: Eukaryota > Metazoa > Chordata > Actinopteri > Centrarchiformes > Oplegnathidae > Oplegnathus > Oplegnathus fasciatus. The sequence goes on along the minus strand of NTHP01000074.1, from coordinate 324,743 downwards.
AGTGACTTCCAGCGGGGCACCGTCGTGGGATGCCACCTGTGCAAAAAGTCCGTCCGTGAGATCTCCGCCCTGTTAAACCTGCCCCGGTCCACCGTGAGCGCCGTGATCCTGAAGTGGAAACGTGGAGGAATAACGACGGCTCTGCCCCGGAGCGGCCGACCCCATAAACTGAAAGAGGAGGACCGTCAAGTGCTGGAGAGGGTGGCGGTGGGGAAGTGTCTGCCCTCGGTGGAAGCTCTCGCCACCGAGTTTCAGACGGCCTCTGGAGCCAGCGTGAGCTCCAGGACCGTCCGCCGGGAGCTCCATGAGATGGGCTTCCGTGGCCGAGTATCCACATACAACAAGCCTAAAGGTGAGCTCAGGAGCTTCTACAGTCACATACAAGTGTAATAGTGTCCACATACTTTTGGCAACATTGCACCTATATGTGACATGCTGTGGGGCTCTCACACTGACGCCCCCCTCTCCCTCCAGCTGCTCTTGTTAAAGGTTTCTCCACATGATTTTAAAGACCTTCCTGCAGAGGTTTTGCTTGTGAGGTTTAGAAATGACCCGTTTTTATCAGCTGTGATTCAAAAACTCAAGCCAAACTTCTCAAAATCACGGTATGCATCCAGAGAAAACTTCAGAAGTTAATTTCATGGTCACTTTGTTTTGATGTTGCCCGGCATGGCTGGATTAAGGTTTTGTGTTGGGGCTCCAGCGCTGTTGGGGACCTGTTGGCCCTTACTACCTGGCCCCAAAGTGTCTCTGTCAGTTTGTGTTGTAATTTGATTAAATACAACTTTTTTGTGTACTGGTGCCAGCTTCTCAAATGTGAGGCTTATTTCCTTTAAATGATAATAAACTGAATATCTCGGGGCTCTGGATTGTCGATTGATAAAACTCACTCTGAGAAATTGTGATTTTCATTTTTTTGTTAGTCAGTAGACTAATCCATAATGTTTTGTTTGTCAGTTACAGCTCTGTGTAAAACTACATACTGACACATGGTCCATCTGCAGGACAGGGCCACAGCATTGGCAGATAATGCAGAGCCTGTCTTTGTACTTTAGTGATACTAATTCCTTAGCAAATCAGCAGTTAAATAAATTACTAAAACCCACTGACATGCAGTGACCTCTGGACTTTTGCCTGGTTGGTAATCCAGCCTTGTTGCTTGGCATTTGTATCACAGTCTGCTTCCTTCTCGATTTTGTATTTTCTGTTATCTCAACCTGGACTCAGTCTGAGCCCCAACCAATCATCTCTGCGTCACCTGGGTCCTACACCCAGCCACAGAGTGCAACACACAGGAAGCACTATTTGAAGGAAGGTACTGGCTGGTTTCTGTTCACCTTTTTTTTCTCTCTACACAACCATCACAGGGTGAGCAACTTGCGCACATTCTTAAATTCAAGCAGGGACACTGAGCCCCATTAGTTGGGGAAGCAATTATAATTATGTACTCACACCAGCAGTCTGTGGTTGAATCTGTATTACGGGCTGTAGAGGGAGAAAAGAGGGGAACTAGGAAGAAGACAAGCATTTCTTTCACTCCTTGCTTTCTATTATATGTGCTTCAGAAAACTTGGTCTCACTCCAAAACGGCGGGCATTAATATTCTGCCTCCGCTCTCCTGGAAAGCTTTTCACAGGATTTCAGAAACTTGGCTGCAGGGATTTTCTCCCATTCAGCCACAAGAGCGTCACTGAGGTCAATAAAGGCTCACAGTCTGCATTCCAGTTCATCCCAAACGTGTTAGCCAGAGTTGAGGTCACGGCTCTGTGCCGTTTTGTCAAGATCTTCCACAACTGACTGAGAAAACTGTTTATTTATTTATTTTTCTATTTACTTTATGGAATTGGCTTTGAGCACAGGGGCATTGTCCCACACTGTTGACACGGTTGAAAGCACGCTATTGTCTAAAATTTTATTATACAGTATGCTGCACATTTCAGACAGCTGTATTGTTTCCACTGTGATCTTTTAATATAATTTCTCTGTAAGTTAACAGTTATAATATGCACATTTAGTATAATTATATCTACTGTCTGACTTTTACACTTTAGCACATGTTATATCAGATTTCCACTCACATAGAGCGTGGGAGGAAACATTGCAGTGATAGAAAATTTTAAGGCTAAATCAATCTTGAAATTTTGTGTACGCGATTATTAGAACGGCACTTGTCTTTCTTTGATGCCAGGAGGGGAGAAAGCTGAGCAGCAGGCAGCTCCCAGCCAAGAAGAAGCCAAGGTGGACGTGTCTCGCCTGGACCTGCGTGTTGGACGTATAATCACAGCTCTGCAGCTTCCAGAGACCGACAGTCTCTATGTGGAACAGGTCGATGTTGGAGAGGCTTCTCCCAGGACAGTGGTCAGCGAGCTAGTGCGGTACATACCTGTGGACCAGGTACAGTATTACTCTTTAAATAAACATTCATGTAGTGGGATTAAGGAATTTCTTTGGGCTTCAGTTATTTTAACTTGACAATAAACCTGCTGTAATGTCTGATTGCCTGTAAATGTCACAATTTCCTAGAAGTCAAGGTGACTTCTTCAAATGTCTCATTTTGTCCAATTCCCAAAGATATTCAATTTGCAAAGATATAAAACTGAGACATTTAAGAAGCTGGTGAAAAGAGACAATAAATGGATCATCATAATAGTTGTAGATTAATTTTCAGTCGACCAATCGATTAATCGTTTCAGCTCTTATAGTTAACAATCACACAATTTTGTAAATTGTTGAATTAGCTAACTTACAAGAATTTCATAAACATTTATGAATTTAAAATGTGTTATTAGGTACAAAAATGGAAGAACAAAAAACTTGGCACTAATGTGTTGGAAACCAGTTCCCTATATACTTGTTGGCATAGTAACATAATATTGATCTAACCTGAAGGGCATTGAAGGCCACATCAGGCCCCAGGTTACGAGCCTGTAGATTTTTCAAGACTTGTTTTTAGACACATAAAAGACTCTACCAGTCTATGAATATGCAAATATTTTTATGTTTCAAAGTTTTTAACTACCAAACACAAGATGTCTCCTACTTCGCTGAAGAGTCCACTCTCAGTGTGTGAGCACTGACGGTTTTAAGTTTTCACATCACACCTGTGTAAGTTGCATATTGAACCATGATTGGCTTACAAACAAGTTGTGATGTCACAAAAATCATGCTCATGTGTACGTGTGCGTGAAATGGATTTCTGATTTGTTGCTCAGACAAACTACTTTGTTTGTAGTATTTTCATCCTAATGGAAAACAGCAGGTTACTTTTATGGCTGACATGGCCAAACATGTGCGGACACCTGAACATTACACTCACATGTGATTGTTGAACATCTCACTCCAAAACCATGAGCATGAACGTATTTGGAGCGACAAGACCTGGCTCGCAGTCTGCGTTCCAATCCATCCGGAAGGGATCTGATGGGACTGAGGTCGGGGCTCTGTGCAGGCAGGCTCTTTGTCCACAGGGAATTGCCTTCCCTAAACTGTTGCCTCAAAGTTGGAAGCACACTATTGTCTAAAATATTATCGTATGATTAAGCAGTAATATTTCTCTTAATTTCTTACCCCAAAACACAAAAGAACAGACCCAAAGTGTGTGGACACATACTTTTGGCCATATAGTATGTCATTTGAATCAAAACATATGCCTGCTGAGATCATATGTGCAAAACATCTGACTTTGCCAAGATCTGTAAAACCTAAGAAAAATATGTGGAAGAAACAACCTTTCCATGCACAAAGTCGAATATCAGACATTAGCTTCCTGAATCTGCTGATGGTATTTTGTAGCACGGCCTTATTAAGTGCTTTCTGTCTGCAGCTTGAATCACAAGCATGCTTCTTCTGCTGCTACTGCCTTTCGGCTGGTTACTTTTGGTTTGTGGCTGTTTTTACGTGTTTTGGGCCTCTTGGCTTTTACAGCATACAATTGAATTTATTGTTGTATAGTGTAAATTAAGATTTCCTGTCTAAATTTCAGATAATAGTGTGTTTACAACTTTGCAGCAACAGTCTTGGGAAGGCCCTTTCCTGTTTCAACATGACAGTGCCCCCCTGCACAAAACAAGGTCCATAAAAAGAGGTTTTGCCAGTTCTGTCCGGAAGAACATGACGGGCTTGTACAGAGCCACTAAATCTAAAATCAAAATCTTATTTGACTTTCTTGTGAACTTGTGTCTTATATTCTCTAATTCTCTCACACACACAAGGGTGAAATATTTTAAGGAAATGCATTATGGGTTTGATGGAAACACTCTCTGACTGTCTATTTTATTTATTAGGCAAAACAAACAGTCTGTTTCAAAGCATTTACTGTATATACTATTCCCACCAAGAGATGTGCCACCAAGACCATTTTTAAATGATTTATCATAACAACATGAGTGATTCTAGATTCAAATAGTAAATACTAAAATGATGCACCTCAATGAATGTTGTTATTATTGATATTATTTTGTAAGATCAGGCATACATCATTTCATGAAATGCTGGATTTCTCTTCTTCTGGGCTTTTGGCAGAGGATTTTGTTAAGCCACGGAGTTCAAAGGTTTCCTGTTTAGTTTCTCCCTTTAGTTTATGAATGAGACACACAAACCTCTGACACTGTTATTATGAATTAAGGGATTGGAATTGGCAGAACTGTATGAATATCAGTTGGAGGTGTTTTTGTTTTCCTCATGCAAATTGGAAAAAGTATTTAATCTTCTGTCCCTCATGCAGATGCAGAACCGCATGGCAGTCCTGCTGTGTAACCTGCAGCCAGCCAAGATGAGGGGAGTGGTGTCCCAGGCTATGGTCATGTGTGCCAGCTCGCCAGACAAGGTCGAAATCCTTGACCCTCCATGTGGAGCAGTACCAGGGGACAGAGTCACTTTTCAGGGCTTCCCAGGTACCATCACCTGATTACTGTACCCTCAAAAACAGATTCATCATTAGCATGAAGCTTAAATGTAACAACCATGTCCAACCAACTAGACTCTATGAATCGAAGGACGGAGGGTGTCGTATGCTGTACAGATTGTAAAGCCCCTTGAGGCAAATTCTGATTTGTGATATCGGGCTGTATAAATAAAACTGACTTGACTTGACTATGAATATAACAGTGTAAGTGAGTGACTTGAAGGATGTTGTTGAACTTTCTTGCTGCCAAAAAACCCAGACAATGGCTCCTATGTACAGAGCAGTGTGCTTCCAACTTCGCGCACAAAGCGAGGTCCATAAAAAGTTCTTCAACTCAATCAAACACCTTTGGGAGGATTTGGAGCGCTGGCTGCGAGACAGGCTTTAATGCCAAACCTCACTGATCTCTTGTGGGAGCAAATCCCTGCAGCCAGTCTCCATAATCTTGTGGAAAGCCTTCCCAGGAGGTTGGAGGCAGGATATTACTGCCCGTGCTTTTGCTGTTCTGAGTCGATTATGCAAGAACGTATATAAAGTCAGTCCTGGACCCACAAATCCTGCGTTTGTGATGGATGATTGGAGAACAAATGAGGTTCTTCTAATGTATCAAACTGACGTCTTGATTGCAGGTGAACCGGACAAAGAGCTGAACCCCCAAAAGGAGGTGTGGGAGCAGGTTCAGCCAGACCTACGCACGGACTGTCAGTGTGTTGCAACCTACAAGGGAGCTGCCTTTGAGGTCATCGGCAAGGGAGTGTGCAAAGCCCAAACCATGAGCGACACTGAAATCAAATAAACTAACAGAGCTGCTCGAAATAGCTCGGTGCAGCCAAACAGAAGGTGCAGCATCCAACATGTTGTGGAAAGCCTTCCCAGAAGAGTGGAAGCAGCATATTGATGCCCATGCTTTTGGATACGTCTGTCATACTGTAAGCAGCCAGGGGAAGTGATGGTGGAGAGTACGTTGCCCCCTGTTGGACGGACATGAACATTACTGTTACGTATTTATTATGAACATCTGAAGTTCTGTATTTGGCCAAAGGAGGGCGGTACAGTAGCCATGATAAAGTACAGTATGTGTGTGTGGTGAGTTTGTTGAAGTGAGACATGAGAACATACAGCACACAGTCATACCGAGCACGGTAAAAAGATTCTTGCAAAGAATCCCTTTTGATTGGGGAACATTTGATAAAATCTAAAAGATTTCCCACAACGCCACTGTGATCATTTCCACTGAACAGTGGATGAAACTCAACAGTGCATAATTCCCTTTGAAAAGGGGGACACTTTCAACAGTATGAAAATGAAATGGAAATGAGTGGGGAAATTACTTTGAAATGAGGTATTTACCTAATTAAATATGTTCTTAAGCAACTGCATAAGATCAGTTCTTTGTTTAAACTGTTCTCTGCTGCTGGCAAATGAGTCAGTGTGTTATGTATCAGCAAAAATAGCCTGTAGAAAGTTTTATTTGAAGGATATATTACAGTATTATAGCTGAGATCCAGACAATGTTCTCTTCAAAAATCCTGCTCTTGTTTATCTGTCGTTTTCCCTGGGAATCGAAAACTGAGCGTTCTGAATCACTGATTTGGCTGTAAATGCAGACGTTTGTTATTAACATGTTTTGTATCCATCCTGCTGTTGCAGATTGTTACTCAGCTCTTTAGATATTGTAAGACATTAGACGTTATTTTAAATGTCCTACTTCATGTTTGTGTCTCAGCTTCCAATTCCAATTCCTTCATAATTGCTCATAAGCCTATTTATCATTTGAAGGGGAAAAGAATAAACCAACATTTTTTAGTTTTCAAAAAAGCCGTCTTTATCTTTTTTTTCCCAACTCCATAAAATGACCCAAAAATAAAAACACAAACACACAGAGTCTAAGTTCTTCTTCCCTTTATTTTAAAGTAAGAACTGAAAACTGCATGTAAAGAATGGGGATGTGATTCAGGAACTAGGAAGTGGAACAGATTGTCCGAGACACGATGTTACTGGTAATTGTTTGACATAACAGGGCTGAGAGGGAATGGTATCAACCTTCATATACAAAAAATGTTCATTACCATATCATAAGCTAGAGTAGGAAGCTACAAATGTTCTTTCCTCAAAAAAATGGTATTTATCCTATTGATCATTATGTATTCTCTTAGACACTACAGTTGTTGTGAATATGTCTCTAACAGTTCTTATTATGTGTTGACTAATACTACAGGCTGACATTAATAGAACCACTTTAATATAAAAAGGTCATGGAGAGTTGACATTCATGTCATGTCACCCCCCACCCACCTACAGTGCAACCCACTCATGTAGAAAGCCATAGACGAAACCATACTGAAGGTACTGTAAAGGTTCACCACTCATTTCTGTCCCTGCATCTGCAATAACAGCTGACATGGACGCAAGTGTGCTGCAGTGTTTCGACTCGGTGTGGTTTACCGGAGGGGAAAGTCTGTAAACAACCACCTGAAGCCACCTTTCAGTTGATCTGAGTCAACGTGTGAATGAAGTGCTCTTCCTGTATCCTGTTTTTGAAAGTACAGGAAACCCAACGAAACTCTCTCTTCACAGCGGTCACAATCTCACAGTGTCGCACGTTTATTTGCTCCTAATGTCTTTTATGATCACTTTCCTAGTATAATAATACTATAATGATATATATTCTAACATCCTTATAAAATTATAGGCCAGTAATATTGTTTTAGTTGTCAGAGCTGATGTGTGTCATACAAGGCTGGATTACCAACCGGGCAGAGATGGCAAATGCCCCAAAGGCTCCAGGTTGTCTATGTGGCAGTCACTGTGGTAATTAGATGATATGATATGCACCACAAAAGTACAATTATTAACTGAAATGGTTAAGAGCCCTGCCCTGTATTTTTACTAAAACTTTAGGCTTTGTATCGTAGAGCGTCGTGTGTGAAAATGTTTTAATTTCATTCATATTTCAGCTGATATTAAACTTACATAGTGAATGTCCCTTTACATCCAGTTTGCCCATGAGAGGTTTATATGTTTGTCTGACAGTATCATATATACCTGTATATATCCTATTGGCTTCTTTCAACACTGAGTAAAGTATTTAAACCCAAGACTCCGGTATTTTATGGCTTCACCTTTCCATTATCCCATAATTCAGTCTAACAAACCGTAGAGGTATCTTTGGAGTTAGAGTGGCCGATATGGATGAAATCCTCAATCACAGTAATGTCGTTTTACTTTGCAAAATCAATATGTATCGTGATATAGTACTTTTTTTTTTTTTGAAGCCATTGAGAAAGTGTTTATGAGTAAGATAACCCAATGGGAATGTCTGTTCTTGTCTAATCCGGTGAATTAAATACCCAACAAATCAGCACCAGAATCAGAATCAGGTTTATTTCAAAGCAAGTTTTCACATACAAGGAATTTTGCCTTGGTATTTGGTGCATAACAGAAAATAAAAAGCTACTACAAAGGGCGAAACACAAATATAAAATAGGAAAATTTACAATACAAAATATGAAAAAATATAAAATATGTACAGTATATTTGTTTTTAAAGTGAAAGCGCTGCACAGTTTGTGCAGGAATGTGCAAAATACTGACCAAGGACTGTGCAAAAGTTCACAGATCAAGAAACTTCACTACATTGATGCAAATATAATATAAAAATTTGATGTTGCCAGAAAGCAGACATGTTCAGTGATGGGCCACAATGATCTAATACACCACAGAGATACATTAATAAAGAGATGACAAACTATTGCCCACCTCTACTTTGGAAACTTTAGGAACTCCACTAGAATTTCAAACTGTGGGTTTGAATATTATATTAGTGTTTGGCTGCAGAGGTCAGTGCTACAGGTCAGTGGGATTTAGTTGTGTTTTAAACAAATGTGTGTCAAATTGTCACAAACTAACTGACATAAAGCAAAGTTAAAGCAAACCCTGGTGTGTTAGCCTATATGAAAGACTCAATGGAAAGCAGAGGAAATGTTTATGTTGCGTGCTTCCCATGATCTCAGGAGTTTCCAGCTGCCATGTTTACACACTTACAGTAAGCCCCAACTCCGAAAGGTGAGTGAACTTTCAGTGGAAAGAGGGAGCACATCGATTACTCATCAATAAGCAAACAACGCACTCGTGTTTGTCAACAAAAACCAAAACAATCGATCATATTTTGGGGGTCTGGCAGCCCAGCGTGACACAAGATTAATGTCAGAATAAAAAATGTGGAGGAACCTGAGTTTATTGGCGTTTTTAATTAACTACTCGTTATTTCCCCACGTGCCTCCACCTCCTGCCCGCTGACGTCGCGCGGTGGCCAGCCCGTGACGCGCTCGCTTTATTTTGCGTGCAGCGGCGCTACAGCGGAGGAGGAGAAGGAGAAGGAGAAGGAGGAGACCGCTGCGTTACTGTCGGATTCACCGTTCAACTGGCGTCTTTATGCTCCTCCACACGGACGGACACCGCAGCTGAGGGAGCACACGCGCTGTTTTACTGCTCATTTTGACCGGCCGCGGCGCGTTTCTCTCCGCACAACAACAGACGACAGGATCGCACCTGCCACGGAGCATGGACAACAAAGACTGATCCAGCTCCGCGCGGTGCGGCAGCAGCACCGAGCCAGGCTGCCTGCGAGACCTCGAACAAACTCATTTATTTAAAAGCCTGAGCTGCACGCGAGAGGCTGGTGCTGCAGGAGACATTTGGTGTTGGACCTCCACATTGCAGGGCCGATCCGAGCCGAGCCGTGCCTTGCAAGGTTTAATTATAGCAACACCCGCACGCGCGTCTTACTTTTCGCTCGGACATCCAATAGTAGGCGAGGAGGGTCGAGGAGGAGAATATCAGGCCTCCATCGGTGTCTTAATAATTAATTAATCCCCGCCGAAGACAGTCACACGTCCCGGTCGGACCAGTTTGATGGTCGCCGTCAGCAGCCCCGCGTGTTCAATGTTCCCCTAAAAAACACCACGAGAAATATGTGGGTCAGTCCCGAAGATGTGTTACTGGCGGGCGCGTTATGGATCACCGAGAGAGCAAATCCATATTTCATCCTCCAGAAGCGGAAGGGCCACGGGGATGGAGGCGGAGGACTGGCGGGTGAGTCCTTTTATCTTACTGGATCAATAGCAAACAAAAAAAAGCCAATATTTTATTTAAATTCAGAGATTATTGACGCTGGGGAGGTACAAAATGTCAGGGGGGTGGGGGGGTGGTGTTTGTGTTGATGTTGGACATCAGGAAACACATGGACGGATAATGTGATCACATGACTAATCAGCTGCCACAGGTGGCCTTTCACCTGAATAAGGAGTTAAATGAACGTGAGTCCTGTACTAATTGATTTATTCTCACTCTGGTCAGCCTGCTTTCAAGAAAACCTTTGACTGGGTCAAATAAAACCACTGAAGAGACAAAGTCCAGCACATCTACTGTCTGATCATGTCATTCCTCCAGATATTGGGTCATACTATGGTAAAAAAAAAAATGACTTGTGCTGTTCCTGCCTGCAAGGAGAATTGGCTTTTAACCACCACAACGATGCAAACGATAGCAGCTGCTAATGGCCGTGGAACAACAGTGAATCTATTTGACCACCAACCAGAGACACAGTCTGTTTGCTTGCTCATGCTGAATCATTCTCCTTCTTCCTTCTCTCACTCCAACTCCTCCCTCTTGCTTATTCCATCCAAAATGGGTCAAGCAGCAGCAGCAGCAGGAGCAGCAGGAGCAGGAGGAGGAGGAAGGACAGGTTATGGAAGTGACAGTTTTAACAGCCTGCTGTCCTGTTTTCTCTCAGAAATTTGAAATTTGGTTCGTTCCTTGACCTGGATTCAGCTGGTTGCAGTTAGAGTGCAGCACTTCTTCAAGTGAAACAGATAAGATTATGTTCAACATAAAGGACATAACTGGACATATTTTGGTTGGTGAAAACCTTAATAAATGAGATTGTTTGGGCCTTGATTTTGACACTTATATCAGGATACCTTCGTGCTGCTGGGCCCCTATGAACCCCCCCATTCCTAAGTGTGTTTTTATACTATGGGGAAATATTAGATGGCCCCATATTTGCTGTGTGGTCGTTCGTTTAAACAAATATTAATTAAGAATATGCTTCATATAAGATCAGTGTCAGTTTAAATAATGAAGGTCTCAATGCTGGATTTTGTAATAGAGCCTCAAGATCAGGTACTAAAGCAGCACTTAAAGGCCCTCATCATGTCTGTTGATGTTGCATATTTCCATATTCCAAAACAAATGTGCAATTAATTACATTATCACAAACCAATTGCCACACTGTGAACCTGAGGCTTTTGGGAGGCAGCTGGTGGTCCCAGGGAAGTTGCCCCTTTGTCTAGTTGGTAATCGAGTGTTTAACATGTTGTATATGCAGCCAAATACCACAAGTAGCAATGGACATCAGGATTATTTTAAGGCATTTTTTGCTTCAAAACTGAAGTGAAAATGATGTTTCTATCACTGATTGATCAGTGCTGATCAGCTCAGTTTCTGTTCCCCGCTGAGGGTTTCTCACTCTGTGTCAGCCAGTATCACTGCTCGTTGTGCTTTAACACCAATGAGAGTCAAATCTCTGCCACTGAGGACCGGTCTGACTCAAGAGTGGGAGATAAAAATATTTTATCATATCACATCAATCTTCTAATTTTATGTAATGATATTGATATCGTGATATACTACAGTGGTTCACAACCTTTCTTGGCTTGTGACTCCATAATATGAGGCAGTGGCTATTTGTGACAGCCTTGTGCATATTTATGAGTAGTGAGCAGTTCAATGGAAGAATCCGACGAGGTAAAACTCTAAAGTATTTCACAAGAAAAGAGCAAAGATTAGAGAAAAATCCAAAAACAAACATCATTTTTTGAAGCAGAATTTAGTTTTTTATTATTTCTCACCGCTGTAATTATCTTGCAACCCCTTGCGTTGATTTTGTGCCCCCTTGTGGAGGTCCTGACCCCCAGGTTGGGAACCACTGATACTGTGCATTTTTCAAAAACTCAATTGAGAAACCTTTTATGGATAAGATAGCTGGATGTGAATGTTTGTTTTTTTTAGTGAATCCAGCTTATCAAATGCACTACAAATTAAGGTACTTCCATCACATTGATGCAAAAGTCTTTTAAATCCAGTATTACTGTAAAGCAATGGTTGCCAAATACACCCAGAGATGTTAAAGGGATAGCATCTGGGGTATAAACAGTACAGCAAAATCTCGTCTCAAGGTATATATTGTAATATTTACCAACTTTAGTCTGACTAATAAAGGCTTAAAGTGAACATTAAGTAATACACTGGTTACAAATTTAGAAGATAATATTTGTGATTTGACCCTCTTTGATATAAATAATTGAAAATAAGACCTGCAGCCTGCCTCTCTCTGTCTCTGGTGAGTCCTTACTGTGGCGACACAAAGTGTGCTAAGTGGTGCTATGGAATGATGTCATTGTTATGTAAATGCTGAGCTTGCTGACTTGGACTGTGTGCCAGTTGGCACTCGGCGCCCAGTGACACTGGCACTGTCCACATGCACTTCTTCCATGGAGAGGGGAAACCATTGGCAGCACCAGGACGAAGCATTTTACAGAGCCGGGCACAAATCTGCATATTCAACCTAACGGGGCTCGAGCTCCAATGTCGGAGCTGGCAGAGGGCCAGTGTGGCGTAAGAAGGCAAACGTGTGTTCGTTTTGCTCCACTGAACCGCTACTCTCTGATTTTCAGACAGAATTGTTTGATAGTGAAACATCAGTACAGTGGCTGCATGCGCAGAGGTGGACAGCTGCAGAAATGATGCAGTTCCTCCAGAGAAATGATCAAGTCCAGAAAGGGTGAAGGCCTCTCCTTTTGGGTTTTGAGCATATCAAAAATGGAGTCTTGGTGTCCATCCAAGTTCCTCCGAAAACATCAAAACAAGTCCAACAAAGGATCTTCTAAGACTTCTGGGTCTCCAACTGTCCTGAACTCCAGTTCACCTCATTTATCTGAATAAACCGCATAAAGGATTTATCTTTGAGGAGCATTTGGAACCTCAAACAGTTATCTATTGTAGTTTTCCTTTAAGGCTCTTGCAGCTTGCAGGATAATACTGATGTTTAATGTGTGAGTGTTGATTAATGGTGTTTGCACCAGTTAAAGTTATCATACGCTCAGAGAACAGTAATATAATTGTCAGTGTGAAGTTTTGGACCAGTAGTCGTGCTATAGAGCAATGTTATTCTGGTGCGCGGGTGATGTGATACGCATCCCTGCTTATGGTTTCACACTATTCCACTGATCAAGCAAACATGACTGTAACGACGCAGATTTCAAACTCCTTTAAGAAAAATCATCACTGCAAATGTTGTGGAAGGAAACGCATTCAGCACATTTGTTAGACTGGAGTAAATACTGAATGTGAACATACTGTCAGTGCAGTCTCAGATGTACCTGCTCAGCTTCATGTTTAATGTAATTTGCATGACATGTTAAACCTGATAAGCTACCAGCTTTTAACGGTCCTTTATAATCTTATCTAATAATGGAGTTTGCATGTACAGTATTCTGTAGGACAGTGCTGCAGAGGCACAGCTGGACGGACACTTGAAAGTGTCCTTTTTTGTCTATTTGCGGCCACGAACATGTTGTCAGTACTGTGTCTTCAGAGAGGAAGCAAAAGGAATGATGCACAAGAAAACCTGAATTCATCAGACTGTTAATGAACCCAGAATCAGGCCATCGTGTCAGTTGTTATGCAACTTGACACGATGGTGCTTATAGCATGAAATTACACAATAATCTGAGTCATGGTACAGCACCATATTTCACAATCCAGCTGGTTATAACTGTACGTTTGGCTGAAAGGGTGTCATGTCAAACAGACCCTGTCCTTTATAGGCCACAGTTAGCTTGAACTTTATGACTTGTGTTTAATTGTTACTGCATGTTGAGAAATGGTGGAGAATCTGTAAAATATATTTCATTGCGTATGTGGAGGCAGGGAAACTTGTACGGGACGATGATGATGATGATGATGCAGGCCTGTCTCAGGTTTCTGGTATCTGAAACATTATTGATTTGAAGCCTGAGGGAGATTTTGGTCCTTTGTGCTTTGTGTGCTCTATGCAAACATCCTACACCAGCAACCCCCC
>NTHP01000074.1:258644-290572 GCA_003416845.1 Oplegnathus fasciatus | reverse complement strand
TTAAGGAAGTCAAAGAAAGGAATATGTGCAAAGAAATGATGATTACACTAAAAAATGCTGTTGAATGAAGACACTTTCTTTCTGTTTACAACATAATGTGATTCACTAACATGTATTTGCTTGCCATTTGCCTCGCTATCGTTGTCTGCCCAACTAAAATGTTTGCCTTTTTTTAAAAACATTATTTTAACCTTTTTGCTCTGTACCTTTTTACATTGTTTTTTTATGTGAATATTTTTTATTTTAAATATCCGGGTGTCGTTACTCTGGATTCTGATGCATTTGCGTATCACTCCATCTAATTAAAATAACAGTATGATTGATTCGACGCTGCACAGTACAACGTCTCATGCCTTTTTCATTGACTTGATCANNACCGAGTGCCACCATATGACAAAGTACAGTGAGTGTTACTGCCATCTGGTGGAAGATCATTTATGCAGCCAGTCATTCATTTTCTAAACACATGATTTTTAGTCACATCAAATAGGATTCCACAGATGCACAGTTCTTTTTGAACTAGTTTAAATACACCTGTTAGTTACAAAACCTAAAACTGGTGCTTTACAGTAACTCAAATATAACTTGATTCACAGTGATGGGTGATAAGTGGCAGTGACTGTCTAATGTGATTCTAATACAGTGATGGGATGTAACTAAGTACATTTACTCAAGTACTGCACTTAAGTATATTTTAAGGTACTTGAACTTAGCTTTCAATTTCATGCATGAATCATTAAACCCCAAAATAATATTTTTTTAAATTTTTGTTTTACTTACTTTTTAACAAGTGAAAAATCATACAGATAACTTTATTTTTCAATATATTTTATTTTTTTTTATCTGGCCACTGCAGTGGACACCATGCATCAACGGTTATTCATCAAGGTTATTCAATGGAACTCAGTAAATGTTTTAAAAACTTTTTTTTTCCCAGACCAATATTAAGAGCAAATGGTATGAATACATATAAAACTATTAAAGTGTAAATTATATCATGATTTTAAATAAAACATACCAAATAAGGCAGAATCTGCATATAGGCCAAATACCCTTTGGCTCATAAGGTCCTCTGGAGTGGACAGATGTATTTTCAGTCACAGAAAAAAATGTACAAGAAAAATATTAAAATCTGGATAAAAGTATTTCTAACATTTATTTGAAAAATAGTTTTTTTTTTTACCTGTCTGGTTTTCCTGAGGTACTTGGTGCATCTCCTCTTCCCTCCGCTATTTTGAATTTATAATGCAATATCTCAAAACAACAAAGACATGCAAAAATAATAATCAAACGGACTTGTAGACAATGCTTTGGGGGGCCGCCACCTGGTAGTTGGTACTACAACTTAAATGGTTCAAAATGGCTTCCAATATCTGTCGACTGTAGTGGACGCCTGCATGAAAAGGTTATATTTCTACTCCACTAAATTTTAGGGGAAGGGAAATTTTTCTCCACTACATTTATTTGACAGCTAAAGTTCCTTCTTACTTTGCAGATTAAGATTTTAGATACAAAACATATGATCTGTTGACATAATATGATGTGAAAATTAAAGCTACAACATTAAAATGCTGCTCACACCAAAATCCAGTAATCTTACACTCCAAAAAACTCAAAAAAACTGTTAAAATCTCTTCTTTACATTGAAAAAGGACAGAATTTCAAGCCCAAACTGGCTCTTCATCAGGTACAGATGATTTATTTTTTCATTTGTTTCCTCTGCACTTGACAAATAGCCAATTTGTGCTCGAAACACTGAACATTCTTCATATATCAGACGACATTTTAATAAGAGCAGATTAAAAAAAATAGCAACGTCCGCCTTGAGGACTGTGTTGGCCTCTCTCCCTCTCTCTCTCTCTCTCTGGAGACCAAACACACTGGGGTTGTGGCTCAGGTTAACCAATCGCAGCACAGTGAAAACTGTAAAACTTTCTGCAGGTTGAAAATAGGCTTCCCTTCTCAGAAACATGACAAAGCTATGATGATGTTGGTTAGATCAGGATAGATGAAATATTGCTCATATCTCTTCTGGGGTTCCAGCAGGTCGTCTCTCTCTTTGCTTTCCAGATTAATTTATAAAAATCTTCATCTCAAAGCTCAAATGAAAAAGTCTCTACTCTACTCCACTGTCTACTGTAAAAAATATGGCTATTTCAGTTTTGATTTCTAATAGTTACTAATTACTTTAATGAGGAGAAAAACAGGAAGACATTAAGAAAATTAATGGGAAAATAAGAAGCTTGAGAGCTTTTTGTTCAAGCTTATTTTGTGCTTTGGATCTCAATCACAAATTTTTTCTCCAGTGTTTCTTATTATTATGTTTTTTAAATTATCATTATACACTTTATTAGGTACACCTGGCTAAAACTAATGCAGTCTAATACAACCTGCAATAAATACTACTTTCATAATGGTTATAATGTTTAGAGAAAGGTTGATTTAACATTTAAGACTGTACTTTGTGGTGCTATTGAACTGTATTGCATTATACTGAGAGGTGTTTCTAATATTTAGTCTACCCTCATTGATATAAATGGGGTGGACAAAATTTTAGAAACAACTCTCAGTATTATACAATACAAATCTACAGATACCAAACTAAATCCTTTACGGTGATCATAAAGTTGGATCAACACAGTTTCAACAAAAACTGAACATTATAACCTTCATGTAGGGAGGATTTATTGCAGGACTGTTGTATTGGACTGCATTAGTTTGAGATAGTTGTACCTAATAAACTGGCAACTGTGAGTGTTGTGGGAATAAGATCTGGTTTTCTCATAATTTCCATGCTGTTTGAGGTTGGATTTAGGGCAAGGTATTATGAAACAGGCACTGTCGCTGCCAAACTGCTGAGAGGCCAAACACGGTGTGAGTTCTTATCAGCTCCACAGTGAACTTCAGTCACTACTTCACGTCACTACTGTCCCCCAGTGCTTTTTTTTAAAGTCAGTGCCCTCTTTCACAAAAATGTGAAAAGTATGTGTTATCAAGAAATCATAAATGAACAACAGGATATAATCCGTTTATCAAATGAAAAAATAAAAGGTATGACACAATAACCTGACAACCTGGTGTGAGGTGTGACGATAAAGACCTACTGCCCTTAAGCCAATCAGCACTTTCTCTGTCGTTCACACAGCCGTTCTGTCATTGGCTAAGAGCAATGACAAGCCTCCAATGAACCCATCTGATGGTGCTTTATTATGAGTGTTGTTAAGTGCAGACACTTGTTCTAATGAAGTAAATAATTACTTAGTTTTAAGTCAGTGACAGACACAGGACTGAAGGAAAATCAGCTGGTGTTTCCAAATTCTACTTACTGTACTGAATGTGGACATGGATATCGAGATGATTGTGTCTGAAGGCGAGAAAATAACATTTAGAAATATTAATGATAGTTTATAGACACTTTTTGGAAATATGCCACAAGAGACTGATGTTACAGTCGCAGAATGGGCAAGTTGTTTTTCTGAGATGTGCCTGCACTGTGGGGTCAATTGAACATTGACTTTCTGACAGTCGGTGGACTTTGATTAGACCCGTGCGTACAGGAGTACACAGTAACGCCTCTCTGTTGGATGTCGTAAAAAAAAAGCCAGCCAGAAGATATAAAAACACACAGCAAAAGATGCGTCTCTCCTTTCTGTGGAGCGGGGCCCTTTATGGATTATAATCTGGCCAATCAAATCCTGCCCGGTAACAAACAACTAAGGATCAAAAGGAACCTTTAAATTTTAGACAAATAATGTAAGTATGTTTTATGTTTTTATTATCAACCTACACTTGGATTGTTGGCTCATAGGACATCCTCGCTCGCTAACCTTTCAGTTTAAAAGATGAATGATAAGTTAATGTTTATATGGTGGTTTTCTGCAAGAGAATGCTGTTAATATGTCTCTGTGTGTATGTGTGTACCTTTAACCCCAGTATTAGGAAACATGGTGGGACTTAAACCTTCAGATGTTCCCCCTCCACTGGGGGTGAAGATGGCAAGTGCTGGGGCAGCAGCCTGTGTAGCTGACCTTGTCACATTTCCTCTGGACACAGCTAAAGTCAGACTGCAGGTATCTGTTCATGCATCTCCAGTATCACATAGCATGTTTTCTTCACATTATATTGAGATAACGATCTTCAGCTGCTCTAATTCTGCTATATGCTCACTTTGGAAGACAGTGTGATGTTGGCCACTATTGACTGAGCAGCTTGACTTTCAACTTTGTCCACTTCATTGTCCCCAAATCAATTGCACTCATTCACTGTTCTGCTGCTGCACGTTTGCACCGTTTGGTCTAAAGGTTTGAGTACAATCTGTGACCCCAGATTCAGGGAGAGAAGAAGGCAGTGGGAGACATCCGCTACAGAGGGGTGTTCGGGACCATCAGCACCATGATCCGAACAGAGGGGCCCAAGTCTCTGTACAACGGGCTGATAGCGGGGCTGCAGAGACAAGTGTGCTTTGCCTCCATCAGAATCGGCCTCTACGACAATGTCAAAAATTTCTACACTGGCGGCAAAGACAGTGAGTGGTTACTTTTGGAGTACATGCAGGGTTTTTTTAATTACATATTTCTAAATAAATCACAAATCAGACTCTCCCTGGTGACAAAAAATGTTCATAGATTTCAATGTCAGAAAGTCACAAACCAACATCCTTACATGACAGATGAATATCAACTCCAGTTAATTTTATTGCCCAGAATCACAAATTTGTGATTTCCAAACCCTAAAAACACCGGGAAGAAAACAAGCAAGAAACCTGAGGAAGAGCAACAGTGGAGGGATCCCTTATCCAGGACAGGACAGATGTGCAACAGCTGCTGTATGTACAATATAGGCAGAAGTAGCAGCAGTATTGGGATACAATTACCATATTAAGTAAATCAAGTAATATTTAGTAAATATTAGGTGTAATAAGAGTTTCAGGCAAAGTGTACTGTATGAAGATCTGAGGGCAGTGACGCTGATTGATGTTTTAATTGAGAATTAAGAATTTAGAAAGCAGGTGTTAAAATATATATATGTACACACTTAAACACACACATATAGATAAAGTAAAGCACAAGTACCTCAAAACTGTACTTAATTACAGTAATTCAGTAAAATGTACTTAGTTACATTCCACCACCGGTTGTTTGCGTCTGTCTTCCTCCAGACCCCGGTATACTGGTACGTATCCTGGCTGGCTGCACCACAGGCGCTATGGCAGTGTCCTTTGCGCAGCCTACTGACGTGGTCAAGGTTCGATTCCAAGCCCAGATGAACCTGGATGGTGTGGCTCGTCGCTACAGTGGCACCATGCAGGCCTATAAGCACATCTTCCAGAACGAGGGCATTCGTGGACTCTGGAAAGGTGCCTTTTAGAAAAAAGCTTCAAAATAAGTTTCTAAGGGTCTCGTCTGCCATGGAAACAAGACCCAGAAACGATTTATAACTGATTAGTAATAGATAATATAGTAAATATAAGTTATAATTGTTTTCTGGCTTCTTCAGGCACACTACCCAACATCACAAGAAACGCGCTGGTCAACTGCACAGAGCTGGTTACATACGACCTGATCAAGGAGGCCATCCTTAGACACAACCTGATGTCAGGTGAGTTCATGCATATGTGCCTGCACTACAGTAACACACACACACACACACACACACACACACATAAAATGCCATCCCAGGGAGACACCTGATTGGGCAGAAATCCACACACCCTCTCACCCCTTCAACTCCACCACAGGTGATAACAGCACACATGCTGGTACAGAACACAGTGTTTTTCCCTTCACAGTGCTGTAAATACAGTAGTTAATATGACATCTATCTCAATAATTATTATTGCCTCATTCACAAGGTTACATAATCTGCTGATATGGGTTTCTATACCGTTCAGCTCAGAACAAAGGCCCCCTGGTTACTGTCGTACTGTTGCTTTGTTTACAACCTTTTCCAACTCCCTCCACAGACAATCTGCCCTGCCACTTTGTATCTGCGTTTGGTGCCGGCTTCGTTACCACGGTGATCGCTTCCCCAGTAGATGTGGTGAAAACTAGATACATGAACTCACCACCAGGCCAGTACAAGAGCGCCATCAACTGCGCCTGGACCATGATGACTAAAGAGGGGCCATCAGCTTTCTACAAAGGGTGAGCTCCTCCTCCAGCACACACTCACTTGTTTGGGACTATTTGTACTTGAGGTCAATAAAAATGCAACGTTTGTGGAACTATTTTAGCTTTAATTCTTCGTCTGAGCCTCTCATCTTTCTTTCTTGTAGATTTGTGCCCTCGTTTCTGAGGTTGGGATCGTGGAACGTCGTGATGTTTGTCTCATTCGAGCAAATCAAGAGAGCCATGATGGTCACAAAGAAGAGGATTGAGTCCACAAATTGAGATTCAAAGTTTGACTGAAAGAAAGAAAACCTGGGCTGGAACATCACTGAAGAAACCTAATGAATAGTTTGTTTTATTCTTTTTGTCTTATTGTGACAAAGAAGAAAATCCTTTGTTGAAAAAGGAATACTGGACAATCTACCTTGTATTTTGACTTTATGTTGAACTGGTGTATACAAGAAATGCAGTTGTACCTTTCTATTTATAATTTTGTTCATAATACACCCATTCCAAATTTAATAGGAGTGAATGGTGCGAACACTAGGTTGTGATAACCTCCTTTGGGAAGTTGAGTTTGCACTTTGAGACCTGTGACTCTAAATCTGCCAATGAAACATTTCAGGCAGCTTAAACCAGTGTATCTTTATGTGAGAAATAATGCTGGTACCCATAATAACATGTAAAACAGGTTTATGTAAACCCTAAATATATGTCACCTGTTTTACAGACCCTGTGCTTGCTTATTAACATCACTTCCACCACACGAAACACCTTTCAAAACATCAAAATGTGTATTTATTAACTTTGAGTAAGATGTGTTAATCATTACATACCTTCTCCATAAAAGCAAATCACAGCATTAAAAATAACAAGTAATAAAAATGCAGTATCAGTCTTATCAGACGTACAAATTTATGAAAATGGAGGCAAACAACCATTTTGAGTTCCACATCACCTATATTACAGAATACACATTAAAACGTGCACTTACGTTAAGTTTTAGTCAGGGTCTCTGGACATAAAATCAAATTCCTGAGCAGGACAACTGTGAGAACACATAAGTCTTGTTTACATAAATACAAACAAGACAGCTACAAACATGGTAGTTAATCACCATTTTTCTATAACTGTCTTTTAACTTCAACAATTTGGCTGCTTGCTTTCTGAAAGTGCTTTAACCCTGACAGAAGACAGACTACAGTCCTCTGCAGCAGCTCTCATTTCCCCTTTTTGAAGCTTAAAAAGCTTAAAAACGTGAATTACAGTTCAAGTAATTAACAGGTTATTACACTTGAATGGTCATTTTTGAGGTATAGGGTGCTGCTAGATTCGTGCTCTATTTTAAAACCCTTCACTATCACTGTGACAAAGATGAACAGAGCACGACTAATGAATCACAAAACCAAATATTAGAGGATTTATTTGTTCAAATTTTTTGAGGAGGAATATGCTTCTTGCCTTCTTCTACCGGATCAAACAACATCAGGGGCCATGGAGAGCTCAGGGAGTATTTCTGAATAATGTTAGTTTTTAGAACGGACAGTCAATGTGAGGGATACTTCGGGGTCTTGTAGGTGTGTCTTGACTACGTTATGGAATTTTTCTCGATACTGATTGAACTGCATGATGCTCTCTGGTTCTTCCGCCACCCAGAATTTGTCAAATTCATACGCCAGATAACCTAGAGGAGAAGAAACACAGATTTTAGAGAATTCTTTATAAAAACAACAGGAAACAAACATTCGCTTTCTGTTAGAAAATTAAATTTTACTCACAGTACAGCTGATGAAAGTGCCGGAGCTCAGGTGTGCCCAGGACTGTGTTGTAGAAATGGGGTTTCAAAGCACCACTCTTCAGGAGGCTGTAGGCCATCTCTGTCAAGTTGATCCCAACTATGGCGTATGAATACCTAAAATATGAGGAATACAAAATTGGTATAAAATACATGCTAAAAGTAACCCTATAAACTGTAGCAAACTGAAGGAAGATCAAACTTTTAACACATTACTAACAGGAAATATGCAGATATTGATACTGTACATGCACAGTCTCTTACCCTAGTTTAGGATGGTTTGCATGAGACAACACCTGGCGAGCCTCCTCTGTGTAGTTTTCACTGAAAAAACTGTAACAGAGCAAAAGCATTTCAGTATAATTATCGTTTATTGTAAAACAGTCCTATACTTTGCTTATACTTGCTTCATCTCAAAAGGAGATCATGTTCACCAGTAATCTCGAACTTGCTGGCAATAATCGTAACCATTTAAAGGAGAACTCCGATTTTACAGACCAAAGTCTGTTCACAGGTCTTGAGGAGTACAAATGCATATGTATGGTTGGAAAAAGAAAGAAATCTGGAGGTGTGGAGTTACCAGACCTCTGTAGCCCGCTCCTCATTTCTGCTTTAGGCTAGCGGCTCGAGGCTAGATTAGCCGCTACTAGCATAACATGGCCGAATCGCTGAAAATTTGACAAGGAAGAAGAATCAGTGGAATAAAAAAAGACGGTATTTATCTGGTTCTGCTGCGTCGATTTTGATCCTTTTTTAAAAACTGTCCATCGTGAGTCTGACAGTGTTATAGGAGTGCTAAATTGGGGGAGTATTCTTTAAAAAAATGTTTTATTAATCATTTTATTAAATGCATCTTTCGTAGACTAAATTAATGAATGTTTTTGTGCGTGGGTAGAATATACTCTTTATACTTGCTTTGTAGCCTGTGGACTCTTCAGTGTTTTAATATGGTCGTAGCTTTAACTGCCTCTTGTTATACTTCAGGGTTTGATAGCTTGCTGTTTTTGTTTTTCCATCGAGAAGACTCAGGAGGATAATGTGCTTCTTTCTCTCAATATTCTGCCGCAGCTTTCGTTTGTTTGAGAAGTGATTGTACATTACAATATAGGGGGGCGTAAACCCACATGCATGACTCCACACAGATAAATTATTAACAGGGAGCTGTGAAGCCTCGCTGTATGTGTGCCCAGTTTGATTTTTAGACTTAGATCCTGCAAGGTTTGAAAATGCAGGTTTTTCCACAAGTATGTTTCTAAATGTGGCACTGATTATCTAAAAAAAGAAAGTAGGCTGTGATGTGAATATGCATGTGGATGCATATTTCTACTTTGCGTGTTTTAACGTCCATCAAAGAGATAAAACCTTTGCTGTAGTTTTGCTTGGTTTTTTTGTAGGGTACAAGTACATGTATGTACAAGTCTAGCTGACTGTGTGGAGTTCCTTGTCAGTTTGCGACTGACACACAGCTGGGAAGTAAGTTTGGCTTGCTTGGTCAGCTTTCTGTATCTGTGCTGTGTCTCACGCTTTCCTTATGTTTTCGTACTTTTATTCGTTTTATTGATTATTTTAAACCATTATTTACAACTCAGGTAAGACGGCACAGAAGAAACCTAAGCCTATAAAAAAACGTAACAGGTTACAAAAAATCCACAAGTGCACGTTTACAGAAAATTAATTAAATTTGGTGAGAATTAAACTATGTCACTATGTCATTTCTATCAGAGATACAATAAATGGTGATAGTGTTCTTGTATTTTGGCAGAGAGGCCAGAAGATGATAATGGTCTTAATAGTCAGTACTGATATTATCTGTAGTTCTTTATAACTCAATAAACGTCTCATTGTTATTCATTGAGGACTCACACAAGATTGATTAGGCCCAGCATGCCCATTCCTCTGAAGTCAGTCTTGGGGTCATCTCCTTGGAATCCAATGTCTCCCCACTGTTTGGTGATCCTGGACTCCAGTTTGACCGCTGGCATCAACAGGTCCCACAGCTGAGAGCACAAATAAATCCAGGGTTACACACTTTAAATACCACTGTACAGAGTTACAGGTACAGTGATGCCACATGTGATTTTGTGCGTAACATTTTGGATTAATAATTAATATTTTCTACACCATAATCTAAATCATGCTACTTTATTGTGCCGTCTAACTCGATTACATTTATTCAATTTCACAACAGTGATAAATGTGGTTTCTCCTTCTAAAGCTAAGTCTAAAACGGTGGGTCTGGAACTGCGGGGGCTCTCTGGCTCTGCAGGGTGATGTTTCTCGCTTTCTCGAGAACCGCTCACCCAAACAACTTCACACAAGTGGATCGGATGAACAGTTGTCGGGATAAACAAAGGACAGACAGACAGAGATTCCTTCCATTTATAGTTAGATGGCATTTATCTGTTCTGAAAATGAACTCTTCATATTCAGCAACTGAACACTAACATATGGATCCAGTAG
Source organism: Oplegnathus fasciatus (assembly GCA_003416845.1). NCBI lineage: Eukaryota > Metazoa > Chordata > Actinopteri > Centrarchiformes > Oplegnathidae > Oplegnathus > Oplegnathus fasciatus. The sequence continues at coordinate 280,210 of NTHP01000074.1, read as the reverse complement.
CAGGAACACACACCTTCAACAGCATGGCCTCGTGTTCTTTGTTCTCCGAGTCGAAAACTTCCTTTCTCAAGTCTTCCACAGTTATAAACAGGCTGCTGTATCCTGTTACCTGTAACAGACAGATGTGTAGGCTCTCCTTGAACCTAGAGAGGAAGGGAAATTAAACAAATAATTAATACGTTGATTCAAAAATCACACTTTATTAAATATCATCTGGAAATAAAAGAATTGATTGTGACAAGCAACCTGAAAATAACAGATAAGAAGTAACCTTACAGTGGATCTTTCTGGGGTTTGACACTCTTCTCTTTCATGATTTGATTCACACATTGCTCTAATTTATCCTTCTTGGTTTCCAAAGCTCCTCTTAAAACCTACAGAGGGAGAAAGCACAGGAGAGGAGGAGGTAGTCACAGAAGAGTAATGATACAGCGGGCTACCACACATTGGCACAGTGGCTGCTGTATAATCTATACTGTCGACCTTTCAAAGTCAACCTCAGACACAATGAAAAAGATGACCAAGCACTTCTGTTTCTACACTGAATGGACTGTTGATCGGAAAATGCTTAACTAGCTATAATCACAAATGGCACATAGAGTCAATTCATCTACGCCTGGCAACTGTAATGAAAGATAAGGACTGATTAAGCTCACAAGATGCATCTTTATACAACAGCCTGACAGATAATGAACAGGTCAGTAGTGGAGCAAGAGGGCGTGTCCTTTACACTTCTCTGTGGGCCCACATAGTTTAAACATGACCGCCAATTAATCAGGCTTCTATCTCACGTTTGCTGCAGTTAGATTATCGTCCAGAGGGGATCACATTACCTCAATCCTGCCTGGCATCTTGATACTGGCTCCCTGCATCTGTTTGTCTTCAAAGCCCCACATGGTTGCTCACATCATATATCAGAAATTGTGACCCTGCTAGCCTTGTTAAGGGCCTCAAGTCCACCCACCAAAGACTGCTTGCCATCCCACAGACTAGACTCAAACAGTCTAGGAACAGAGACCTTTTTTTTTCATGGCAACGGAGACTCTGAAACAGTCTCACTGAAAACAGAAAAACAGCTTCTGGTGTGTCTTTCAAGTCTTTGCATTTTGATTAAGTGACCTGCTGTTTGACCCATTACTGTCCTACAATATTTATACTGTATATACAGTACAAGATATGATTGTGTCGCCTGTTTTTATGGTTCATGGTTATGTTTGACTGTGTGTCTCTACAGCATGTGTAGCCTACGATTATACATTATCTACTTTACTCTGTGAGTACTTGTGTTTTTCTTGTCTTTTGTAAAGGTAACTGCAACTAATAATTATCTCCATTTTAAATTAACCTATCAAGTTTTGTTTTTTACTAAGCTAGTGGATTCATGATTTTGTCAATAAAATGGCAATAATGAAAAATTTCCAGAGCCTAAACTGAAAATTCAACTAGCAGTCAAAAAAACCCCTAAAAAGGTATTTAATTTGCAATGACATGAAAACAAATCCAGAGAAGCAAATCCTCCATTTTCGGAAACCATTTTTACTGACAAATGACTGAATTATCGTAATGTTATAGATCATTTTGCTGTTGTTCTGTCAGTTTGTGATAGAGCGATCGTGTGTTTGTCTTTCAACATCATGTGTTTGTCTTTCATATTGAAAGCTGTTCTTAAACCACAACTACTGAAGCTGACACCGGAAATTTCCCAGGAGCAATCCTGGGTATGAGAATAATAATAATAACGACGGTAACATTTTCTTACCTTGTTCTTTGATGATCGGAGAGAATATTCTACAACAGGACACAAGAGGCAGATTAATATAAAGGAAAAAACATGTACACTAAGCAGGACAAGTAGACCAGATTTTGGATAATTTAATTCACCTGCTTTTGTTGTCCTTGTTGCCCCGGGCTTGTATCCGGAGCAAATTCTCTGCAGTTCACATTTCCCTGTTGCCTGTCTGATGAGCCACTTCAGCCAGTATCTCAGGAAGGATGTATAGACATACTGCCAGATATACCCCAGCATTTTCTACAACATGGACAGACAAAAGACAGCAGACACTTTAAGAATTCAAGCAGAAAAATCTGACAGTCTAATATGCAATCTGTTACACATTTTTAACATTTGTCTGATGAGCCACTGTGTCGACACTGAAGGCCTGAAACAGGTGCCTGACTCAGCTCTGTGATGGATGGCCCTGCATCATGGATAATTTGCACCCCTTCGATTTTTATTCTACTGTGTCCTGGAAAGCTATGGATCAGCAAACTACTTGGAAGTATAAAGTGTAAGTTAACGTGATCAAAGCCAATGAATAGTTGAAAACAAGGTGACCGCTATAAATGCATACTGACAGTGGAGGAGGAAGTACTTATTAAAAGCACTACTACCACCATGTAAAAATACTCAAGTCACTGTCATCAAATTTTATTTAGGTAATAAAATTTTAAAATTCAAGTAGGCTTTATTGGCACAGCCATATTCAGACACAGTATTATTATTTAGAGCTGCAACGATTAGTCGATTAATCGATTAGTTGTCAACTATTAAATTAATCGCAAACTATTTTGATAATCAATTCATCGTTTTGAATCATTTTTTAAGAAAAAGTGTCCAAATTCTCTGATTTTGGCTTCTCAATTGTGAATATTTTCTGGTTTCTTTAGTCCTCTGTGACAGTAAACGGAACATCTTTGGGTTGTGGACAAAACAAGACATTTGAGGACATCACTTTGGGCTTTGGGAAACAATGATCAACATTTTTCACCATTTTTTGACATTTTATGGACCAAACAAACAATCGATTAAAGGTGTAGTCTATGATTCTGGAGAAAGCTTGTTGATATTTGAACTCAACAGCCAAACAAATACACCCCTTCCTTCAGTGCTCCTTCAAACTCACACGAGTAACGTACAGCATTAGTTTGTCCTGTGCACGTGCATGAGTTGTGACATATTATATCGAAGTGTTTAGTGGAAACGCGTCTAAAGCGTCTGTATTTGACGACCTGGGTTGGTGGCTCTACCCAAGCCACTTTTTGTTTCCCGTTTACAGACCCAGGGCTGTGTATGAACACTGGACTTTTTTTTCAGCGCACACACAAAACGGAAAGCTAGCAGACTGTGGGAGGAGATATTCACTGAATTTGACAAAAACTGTTTTGGATTAGAATCGTAGATTACATCTTTAATGGAGATAATGATCGACAGATTAATCCATAATGACAATAATCGTTAGTTGCAGCCCTATTGTCATTACCGTTATCAACAAAATGTACTTAAAGTAGCAAAAGTTAAAGTACTCATTGTGAAACATTATCATTAGTGCATTAGCATGAAAGCAACATTTCAATGTTGGAGCTGGTCAAGCTGGTGCTAATTTTACTGGGGCTGCATCTAATAATTATTTTCATTATTATTAATCTGCTTTTTTTTTATTAATCGATCAATCATTTGGTGTATAAAACATCAGAAAACAGTAAACAAAAAATCACATTTTCTTAGAGCCCAAGTTGAAGTCATCAGGGGTCTTGTTTTGTCCAAGCGACAGTACAAAAACCAAAAAATATTCTATTTAGTATAACACAAGGAAAGGAAAGGTAATAAATCCTATCTACTTTTTATAGAGTTGGGCATTTTGACCTATAATAAACTATATTTTAGCTAGAATTTAGCTAGCATTTTGACCTACAAACTGGCGAGCTCCTTATTCTCTTTTAAATCCCTCTTAAAAACATATTTTTATAAGTGTGCGATCACAGGGTTTGTGGTCTGAATTGACTTTTATCTGTTAACTCACTATTTAAAACCTATTTTTATACAAAGGCATACTCTTAACTCTTCTTTTATCTATTACTGATTATTTTAATTATTTCATATTGTTTTATTTGAATTAGTTTACCCTTTCTCATATGTAGCTCCTTTCGCTTATTATTGTATTTCTAAACTGTTTTGTGCTTGTTTTTTATTATTGTTTGTCTACCATTTTTATTGACTTGTAAAGCACTTTGTAACTTCGTTTCGAAAGGTGCTATATAAATAAAGTTTATTATAATTATTATAATAATATAGCAACATATTGATATTGATCATATATTTTGTATTAAAAATATGAATCTGCAAAGTAAGTAGTGACTACACTGTAATGGAGTAAAATAGAACAATATTTTCTCTTAAATGTAGTAGTGTAGGAGTACAAAGTAGCTTTAAATGTAAATACTTAAGTACATCTACCTCTAAACTGTGTTTAAGTACAGTGCTTGAGTAAATGTACTTCATTATGAGCACCAGTCTGTCTGTGTCATGATAACAATGGCCACTGTTCGGAGCAGTTGAGACAATATTCTGCGTTTAAAACCACAGTAATTCATGGAAACATTAAAATACAGACACACAGCCTACAATACGATCATGTTAATGTGAAAGGGACAACTAACTAGAGAAGGCTAGCGACCTGTCCAACAGCCAAAACAAAAGCCCTGCAGTAGCTAGCATCAACGCTAATGCTAACTTCAGACAAAACAGTTTATGTTGAGCTACAAAGACTCAGCGAGTTTAGTGGAGCTCTAACAAGCAACCGGCATATTAATGTTAACAAGCTACTGGCTGGTTGCCTCTGATTTTAATAAACTAACTGAGCTAACTAGCCTAAAAACTCACAGTGACAGTTAACCGGCTCAGACAACAGGTTGTCATCGCAGAATTGTTAGCTAGTTAGCATTGTTAACCTATATTAGGTTGAGTGGCAAGCGTTGAGGTGCTTGATAGTTTAATAAGAAAATAAGAAGCTGGAGTTAATCTTACCCGACTGTAGCAGAGACAATACTGCCAGACAAAGATATTCCTAAACTTATATTCACTTGCTAACTAGCTATGAGCCGTGTGGTGATGTTAGCTAGCAACGTTTCTCTTGACAACAGTCTGGCTCTGATGCGTTCAGGCTCGGACCACACACAGCCGCCTCTATGCTAGCCGCCCCTAGCTAGCAATAACACGCACTAGGAAATTGAGGATTTTTGGATGATTATATTTAATCATTACATGTGGATTCTAGCGCATGTTCTTTTAGGAAAGACTGGTTTGCAATATCTGCCAAAAACGGTGGACACACTCAGAGAAACTTGTGTTGAAGTTATTAGTAACACTGAATGACATGACGTCTTTGAACGTAGCACACGCCAGCATGTCAATGACAGTCTACGGTTTCAACGCTGCTGCAGCGCCATCTACTGTCCAAACCTTACTGCTGTCTGCACTGCATAGATTATCTTCACAGCTACAGAGGAACACAGACAACATATCATAACATGTTCAACATATCGTTCAAAAATGGTCTATTTTAAGCATTAGCTGGACAGTAGATACAGATTAGTGGAGTGCTGACCCACTGACTCACCGTGACAAAACAAAAAATGACAGTGCTTCTGTTGAAATTTCCCAATTTAACCACAAGGTGATGCCAGATCCACAATATGACTGTGTGTGTTTCATTAAGTTGATATCAAAGTTTAAAAAGAGCAATCATATTATGCTACTGATATTTGGCTTCAAGTCTCCATCATTTCACAGACACCATTAATATAGAGTTTTACATTTTCTGTGTCATGGTGTCTAGCCACTGTTTAAAATGGTGGCAACAGACCACACATCTTTATCATTAAATGATATTTCTTCTCACCAACTGTGTCCCTTTTTCCCACACTGGCTGCACACAAGCCCTCACCCTGCCTGAAGCACAAGTCTGGCATATCAACAAAGTATGCAGCCTATCCTGAGCTGCTCAACAATGGTGCACTCGACTGTAATTAAGTCGCGGTCTACCTTCTCACCCAATCAGTCCCTCTGGGCTTTTTAAAGGCAGGAGGTCTTTCCCATACAATTACTGCATTCCAGGAGGAGCTCCCGTCCCAGACCCTGGCTATATTTGAAAAACGGATCCCCAAAGTAACCACTTAGATTATAATAACAATCTGAGAGATTAGCCCAGGCCGAGATAGGAAGAAGCCTGCAGCGCTGATATTAAATTAATTATAACAGCAGTGACAGACATGGCACAAAATCATTTTTATAGCACCACAGGTTAGGTGAAAAATAATCAGATCACTGTGATTTAACAGAGACTTTGAATGTTGTGCAGTTGTGTGTCTCCTGTGCACCCACAGAGGCGTGTCCATGGGGTGGCTGGGGTTGGCAAGGGCTGACATGATTGACAGGAACGATCGAACCACCACAACTTCTTAAGCAAGAGAAAACCAAAGCAGTAGTCCTTTAATATGAGTAAGCATTGTATTTCTGAGCGAACCAACAAGTCCTCCAATTTAATGACACAATAGGTGGTTTGTCAGTGCCTAAAATGACCCATGTGAGCGTTCTCTGGATCCAGTCTCCTGTGGCTCTGGAGGAAGCTTTGAAGGTGTTATCAAGGCAGTCAGTTAAAAGAAAAACAGTGCCAATGTTGTTTTTCTTGTCAGGAAAGTCTCGACCAAACACGCTGACTAAAAGAGATCCAAAAAGATCCAATGTTGGTGCTTTTTTCCCCTAATATGGATACTGTATGATAGAGCATGATGGCTAGAAATCACTGAGATGTCCCTCTAATTGTCTTTATTGATATGATAATATGGTGTATGTTTAAATGCCATGCTCAGTGTCACATCCTTCCTTGAGTTTGTGCTTCTTTGACCACCAGATCCTATTCACATCTTCTTAAACAAGATAAATCTGAGGGGTTCAGATAGCAATAACGTGATGGAAAGTATTTATTTAAACTTACATTTTTAATGCGTGAAATCAGTCATGTTTATCTCATCATCTTATCTGTTTTAAAACACACTTTGATGACATTTACCTTTAAGTGAGTCTTCTTTGTGGATGGATCAGATATCACATGAAAATCAGCTGAACTGAAAGAGCTGCATCTTTGAGAGAGGAGGACACTTCGTGACACCAAGCCTGTAAAAAAAATCCTGATTTATCTAGCAGACCTCTTAAAACCAGAGAGGAAAATTGTTTCATTTTCTAAACGCAGTTTGTAATGTAAAGGTACCTGATTCTATTCAGACACCTCATTAAGGCACCCCCTTCAAAACAGACACATCCTATAAACAGCACACAGGCAAAAAGGCAAAGCAAAATAAAGGATTTATCCTCTTGGAGCATTACAGGCTGCCTTGGTATCTAAAAGTAATCAATTTCATGTGCAAGTGACGCTCTTATGGATGCCTGCGGCTGATACAGCACTGCATCCATTCTCATCCTCTCCTCCATTCATCCCTTCATCTGGTTTACTCTGCCGCACCACGTTGCCTGCGCTGGACCAGTTGAGTCTGGGATAGCACACCCCACCATGAGAGGTCCATTTTGTGAAAGGTTCACTTTTTCTATTCATGAGGCGACGCTGGTGAGGACCTCAGAGGCGGCATCCGTCGGTCGGACAGCGGTGACTCATTGCGCACGGTCAGTCAGTCAGGGCGCTTGAATTTTGCGCTTCGCTGTGGAGGATCGATACCTCTAAGACCTATATTCCGGTGGAAGGCGTGGCTTGGTGTCACCGACACAGGGCTGATTTTCCATATTCATTTCTAGGGTTTAGCCTCGTCTCCCTGACACGGACGCGCAAACGGCACCCCCAAGGTACGGGACATTAAGCGCCTCTCAAGGTAAGCCATCCGCCTCTTGTCATTAGACTGTGCTTTCCTTCGTGTCAGATATTGAATTTGTCCGCAAGGTCATATCAAATCAGCAAATATCAGTGGCCTGTGAGGTGTTGGGGTGGGACAGGACTGCAAATGTAGGCTACAGTACATGACACAGATCTTAATTAGCCCGAATAGACCGTGTGCATCACTTTAATGTTTGTCGTTGTGCATGAATTCACATTCTGCATACACTATTTCTGTTATTTCTAAACTGCTGCATGCAAAAGGGGGAAAAACAAGCCCAGACACCAGGCGTTTTAATTGTTGAATATCTAATTACAGTCAGGATATGCTTTCCATAAATATTTGCACTTTGACAACAGACACGCAGATGCATGGTGGGAGAGCACACACAAATGGGCGACACCTGCCCATGACCCACAACAGAAGCCCACTATTCTGCTTTATTCAAGTCTTTCAGCAGTGCATTAAGAGATTAGTATCGTTTAGAGAAGAGTGACAGAGATGATTATTCTTTATCCTTGGTATATAAGACATAAACATGACCTGATTAGTATAAAATCTATTGTGTTTGTTGTTTTCCTTCCCAAAGAGGAGCAGTGTGGAGACTTGTGATGATGCTTGTTGTTGTGAGAAAGGGCTGAAAAGACAAGGCTGTGTTTAACATCAGTTTCACTGAAGGCACATTATGCAGACTGGATTATCATCAGTAATGACATGGAAATGGCCAACTTGCTCTCTGTGGACCACTGAATCATCAGTTGGTGGTTCCTCTTCCTCCTTGGATGTAGCCGATAGGTTGTTTTGTACGACCAAAGTCTTGATCACAGAGCAGTTCATTTGTCTGACTCCAAAGGATCAGATATTTCAGACGTCTGCTGAGTGCTGGCACGTTACTCCCAGAATTGGCCCAGATGCTTTTACACTTTTAGGAGACAGACTGAGATGGAGTCATTCATCAGGCCTTTGTGAAACTGTAGGTCAGTAGAATTTATACAAGATCTAAAGACACACAGAGACCTTTTTTTTTCTGTTTCTGTTTCACTAAAAGTGTCCTGTCAGAAAAAAAAAGTAGTCAAACATAAGATGAGTAATTGTGATTGTTCTCAGGCACTTTTTTTAAGAAATGTAACATGAGCTGAAATTATTCAGCCTAAATTCTCATATAATTGCCTTGTACAATTTCAAAGATTTACACAGTATATTAACAGTGCTATGAAGTGTGTCATTTATAATAGAACACAGTCATGATCATTTAATTAAACTGACAACAAGATCACAGCCTTGGTTAGCGCCCTCTGTGAGCAATAAAGCTTATACTCTTTAACACTGATTATTGTGGGTATTTACAATCATATTTTATGGTAACTTCAGTTGAAAATTGGAGGATGCTGCCAAGAAAACACATAAATTAGGAATTCTGAAACCAGACAAGACAATGAAACTCCAATGAATGTGGGGTGGGATATCTACAATTTATAATCGAAAATATAATTTCTCTGTAAGCACTTTCATCCTACATATGTCCTACATAAGTCTTATTTCTGTATTTTGCTTGTTTTACTTCCAGGTTTGTCAACTTTCGCTTTGCTTTAATCTGACACAGCATTTTTGAATGCTCTGTTAGGATTACCTCCAGTTAATCTTTTTTGTTATTTGTACAATTGGATCAAGCAATTTGAATTGGAAATAGATTTAACTTCTTTAAGGGAAATTTATACAACATTCAAAAGACAAGTTTCCAGAATTATTTGAAGCCTGCATCAAGTGTAAGTTCATTTGTTTCTAGAGCCTCTTAGCTCAAGCAAGTTTCAAAGAGCGTTACATAGACAGAAAAGACAGAAAAACTTTACTACATTTACAGTAACTAATCAATATCACAGTACAAACACACACAGCTTGTTGAAAAAACATAGCTGCATACACTCCACATTACTATGGTTTGGACATATTGTTATTATGATTGTATCTTATCATTAATCGACCATTAGGCTTGGAATCTCATATATTAATCTTAATTCAAAGCGGTGGTTAAATTAGGCAAATACGGGTCATTGATTCTTCTGGTGCTTGGCTTTTATTCTAACACTGATTATTTAAATGCATGTTAATGACTGTTACACTACCTGGAATTCTAGATGAAATTTACGTAATGATTATTCAGGCCTGGATTACTATGTGAGTCTGGTCTTTTTATTTATTTTTTGTCTAAATCAAGATTTAAAGTTAATGAAAAGTGAAGCTCAACCATTAAAAACAAACTAAGTCTATTTTTATTTTCCTCCTTTAGGAAATTGCACAAGGTGACTGGTATTGTGTGTCTGTTTTCACCTTTGGATTACGACAATATTTAAAGTGTGCAACAGCGAATCCAGCATGGGAACTAACCCAAAGAGGACAGTGACAGTCCAGATGGTGCCTCAGCTGGCTGTGGTGGACACGCTGGGCAATAAGGAGCCTAATGCCAACTGGGCTAAAGAGCCCAACCTCAAACTCTCTCAGGTTTGTCCAAAACCCACCCTCTCATCTCCGGATCACAAACAGGATAACTTATCTCTAACTGCTTCTCCCACTAACACCATCCCACACACCCAAAAAACAACTTCCAAGGGAGGTGAACCAGTTAGCAGCGCTGTGTCAGACAAACCAGCACCAACTAATGGAAACCAGATGAAATCAGAGCTTGTGACAGGTGGAGACCAACATATGCCAGACCTGTCTCTAGCAGGCCAAGGTGTGGGTGAGGCAAGAGGTGACCAGAGGGATTCTAACGCTAATATGAAAATGTTAAGCCCGGCTGACAAAAAGGATATCTGTAAGGCCGGTGTGTCGCCTGCTCTTTCAGCGCCAAAGGTCGACATGCAGACCAATGACTGCAGAATAAAAGGGCCAAGTGCAGCAGAGGAGGAGTGCACAAAGCTGACATCTTCAGCCAAAGCCACAGCACGAGAGGACAGTAACAAACACGTTTCTCCACATGATAAAAATCTTAACAACGCCTGTGAATTAAGGCATACAGCATCTGAACCACAACGCGATAATAAAGGGAGTGTTTCAGCTCCCAAAAATAAGGACACTGCTGTGCCACAGAAATCTCGAGAGCCTGATCATATACGTAGCTGCTCTCAAAGCTCTGTCAGTCTGCAAGAGACACCCAAACCCAAACAAAGCGTGGAGGCCACTGCAGCTCCGCTTGGCTCCACTGCACCTCCATCTAAGAGCAATGATGCAGAGGCCGGGTCTACAAATTCAAGTTTGACACATCCAGAGAAGGATTTGCCACCGGAAAAGAAACCACAAGTCCCCTCAGATAAACATCAGCCAGTGTCGGACTCCTCCACTCTGCCCCAGGCTATACAAAACATGGCGGCGTATGGGCAGGTGGCTGAGGAAGCCAGGCAGACTGACATAGCTGTCTGTGAAGGGCAGCAGCAGCACTGCAAGCTGTACAGGGAGGCTTCCACCATGACCCTATCCCCGTCATCCACCCCAGTCAAGCAGTGTCATGATATGGAGGTTCAGGCGGTGGCTAACACGTGCAGTAAGGCTGTGGCCACAAGTCCGAGCCTGCTGCCCTTTGCTGTGACCCGCAGGCCAAGCGGTGGTGCGGTGCCCAGGGAAGAGGCGCAGAGCCTGGCTGTAGTCTACCAGGTCGATGGGGGTGTGGGAATACATCAGATGAATATAAGTTCTCTATCCGCCTCTGCTGATCCAAGGTCAGAGAGACTCACTGTTGAGGCGGAGATGTGCCCCAACCAAAATGCCGGCACGGTTATCCGCTCAGGAACCTTGTCCCAGCAGCAAGACAAAAGGCTAGGAGCAAAGCCCAAAGACTCCGGGTCAGCTCTCTGCAACACCCAGCCAGTTTATCAAATCAACATTGAACACAAGGAGCACGGAGAGACAGGTACCTCCCAACCTAAAACAGAAGCTCAGACATCTGCAGTGAAAACAGCCACTGCTGAAGCTCCCTCTTTCAAATCAGGAACACCCCCAGTGACAGCCAGTGCTACCAAGTCTGGATCTGCTGACAGTAAGAATGCTGTGCTGTCTCAGGCAGCTGTTACAACCAAGCCCAACCAGGCCCTGCCAACAACAGCAACAGCAACAAGCGCCACATCAAAGTCAGCTCTAACTAAAAATAAAGCTGGAAGTCCTAAAGAAAAGGCTAAAGCTGGAGGTAAAGCCCTTACGAAGGAGACAAAATCTGGCAAACAGAAGATGGAACCGGAGAGGAAGGAAGAAGAGGACGACCAGTCAGGGAAGGAGAAAGGAAAGAGCGTCCACGATGTCGTCTGGGATGAACAAGGGATGACTTGGGAGGTCTACGGGGCTTCTGTGGACCCAGAATCCCTTGGTTTTGCCATTCAGAGCCACTTGCAGTGCAAAATCAAGGAGCAAGAGAGGAAACTGATAGCCCGGACCTCCTTCCGAAAGTCAGTCACTGGTGTCGACTCGCCGCAACCTGGCAGGAAGAAGAAAAGGAGGCAGCAGAACATTTTCAGGTCAATGCTGCAAAATGTCAGGCGGCCCAACTGCTGCGTGCGTCCCCCTCCCTCCTCCGTCCTCGAGTAGCACGGCGCAGAGGTAGCCAATGTCAGACTCCTCCCTTTTCCTAGAGGTCAAAATGTTTGTCCTCCCCTCGATTGCAATGCCAAGTGAAACATTAATGGGGCGACAATTCCCTGTAAGTAAGTATACTGGAGTCTTGTAGCATAAAGAGTCAAACTATTTGTGATGTTTGTGATCAAAGAAGGTAGGAAATAGAAAAATAAAATGAACAACTCAAGACTTATTTTCTAGAAATAGATATTATAAAAAGAGATGAAACAGTTTTTGAATAACAAAGGCAATAATAGTGAAACGCATGTATATTAGTTACAATGGCAGTTGTATGACCTAAAATGAAGTCCACACCAAGGCACTGATCAGGGGGTAGTAATATTACTTACTGTCAGAATATTTGTGCAAATATATTAAACCAACATCTCATTACATTTGGTGCATTTGGTATATGTTTTTGAGGTGTTTTGGGGCCCTATATTTATAAGATTGCTGTATTTTCTTTTCATGCACATTTATTTTTAGTGAGTGATTACATTGTGCAAAAAAGGGACTGTATGCATACATGGGCTGTTTAATCTCTGTTCTTCTTTGGTTTTCTATTAAAACAACAAAAAACTAAGTTGAGCTTTACATATTCTTCATTTTTTGACTTCTTGGCAAGGACTCAAGGCAGGTATAGCATCCCTGTTCTGATTATGTTGAAGCTTCTTTTTTTTTTGGAGGTTTACTCCTTGACAAAACAGTGTGGCTTTACAGAAATTAAAGGCCATAAATAGAAATAAAACCTGAATAATAAAAAGATAAATCAAGCACACTAATAACTCAAGAAGAGATAGTGTTTGTTTGTGTGTGTGAATAAGCCAAGTGCACATGTCAGGGGATGTGAGAGCAGCAGGCGACATCAGCACGGTCCACAGGAGATGTAAGGGAGTGACAGACTGCAGCTGAGAGTAAAGGTACAGTAAGTTGTAGACTGCGCCGGATAAATTAGTGTCAAGCTTAATGAGACAGTGTCTGATCTCTTAACGGGGGCATGAAGTTTGTTCAGAGGCAAAGGCCAGCTAGCTCCCAACTATTTCCTTTTGACTGACAGGAAGATTAACACCACCAAGTTAACATGTGGGCCTAGACAGAAAGATTTTATAATCAAAGCATGCTTTTAAGTGAATCCAACAGTTAGCATTGCTCAGTTTTGTGCGAACAGAAGATCTACAAGTACAGGGTTGTGTCAGTCAGAGAAAAGATTCAATGCATTTCTCTGAAACAGTGAAGGACAGCAGAGATCCGATCTTGGGGATATTTCTGAGAACAAGATGAACTGTTTTGGCCATTGCCTTTGTTGTGCAGTGAGTCTGAAAGACAAGAACAGATCATTTGGAGTAAGTGCACAGTCATAGGAGAGAAGAAGGAAAATTGGTTGTTTGCAGTTTAAAGCCTAAAATGGGCAGTTTTAGTTGTATCTGCATTGAACAGAAGAAACTGTCTATTGATTGTTGTTTATTGTATTGTCGATAAAGGAAACCTGAGCGCTGAGGGACACTAAAACAGACCTTATCATATGCAGGAATGACAGCAGCGAATATAAAAAAAACATATTAAAGTAGTGCAGGTGTAAGAGCAATGTTAGGATACCAAGACTTTCTAAATCGAAGAGAAGATGCCATTAGTCCTGATTTTTACGGAGTTTTGGGGGTACAAACGTGCAGTATTCTATATTTTTTCACTTGTTAAAGGCCCTGCACACCCACAATTTCAATTTCGCTGGTTCATTATGCTGCATTCATGTAATATTGGAGTTTTCATAATTACAAGTTTCAAACTTGTAAATAGTTTACACGTCAGCATCCAAGCTAACATCCAAAGTAAGTCGAAGAAACTTTTCCTAAAGCTCTAGTATATCTGACTTGGCCCCTAATGATACAGAAGTGCCTGAAAACCAAACAAACATGGATGCCTCATGTCAGCCAAAGTCCGTCACTCAACGTAATTAAAGCCACAATTAATGGATATAAGTGTTAATTGTCAATGCACAGTATGTTGATTATGTATATATGATTATGGGGTTAAAGTTGGGTGGAGCTCTGCCGGAAATTACAGTATATGTAATAATAATAATGATTAAGGCCACAACAGGTGCAACTAAACTGACAGGAGAGTGACGGAGACGCCAATCTAGCACAGCCTGAACACGCCCACACAGTCCTGAGGTGTAATCAGGCACTGTGGACCATACTGTAGGGGGGCTTTAAGTTTTAAACCTCAAGACAGCTCAGAATAAATTACAAATCAACATTGGTTTTAGGATAGAGGCAATTAATAATGTTCCGGCCACAGGCAGCTCCTTGAAAAAATTATATATTTGGAAAGTTTATGTGCAGAATAAAAATATGGACTTTAAATTAGTTTTATATGGCGATCAAAAGAAAACGAATCAGCAACTATTTTGATAATCGATTAATCGTTTGGATCATTGTTCAGGCAAACGTGGCAAACATTTGACAGTTCCAGCTTCTCAAATGCGAGGATTTGTTGCCTTTCCTTGTCAAACTTTATAGTAAATTGAATATTTTGCTGTTTTGGACTGTTAGCTGGACAAAACAAGACATCTGATGACATCAACTGGGGAAGGAAAATTGTGATGGGTATTTTTACTGTTATCTCATGTTATATACTACAAACTGTTAATTGATTAATAAAAAAAATCAGCATATTAATCAATAATGAAAATAATTGCAGCCCTAGATGCAATACTGACTGTCAAATGTGTGTAAGTCAATAGATCTCAGCGTGAGATGCTCGTCTAATTTAATTAAAGTTTCCAGGTTAATTGTAGAGCTCTTCTGAGTTCTGCCTCGAATGTTCCTGATGTGATTTCCAGCCTTCGTCGTTCAGTGTAATAACATCATAACAACGTTTTAATGTAAAAACTTTTTTTTTCAGGCTTTAACTAAAACACTTCATACACAGAGGAATATTTCAAGCAAACCATTCTTCGATGGCGAACACTTCCTTTCAGTGTGAATTTATTGTCCTGACTGGTGTAACACTGATTTCAGGCGACTGCTGTTATTGTCTTAACAAGCATGTCACTTCCTGTTAATGTCAGGATGTGAAAAAAAGTCCTCTATACGCGTAGTCTCTGTGCTATGAAATGTCACAAGCTGTAAAGAACAACACAGACTGAAGCGCCTAATGCCTTCTCTTTGATCCACTGGGATCAGAGACACCGCCACTAAGCTGTACTCATATCTGACCCATCCTACCTGCTCAGATTTGTGTAAGAACAAGAGCCTGTGAAAGCAGTGACCCCCATGACCTCTGTACATACATACTCTCTTATTTAAAAGATAATTCTTATACTACAGTGCAGATTGAAGGGTGCCAAACTGACACCACTAATCTGTAGAGTCATATTAAATTCAGCCTCAGGTAGATTAATACGTCTCTCTCTCCTGCTCTAGGTCAGTTTCTCCTTTACACATGGACTCTGTCCATTTCTGTATGCTTGGTCACCAGCTTTAATTCTGATTCTTTCACCCTGGCTTTAATTAGCTGTGTTTCAATTTTTAATAACCCCCTACCCACTGTGTCGTTATGCCTGGTTCCCATTTGGAAGTGCAGATTAGATTCGGCCACAGGCGGTGGTTAGCACAGAGGGAGATTTATTCCAATGACAAGGAACATGGAGAGGGATTTCAGAGGCACATGGACAAATTGCCACCCACTGCTATAGTTACCAGAGGACCACACTCAACTTGCTTTCAATATTCACCTCGCTGGCTGTGTGGTCCACACCCTCCAGGGATATTTTAATTAACACATGCTTTGAGCACATAACTGCACTCTATATTTCTATACGGGAAGAAATATCCAGCAGTGGAGCACACTGTTGACCCAAGGCACATACTGTAAGTCGTAGAGACCTTTGTTGCGTGTCATCTTCAACTTTCTTTCATTTCATTTTCTCCTTTCTCTACTGTCAACTGTCAAAATAAGGCTGGTGTTTTTCTATATTGTTTTATTGTCAACAAATCCCATGAAAAGACCAAAACCATCAATGTGTTTGTCCTTCTCTCAAAGGAAAAGTACACCATTTTCATACCTGTACAGTATATATGAAGTTTCAGCCAGCAGTCAGTTAGCTTAGCTTAGCTTAAAGACTGGAAACAGGGGGAAACAGCTAGCCTAGCCTTTCCAAAAGTAACAAAATCCACTTACCAGCACCTCTAAAGCTAATTAATTAATACATAATATATTGTTTCTTTAATAATAATAGTTTATTTAGACTCCTTGTTTCTCGTCTTTATGCTAAGCTAAGCTAACTGGCTGCTGGCTCCAGCTACATATTTACCATACAGGCATGAGAGTGGTATCAATCTTCTCATCTAACTCGCTGCAAGAAAGCAGATAAGAAAATGTCCAACTATTCCTCTCATACTTCCCTCTCTATCCTGTCTGTGCTACTCAAGTAGTTCCTACTGAAACCATAAATCTTTACTAATGGGTCACAAATATATAGTTTCATTATGGGAAAAAAAGCTCAGTAACTTCCTACAACAGCTGGACACTGTAGTTTTCAGCAAATGTTACTCAAACAGGAATAATAGTACATCTGTTGGGGACTATTTTCAGCCGTGGATTAATACAAATTTGGTGCTCTGTTGAGTATTTACTGCAGCAGGACAACAGTGTATGTGGGGTTGATGAGGGAACATGTCACCCACTACGACAGTGAGGCTCACTGATGTGTTTTTGGACAACAATGGAGGTCTGTAGCACAGAGGAATGAGACATATCAGGCTTCGGCCAAGGTTAGTTTATTAGGATCAATTCATTATTGGTTTTGGTGTATTCATGGGATTTGTTGACAAAAGAAAAATATAAAATATCACCAGCCATATCCAAATAAAAATGTCTTAAAAAATAAAAAGGAAAGTACATTTTCACTTCACAGTTATAGAGGATGCTCCACACACAAACTGATTGATTGCCAGTATAGTAATTTCCTATTTTGTTTAGCCTCAATGATCCTAAAAGAAGTGATTAGCCAGTGCTCCCCCGTAGCTCCACCTCACCATTAACGCTCTACATTTAGTTTCTCTAATATTGCATAATATACCTGCTACAACTCAACATTGTAGTGTAGGTGATTCACATTTCTTTGTATTAAAGAGCATAACTTATACCCTCTAACAATGTGATGTTAAAAACCTTGGTGATTAAATGCGTATCTTTGAAACGTGACAGTGACAGTTCAGCACTAATGCCCAGCTTGAGAGCGAAATAATAATCTCTCAAGTGTTACCACTTAACAAGGAAACTCCCAGGCTGTGTCAGGAGCTAAAATTAAAGACTGATAGTCCATGAGAGCAAGCAGGAGCCCCCCTGTTACAGCCCAAGGGCCTCCCCTGACTCATGCTGAGATGTTGAGACTAATGGTGCTGGTACTCTGGGCAAGCAGACGGGCTGGAGGGAAACTGCAGTGCAAATAGTAGATGTAAAAAAAATCACTGGTATTTTTGTGCAGTGTGAAGTATTTCCTGTATTTTGTCATTTATAAAAAGAGAAAATATGCATTCACAGTCTTTTTCTATATGCTCTTACAAGGTCGAGGCATTGTCCAATTTAATTTAATTGATAAAAATGTACACGTTAATTAATCTGTGTATTTGACGTGCAGATCTTTATTGATTCCTAAATCTAATTTATGAGAGGCTATGTTTATCTACAGTTGGATAATTAATAATAATCTAAAAATCTTAATGCTTGAAGGTACATTAAAATACCAAATTAGGTAGCCTTGAGTGGAAAGATTAGACACTATCTTGCCCTGACTTGAGTCCCATTTGGATGTGACTGCAGATGTGTTTTCAAAGTGTAAACAGCCACCATGTGTAACTCAGTAATAGCATCCTCAGATTCTGGGGGGAATTCAGGGCAGCAGCAGCAACATTTTTGAGCTATAATTGAAGTCCCACAGATAAGTTGCTGTCCTGGTATTGGGATTTGAGACCTGCTTGCAGTGACCCAGTTAGCTTCATAAACACATTAGCTTCTTTGGCTCATATAGGAACCCTTACAGAAGATGCGTCAGTACTTGGACAGAAGCCATTACAATTATCCAGACCATCATCAGGATCAAATCTATCCACTCACACATCATTTGTGGCATATTAGATACACTTTTATCATGGGAGTGAGTGTTAATTACTATTTACAGATCATATTTTGAGATTGTGGAGTGGGTAATTAGGGGTGGCTGGTGATCATAGTGTTGCCGTTTAATTCAACATAACCCAGGCTTCAAAACTGCTCTGGAGATTTAACTGCAGACTGGTGGAAGCTTTCCGCTGTTTTTCCCACAATCATTATTCACCTTCTGTGTTCATCTCTGTGCCTCTTTCTCTTCCCCTTCAACTCCAGCTTCCCATTTTCTCTCCAAGCCTCCATTTTTCTCTGTCCCAGGCGCCCCTTTCCTCCTCTCTTTGAGGATGATATCATAATGAAGCATCCTAAGCCTGTAACAGTGAGGTGATTAAAGCTTCTGCTGGCCTCCACTCTGCAGAATATTTCCCATAAAACGGTCTGCTACTGCTGCTCTCCCTTATTTATCCTGGTATTGTATTAGCCAGATAGCTGGAAGTGAGGCCCATCCTCCTGATGGCCGCCCTGTTCCCAGTGGAATATGTGGCCTACATTTGTTTGTGGTGCAGCGTTGGGCTGTGTGAGTGTGTTCCTTTATCAAACAATTCCAGTTTTCTGCAGCGTACCCCTTTTGTTTCCTCAAACACTCACTGTTTCGTTTCTTGTTTTTTGTTGTTTCTTTCTATCTGTCTGTATGTCTTTCCTTTCTCTCTCTCTCCGTTTTCTAACACATACAGTACATGCATGTCTCCAGCATTTTAGGGCTTATCATTGATTGCTTACCATTCAGCTCACAAGCACATGCCCTCATAACCTTTGTAACAGAGCGTACATGTGCAAAGATGCACGTTTGAAAAAACCCCAAAAACACACACACACACACACACACAAACACACACACACACACACACACGTATACACACATATGTACACAAAGGTCACCTTCCCTGGCTTCATTAGAGACTGCTTTATTATGGTTGACAGATGTGCCCATAAATCATAGGTCCCCCAGTGGAGCGAGAATATCTAAAACAAACTGAACACTGATAAAGGTGAAACACAGTGAGAGAGGGAAGGGGAGAGAGAGGTAGAGATAGATAGAAAGAGAGAGAGAGAAAGAGATAGAAGAATACATACACACATATATCAATACACTATAGCTATTGACAATGTATTGAACAGTAGTTTTCTGCCATTCAGGCAAAACCATCATACTGACTAAAGAATGATTTTTTTTTCGACGTCTTTGGCATCCCCGTGGAGAGATAAGCAGCTTTTGTTACATCACTGCCTTTTGTCACAGGGAGAAAATGGAAGGAAAGTCCTTATCTTGAGAGGAAAATGAAGTGTTAAAGGGGACAGACGGATTCCTCTGATTCTAAAATACCTAAAGTGAGTCCATGAGATGATTCTGATAAAACCCAATCAAGCGTCTTTGTATGGAGATTCAGCTCGAGATGAAGATCCTTCCTGTGAAACTCGTTACCTCTGAACTCGTTGCTTTTGTTACAACGTGGCCTGTTTCGCTCTGCATTGTCTGCATCACTGCAAAGGAAGTTAATCCTGTTTTTTTTACCTGGACAGACACAGAAGCGAACTCTTTCAGGTGAAAGAATCACTTGCAATAGACATCACAGTTATGATTTAGAATAAATTCCAATTTTGATTGAACAAAGCAAAAAGCGAGAACTCCAGCAAAACTTTTAAACAGTTATCTTCTTATAACCCATGCTACTGTACCCTGTTCCACAATTTATCTAGATTATTGTAATATTATAATCATCAATTATTATATTACATTTTTTCAGACTGATCCAGACTGAAATAGCTCAACAAATATGGAATGGATTGCCATGATTGCCATATGCCAGATATTTAAAAGTCCCTAGAGGATACAATCTAATGACATTGGCCTCCTCTGACTTTTCCTCTAGCGCCACCAGCAGGTCAAAGTTTCATTTCACTTTGGTTTATGACCAAATACTTGCAAAGCTCACGATTCCCATCAGCCTCTGCTGTGTTTTAGTGCTAATTAGCAAATGTTAGCTTGCTATCATGCTAACCGACAGTGAACATGGTAAACATTTCACCTGCTAAACATCAACATGTTAGCATTATCATTATAAGCATGCTAGCATGCTGATGTTAGCATTTAGCAGCCTCACAGAGTTGCTAGCATGGATGTAGACTCTTAGTGTTGATCATATTTTTTTAGTCAGATAACTGTTCAATTATTTGAAGGTCTAAATAGGGAACGATTCAGAACTCGATTGTTGACATGAGACGAAACATTACACTTGTTTTAAAGTCTGCTGTCGTATTGATTTTAAAATTCTTTTATTTGTTTTTAAAGCGGTTATAATCAATATTCTTATAATAACAATGAATAATATTTATAATGTAGCAATGTACAATTCACTGTGTTTCAGCTCATTGTTTAGCTATCCTGCCCACAGCTTTACTGCTTTGGTTCACAGTTTCAGCTGCAGCAGGCAGCTATGTTCAGCGAAAAAGCTCCAAAAACCCACCATACACCACCAACTCAGCACCAAACAAGACAGTTAGCGACTAGCTGGTGAACATAGTGGAGCATTTAGCAGCTAAAGAGCCAGATGTTTGCATCTGGAGTTGGTAGAGACCAAAAACAGAGCTAAAAGAGAGTGAATATTGGACTGACATTCATCAGGTGACCTGAAACACGACTCCAAATGAATGATAATGTTGAAACAAGTTTGCCATACTAAGTTAAAAGGTGATGATATGTCAGTGTTGCGTTAACAACTTGTTTCCGCCACCAGTTATGGCAGGTTTAAAAGAATGTTATTTATTGGCTATTTATTTTATTTTATCATTCATTTTATCATATTCATTGTTTTAAATGTTTTGGTCCCTATTTTCTATTTTATTTCTTCTGCTTAAAGATGTAGTCTACAAACCGTTTTTGTCAAATTCAGTGAATATCTCCTCACGGTCCGCTAGCTTTCCATTTTGTGTGTGCGCCGAAAAAAAAGTTTGGTGTTCATACACAGCCCTGGCTCTGTAAACGGGCAACAAACAGAGCGACTCAGGTAGAGCCACCAACCCAGGTCATCAAATACAGACGCTTTAGCCGCGTTTCCACTAAACACTTCGGTATAATATGTCACAACTCGTGCTCGTGCACAGGACAAACTAACACTGTGCGTTACTCGCGCGAG
>NTHP01000074.1:190647-254690 GCA_003416845.1 Oplegnathus fasciatus | reverse complement strand
GCGGGGAGTGAAACGGAGGGAACATGTAACCCAACGTTAGGTGAAACACTACCGCCTTTGTCCACAGGGACCGCCAAAAAGTTCCATTGAGCTGCTTTAATATCAGCATGTTAGTATTATCATTGTAAGCATTTTAGCATGCTTTACCACTAACATGGCTGCAGACTTGTGAGATTTAAGAGATGTCCTGTCATTTGAAAATTTCCATGACCTTTTCAGCAGCAAATATGAGAACAGCAGAAATCAATAGCGGGAATACAAATTGTCGGAGAAGCGTTGGGTTAGGATTGTTCATGCAAATATCTTGGCCGAATAAACACATTATTGGCATTTTATCAGTGAGATGTATTTTAAAATGCAAAGAGGGGACAAACAAGGAAGAACTGTTATTTTTACGCCTGATCCCTACACTGTCCCAGTAATTTCATAGTAATGATGTGTGTCATCACTACATCAGTGTTTACTGTAATATAGTCTATCAAGTATACCTCCTCCTCCCCCACTTCTCCTTCATCTCTTTCCAATTTTTCATTTTTCATTTAAGAAACCCATTATTTATTCTGGTCCTATGCAGGAAAAAAAGACTTCTTCTGTGAAATGGCTTTGTGAGAGCAGACACATTTCTGCTGCCTTGTTTTCTTTGGAAATTGAAGTGGGTGAATTGTTTGGGTTTGCATGGGAGGAGTAAAGTGGTGAAATGAATATCAGCCCAACCAATTTGCTTTTAGCATTACAAGTCATCAGAGTCTTCTGCACACCTGTCAGTGTGACAAGTGTGTTAGCAGACAGGACTCCCAACGATGAGTGATGACTTGCACACTGTTGTCACTTGTATTATTTATTCATGCACTATTTCAGTGTTGGATCTTCATCATTGCAACAGTCTATCTTTATGAAACGCATTAAAAGGATCATTGCCCCCAAAACGAGATGGCTTGTTTTACATAACAGAACAACAATGTGATTATGTTGACAGTTATGTTCTGCCTAAATGACAAAATATATTCCAGTTTTATGCAGTTAAACACAGCTGCGCTCCAGACTCCCAAGCAGAAGCCGCTCCAGCCACAAGGGAAAGCATGCTGCTACTGTGGATGATGACATACTGTATAATCAATGCTGTTACCAAGGCAATTTTTCACTGCAGATACCATAAGGTGTTTTTTTGATCATTTGAATTTCATGGTAAACATTCTTAACCTGCAGTATTGTTGTTTGTATAATAATGAATCAACATTAAAATTATGTTTTAGCCACGCTAGCGGCATGGCTCTATGGATGGCAATGTCGGTTAGTCGACTGCTTTGGTCCAGACTGAAAAATCTCAACAACTATTGGATGGATTGCTGTCAAATTTTGTACAAACATTCACAGTCTCCAGAGGATGAATCCTGTGAAATACCTCACCTACCCTGAGGTCGACAGTTGTGGCTTTGATTGAGTCCTCTCAACAACATGGATTTCCATTAAATTTGGTTCAGACATTCATGTCCCCCTCAGGGTGAATTGGTGATCCCTTTACTTTTAATCTTGCACCACCATAAGGACAATGTTTCAGTTCATCTGATACTTTAGCTTATGACCAAACACCTGCAAAACTAATGACATTCCCATCAGCCTCAGCTGTTCTTTTTATTTTGAGCTAATTAGCATGTTTGCATCCTAACACACTAAACTAAGACGGTCAACATGGCAAACATTAAATCTGGTAAACATCAGCAAGTTAGCATTTTCATTGTTAGCATGTTAGCATTTAGCTCAAAGTACTTCTAGACTCTTAGTCTTGTTTTTAGGTTACAAGAAAATAATCTCTCTTACATAAAAATAAAATAATAAAAACACTTAAAAAAGAAATTATATCTGCATCTGAGCAGGTGGTACTGAGTAAGAAGCAATCAAAGAAATAGTATAGTCGGTTTTGAGTTTCCTAAGCATGTTGTAACTTACAAATAGTTCAGGAGCTTCGGTGCAGGTAATGGAAGAGGCTTTTGTCTTGTATTCTCTATAGGCAGTACCATTAGATAGTCAATGCAAGGTAGAAGCTGTTTTTACTGTAAAATAGGGTTTATGTTGCAATAATTTACAAATACATCACACAGTAACAAGTGTCCTCCTTTGTCACACATTTCCAGGGCTGGCCTCAGGGTGTGGCGGTCCTCAGGAGCTGTCAGGGGAGTCAGGCACCTTCACCAGCTGGAACTATCCCAGTAGCTACGACAATGGCAAGAGCTGCACCTGGCACATCACTGTGGACCCTGACAAGGTGACATGGATCAGCATCACTGCACTTACAAACCCCAATCAGTGAACTCTGTAGAGTTACAGTGCCCTTTAAACTGTCACAATAATAATAACAATGCAACAATTTACGGCAACAACAGCAATTATCTTTACCATAACCACTTCCTCCGTCATCATCTTAAAAGGGAACTCCAGAGAGAGATATGTGAAATCCGATAATTATGCTATTAGCATAAGAAGCCTGAATCTCCGACCGAACTGCATGTAGCATTGTGCGTAATGTAGGCGCCAGGTTTTTTTAGGAAGAAGAATGAAAAAGACATTATCTCTGATTCTGCTGCATCGATTTTAATCCTTTTTTGTTCAACTGTCATGAGTCAGGCAATGTGCAATGCTAAATTGATTGCTAGATTGAACAGTAGTGTACATAATCAAGAAATTGAAGTGGTGTATTAATATCAGATTCTAGGTAAAAGAAAGGCTAAACAGTTTTGATGATTTTTATTTACAAGGCCTGA
Source organism: Oplegnathus fasciatus (assembly GCA_003416845.1). NCBI lineage: Eukaryota > Metazoa > Chordata > Actinopteri > Centrarchiformes > Oplegnathidae > Oplegnathus > Oplegnathus fasciatus. Next base: position 251,931 of record NTHP01000074.1, on the reverse strand, counting down.
AATAAATTTCATCTTAAAAACCAGTTTCAACACATTAATCTGATCTGTGTTTTTTACAGGACAATGCTGATCAAAACAATTCACTCATGTCTTTATTCCAGACAAGGTCTTTTATAGCGTTTGTGCCTGCTGTTTAATCAGTAGAGTTTGTCAAGTCACTGTTGGGGAAACTGTCTTATGTGAGGCCAAGCAGTGGAGGACAGCTGGGATGAATGCAGTGGCAGCGTCGCGGACAGATGGCTGCCTTGTCTCCTTCATTCTCCTCAGCTCTCCTCCCGACACCCACAGGAGAAAACTAAATCCTTGATTCTTCTTTTTAGCATGGCTGCCTCCCTGATGCAGCCGCTGCTTTTCTCTTCTCCGTTTCTATCCTCCTTTTGCTATCTTTAAACACACATAAACTTACACACAGAGGCACACACTCGCAACGTACATTCACACAGTTGCACATACTCTCACACATGTACACATGCACGCACTCATATTTCACACTGAGCCTCTCTTGCCGTCCCGGTCAGCAGCCCGTCTCTCTTATCAGCTTCTCAGATTGAAAAAAAGAAAGATGAAACACCTCTGCATATTTCTGTTGCAGGTGATCCATCTGTGGTTTGAGGAGTTTGCTTTGGAGGACACTCAGCTCTGCACGGCAGACTTCATCACCCTGCGAGACTCTCTGGGAACCATTGGTAAAAATCGTGAATTAATTCCAACCTGAGGGGGAAAATGAAATAGTTTTTTGAAAAAGGTGTTGAGTCTGAATTTGTCTTGGCTAGATAGATAGATAGATAGATAGATAGATAGATAGATAGATAGATAGATAGATAGATAGATAGATAGATAGATCCCTCAGCCTGCAGTGGCAGCTTTGATGTCATGCCCAAATCAGCCCATCAATCCATGGGCAGACTCAGCTAGTCAGCCACACAGTCCTGCTGGTCCACTGCACACTGCTCTACTTATAGTAACACACACTCCACCACACAGAGTTTAAAGCAGAGTACTTGATTCCTTTTCATCTGGAACAATTTTGATCACCACATCGTGTGTTCCTTCTTTGTTATTTAGAGGGAAATTAACCCGCGGGTGGGCCAGACTGGGGCACAGATTCAAATAAGGGGGGCACATTTGTAAAAAGAGTGAGTAAAATGTGTTAAGACTCCAGTTCAAAGTCGTGGTTCTTGGCAAGAATACACTTTTACATTATTGATAGTTATAATGTTTATTCACCATAATAAATGAATGGCAAATAAACAACTTTAAATATTCTAATATGAAATAATATCAATAATTCACCCTTCTTTTCACTGCAAAGGAATAAGCTGTGCAGAACTGCACTGTCTCTGTCTACATGCACTCAGTGGCCACTTTATTAGGTACACCTGTAACATCTAATGCAATTCAAAACAACAGCTGTGCTATAAATTTGACCTTTACGAAATTTATAATGTTCAGTTTTTGTTGACTTTGTCTGAAATGTGTAAATTCAATTATATGTTTTAGCATTCAGGTCACAGTTAAAGGTGGTGTTGTTCTGGACTGCATTATACTGAGAGGTTTTCTAATTTTTTGTCCTTCCTATTTACAAACATGAGGGGGTCAGAAAATTAGAAACACCTCTGAATATGATACAGTCCAGTACAACAGCATCACTAACTATGACTTCAGTGCTAAAACATATAATTGAGTTTCAGACAAAGTCAACAAAATCGGAACATTATAAACTTCGTAAAAGTCGAATTTATAGCAGAGCTGTTGTTTTGAATTGTATTAAATTGTACAGGTGCACCTAATAAAGTGGCCACTGAGTGTAATTTGTGTGGTATCTGTAGGTAAATACTGTGGCTACACCAAACCAAAGCCGATGGTGTCACTTACAAACCGCCTGACGGTGTACTTCGACACCAATGACAGAAAAACAGACCAAGGATTCAAGGCTCATTACAAAGCTGTGGCTCCAGAGCTCACGTCAGGTAAGACCATGAGTGGAAATCCATCTCAGCAAGAAAATTGCCTTGATTCTGGCATAATGTTGGATGTCTGTCTTACAGTATGTGACTGACCTAGAAAGTAAATATTGTAGGTATGAGTGCTGGGTGAAGACAGGGGTAGGAGAAGGGGAATGAAAATGGGGTGGGTAGGTGGGGGTGGAGGGGTGTATTGCGGGTATCCTTGCATTGTCTGTGGAGCTGAAGTGCCCTCCCTCCATCCCTGCTGCCAGAAATAGCCGGAGCCGGTGGCTCTCTCCAAGGTGACCAGGGGGATCTGATGACCCCCGGCTCCCCTGAGCAGAACTACCCGAATGGAGCACTATACCAGGTACCGCCACACACATGAACAAGGAGACACAATAAAAGCTCAAATGTGACAGCTACATTTACTTTACATCTGAGGAAGCACTGCTGACCTTTACCTGAGGATGTTAGGCTGTAGTACATCATACTGCACAGGGTGCGACAGACTGGAAATAAATATTTATATAACAGGAACGTTTATTATCTTTAACCATATTTCCGTTAAAGCTGCTATAATTTATATTTTTATATAAATGGATCACATGACTACTACACAAACCGAATTATCACCTGACGCTGCTGTTCCCCTTTGGTTTTATAGGCCGCAACTTTACATTTCTGGTTCACTCTCATGCACATATTAGCATAATTTCCTGATAGAACTGGCTGTTTTCAGCTGTTTTATAACTGAGAATGTTTTTGTTTTTGTATTTTCTAATTTCAACTTTGATTACTGCTGCTGTTTTCAGTGAAAAAGCTCTTATAAACGCTGCCTGTCCAGCACCAAAGGGCCAAACAGACAACATGGAGCATTTAGCAGCTGAAGAGTCTGATATATTTAATTCCCTCAGGAGTTGGTGAAGGCTAAAAGGAGAGCGTCACCAGAAAACCAAAAAAATCCAGTTGCGTTCGATTCAATTTCCTTGAGATAATTATGACCTGGATGAATGAGAATATTCACGGGTCACCAGAAACATGCCTCCAAATAAATGATAATGATAAGGCAACTGTTTGCTAACAAGTTAGCCATAACAACTGTTGTGTTTACAGTTTCTGCAGCTCCCAAGTGGCCAAAAAATCTGTTCTTGAAGGTTTCAAGACATTGTGGGAAGAACCCTTACTCGCTTTTTTTTTCAGGAGTTAGATGACAAGATTGCTACCGTGGAGCTACAGCCGGGAGGCGATTAGCCTATGAGCATAAAGACTGGAAACAAGGGGAACCAGCAAGCCTGGTTCAAAAATACACCACCCAGTATCTCTAAAGCTCACTAATTAATATACTTTATCTTGTTTATTTAATTAAAGCACAAACAGTAATGTGAAAACAACAATTTATGGTTACAGAGGGTGTTAGGTGCTGTAACATCTTCTTGGCAAACAACAGCCAGGCGCAGCACTGACTTCCTGGAGTATCGTAGCTGACAATGGCTGGCAGTTACAGCTAAATAAAATTCAATATTAGCACTGATACAATCGATTCAGGTAAATGAAAAGGGAGCTTTACACTTGTTTGTTTGTATCAGCTTTCACTTTCCTACAAACACTTAACACAGAAAGAGAAGCTAATTTAGGCCATTTTAATGGTGTGACTACAAGGCTAGCAGTAACCAGGAACAGGTCTAATGTGTATTAACTCCTAAGTTGGATATAGGAGGTTTTACTGTTCTTCCCATTCTGCCAACATTGCATGAATGGCAAGAGGCTGGTAGCCAGATTTTTAAACTTTAGATAGACCCAGGTAAGTTGTTTCCCCCTGATTCCAGTCTTTGTGCTAAGCTAAGCTAATCACCGCCTGACTCCTGCTTTATACTTAATACAGACATAGCAGACATGCCAATAGAAAGAAGCTGAATAATGTTTTTAGCTTTTATATTTTAGCGTTTATAGCTTCCTATGAATTTCATTACTTGTAATGTATAAAATATGTCTATTTCAGCAAATCCAGTGTATTTCTTTATTTACAGCATGTGAAAATATTACATATTGATTTAGCTGTCGCAGTCTTTGGATTAAAAGATAAGTCAATGAATTTGAGAGTGGTCACAGGTTGCAATGTTGTGTTTTTAATGTAATTTAAGGGCAATCTTTTTGTTAACATTTGGATTGTGCCTCTAATAAAGCACATTGATGAGGTGGATTTAGGTTTAAGCTGCTGTCGCTTATTATGTAAATCTATGCCAATTAAATTTACCGATCACAAAAGAGGATCGGTTTAGAGAGAGAAAAGATGAGTCACATAGGTTTTTTCTTTTTTAATCCTAGAGAATTGACTTGTGGATTGTGCAAATTAACTGCAGCTCAATACAAGGAAGATGTCCTGTATATTAGATTATTATTGCTGTCTTAGTATTGATTAGCATATGGATCTAAACACAGTCACGCTGACAGCACTTGTGGTCTTGATCTGTGATTAATGCGTCTAATTAAATCAGAGTCAGTTTTAATGTCAGGGTTTGCATGCTGGGTTTGGACGTGGAGTCATATGGTGTTATTGTGGCTGTCATCATGATTTCATCTTTCTGTGCTTTAGCTTGACAGGTCACCACCTGTCCAAACAAGAGCAGAATCAGTGATAAAATTAGTTATGAGTTAGAGTGTGTCAAAATGCAACTGAGAGGTTTGAAAACACGAGGAGTGATGCAGAGAGCAGTTTGCTACATCAAGGAGACTGATTTAAAGAATCATCTGCTATAAACCAATGGTTTGTGTAGCCATTTGCACTCTTATGTTCATAACAATAAATCAAAAATGTGCTTTCAAGAAAAAATTATTCGAGGAAATCTGTCTATGTACTGTAGGTACAAATGATTGGTGTGTGTCTGTGTGTGTTTGTACTATTTCTATGCTGGATTAGTGGAGGATCATGGTGCCTGAAGGCGAGAAGGTTCGTCTGACGTTTACTTCCTTTGACCTGGTCCCTGAGGTCTGTGGAGACTTTGTTCAGGTCTATGATGGCCACAAGGCCGGCTCATCTTCATTCAGTAAGTATGACATTATGTTATACACATACATGTTTCTAGTATGCAGCGAGGAATACAAGAGGAATTTGCTTCAGAAAAAATAAATGTGCTTTGCGTGTATGACAGGGGTTTTAAAATATAATATTATATACAATATTTTCAGTATGGCAAAGCTGGATGTGCGATTAGAAGGCAAAGGGATATGTTAGAATTTCAGGAAAGACTGTGGGCTTTGTTCAACATTAGCGATGTCAACTATGTGGGTCCATGAATAAAAGATGAGCTCAATTAAAAGTTTGAGAAGTTGTACAATGGACAGAGACTCTGGAGTCTATTTTGAACCTAATGAATGTAATTCTGTCTGCACAGACTTTGCTGTTAAAGTGGCATTGATTAATTGTCAATTGTCTAAACTGAAATTTGGGGATGTTGCTGTTATTGCACCAGCCTCTGTGATTGTTTATTGCTTTCTAATACCGACTGTAATCCACCAAAGGGAAATTCTGTGGGGGGACGATGCCAAAGCCAGTGGAGTCCAGTGGCAACACAATGGTGGTCCGCTTCAAATCTGACAACAGTTTGACTTCTAAAGGATTCAGAGCAACTTACACCAAGTCCAGCCTTCCACCTGTTGTTGTTCCCACCACAACAAAACCCACCCCCACAGCCACACCCACACCCAAACCCACCACACAAGCCCCTCCACCTCCCACATCTCCTGGTGAGCATTATCTCCAAATCTACTTTTCTGTTTAATTTTCCCTCTTCAAATAATCAGTAAGCTGGGATCCATATTTACTCACAAAAATTCATTACAGTTTGGTTCAATTGACTTCTTGAGCCAACCTACCCTTCTCTGCACGTCTCTATTTTGATTTCAGTTGAAATATACAACATCAGATATATTTGATAGCCTCATTACCAAATAACAGCATTAACATCAATGTTGCTGAACCAGCTTTTGTCCATCACAACTCTTGTTTTTTTAGCTTCAGATGTATTTTATCAGCCAAGCTGTAATCAGTTATCTCTTGTCTTAATAAACTATAACAATAAACTATAATGTTATTATCTATGTGCTCACATGGTCTAAGAAGGTTGTTTCCTGGCCAAGGAGAGCTTGTTGATACATAACTGTTATGCATCCCTGTGCAGTTTTCCCTGCACAAACACAGCTCTAATCAGGTGACAGCTACCAAATGCAATACGAGTAGCTCTGTGCGTAGGAGTAGGGAGAACCCCCTTGAGGTTTATCTATTCATCACTGTATTAAAGCTATTGGCAGACCAGTTCTCTCCAGTGGCCAATTAAGGTACTACATAACAAACCTGTTCACGGGGCAGTTTTGTATCAAAGCAAGCTGGTCCTCATCAATTGAGAAAAAAAAACCCAGAGAATAAACTCTATTAAATGGATCTCCTGACACACAGAAAACGCAAATGTCCTTCTTCTACAGGAAATTTACATAATGAGGTGTGAATATGATCAAATATGGTTTCCTACAATGATTTCCTGTACTGTTATTGGGCAGGAAGTGGTGGTCCAGTAATCCTTAATGGGCGTAAAGGAGTATTCCAGTCCTTGGGTTTCCCAAATCCATATCCTGCTCATCTCAATAGCTCCTGGAAGATCTCTGTGCCCAAAGGATTCCTGGTTAAGCTGCAGATCACTGAAATGGCCATCACAGGAGAGACTGGACAATGCAAGGAGGACAAACTCATCATCTCAGATAATTACAGCACACTAGGTGAGCCATAACTTCATCTTTTATTCTTTTACATTGAATTATTTTTTTCTTATTTTCTCATATTAGTTTTTAATATATTTATTATTTATATTTATTTTTACAACTTAAGTTTTACAAGTTTGACATTCGGCATATTTGTGTGCCTTTAACTTACTGTTTTGACCCCCAAATGCATCTCAGATCATCCTAGAAAATCCTTCCTGCTTCTGCTTTTTCAACTATGTTTGTCTTTGTGAAGCCTGAATAGCAGCCACGATGGAGTAAAGATTATAAACTCTCCTTCTTCTTGCATTTCACATTTGGGCGGTCGGGCACCAAAACTATAGCAAACAAGCAACCCAGCAAGCAGTTGATATGTGTCTGTTTAGAGTATATAACCAGTCATTAAATATGAGGACTTTGGCTTGTGTTTGTTGCACCTGCTAGACTAACTGCTCTTGTACTACAGTATAGCTCAATATCTGTCCCCTGCTGTAAAACTGTTGATTAGGATCTTCTTTGCAAAGAGCCCAGCAAACTATAAATTACCTCTCCTTGTTATTCACTTCAGTGGCTGCATGAGGCTGATACAGCTTTATCTATTGCTGAGTTCTCAAGGACTAAAGCGCTGAGGTACAAACACACGCTCTCTGTGAAACTCACACAGATAGGTGATGAGAGTGTGTTAGTGGTGCGTACTGTTATTTCAGGGAGGTGTGTGTGTTTGCATATGAAATGCAGAGAGAAACGAAAAGCAGGAATGAGAGGAGGCAGCTAAAGGTCTGTTTTGGAAAAGTCTGAAAAATCCTAGTTTTTAGCTTAAAGCAGGACAGTTAAACTTATAAAACAAGACACAACACAATTTTTCCTTTTACAAATAAAAACTTAGATTCAAAAGCAATAAAATGCATCATAGCTCTTATCAATACGCTGTGGCTAAAGCCTTACTTGAGTTGGTTTGGTGTGACCAGTAGTAGTTGCTAATGTAAGCTAATGTTGGCTAACTTTAGAGAGATATTGCTGTGTAACCAACATTGCAGAGTCAGTTTACTGACTTTATGGGCCTTCTCTGCGTCAGCTACTGTTTTAAAACGTTTTAGCGTTTACCATTTTTCTGTACTTGCCACAGTAGCTGCTCTTTAGCAAAAGTTTCATAGCCTTGCTTTAAGTTACAGCTAACGAATGACTCCCTATAGCGGGAAAGTGCTGTAATGCTAGTATTGTAGATCCCACTGAGAATCAACTCATGACTCTGCAGCTTTTGGAAGCTTTTAAAAGCTTTCAGCTCATTGTTCTGGTTTACTGGTCCATATGGTAACATTCGTCAACCACCTACCAAGCTAAGAGATCGAAAGATATTTTTCTCAGGAGGGCTAAAAGGCAAGAGAATATTGGACAGAGATTTGTCTGCTGGTCAGAAAGTCTCCAGCGGGATCCTCATGTTACTCTATTGTCTATTGTATATTTACATGTTAGCATTTGAAGTCAACAGTATATCGGGACTGTGTGTTTGTCTTTCTGCTCCCCTAGTTGTCAAAAATCGCTTTAGGACTAAAAGCAACACTGAAGTATTTAATGTGTAAGCAGAGTATGGCTGAGCTATAATTAAATATTATTGTTTATCGGCTTTTAGTGGAATTGTATCGTAATGATATGATCATATGTTATTTTACAAAACACTGCTGTTCATTGCATTTATTTATAGTGTTTAGTGATTATGTATACATTTGCTTTATAATTTTTTCGTCGAAAACTATGATGCTAGTTACACGATGAACACGACATCACAACTACAAAAAAACTATGACAAAATATATTACAATTTGCGCCAATGTATATAAACTAAAAATAAATGTGAAAGACTGATAAATGGGCATATGAACTAATTTCTTTTTATTTAACAATCTGCATGAATCACACATGGGATGCTACTGATTTCTAAGTTTTTTTACATTTTTTTCCCCAAAAAATATCTCTTCTTCAGAAGCTGATTTAGCTGCACAAATAAGCAGCATCTTGCATTATGTGTCTGTCAGTAATGTTTGGTTCGTGCTATCTTTTGTGTTCATAGGCTTTTGGTAGGAACAGAGTTAATTTATCACCTGATTTTGTGTTGAGTAGTTGATGAAGTCACACTCACAGACAGTAAAGTCACCTTCATCTGTGAGTGTTTCAGCATCCTCATCCATCAACCACACCCAACACGCTCACACTTACTTACACCCAACAGCGCTTACAGTATTTACCACTCTTCTCTTATCTGTTTAGCTCTGTTCTTTGACCCACCCTGTACTGACTGTACTCTCTCCATTTACCTCCATATTTTACCTCTGTCCTTCCTCTCCCTCATCCTCAGGCACACACTGTGGCTACATCCTTCCCCCAGTGGTGGTCAGTGCCAGTGACACGATATATGTCACCTTCCAGTCCGACAGCCGCCTCACAGACCGAGGATTCTCTGCCAAGTGGGAGGCTGTTTATCCTGAGGATATCGCAGGTACCTAGGACACACACACAGAGGAACACACTCACACCTGAGGCACACGTTGCTGAAGCAGCTCAACACCTCATTAAGACTCACCATAAAACATCTCACTCCTGTCACATACTTGTAAAAAGAGCAAAGTCAGCGCACAAGCTGTGTCAAAGCTCAGAGTACAGTGTGAAGCATAAAAGGCAAGATAAAACTCCTTTATCTGTTTCTTTATCATTATTATCAGGCACGAAAATGACGTGAGACCCCACGTACAGTGGTGGAAAAAGTACTTCAGCAAAAGAAACAATACAATGTAGAAATACTCATTTGCTAGTAAAGGCACTTAACGGTTTTACCTAAATAACAATACTTAATGGTTATCAGGAAAAATACTAATTATACAGAATGGAACTTTTGTTTTAATGCATGCTATATGCATTATCATGTCTAATGTATAATAATATCATTCATATTTTATTACCTGAGTAGTAAAGTAAGGAATGATAGCTGTCATAAAATGTGGAGGAGTATAAGTTCAATATTTCCCTCTGACATCTAAAGAAGAAAACCTATAAATTGGCATAAAATGGAATGCACCAACTAAATGAGTAAAAATATAGCAAATGGTTAACCTGATTAAGCTTCTACTTGTGTTTACATTTTGTCATGATGAGATTGTATATCACTCCCTCTTTCTGTTTCAGAAATCCAGGGCTGTGGCATTTCTTCCAAAGAGGAAATAGGGGTCATTAAGTCCCAGAACTGGCCTATGAACTACAAGGCCAATGCTGAGTGCATGTGGAACATTGCTTTGCCTTTGGGGAAGAAAATCACACTGACATTCACCCACTTCGACCTAGAAGCTAAAGATTTCATAACATCCAAATGCTTTGATAACATAATGGTGTATGACATCAACAGTTTGACTAATGCACAGATTCAAAATCATGGTAAGTTTGTTTCTGGAGTTACTACATGACCAGCTGATCTCAAAACCATTTGTATTTTTCATGATAGTCAATCACACTGACATCAAAAGCAAGACCCAGCCATGAATTAATTGACCCCATTTTAATCCTAATTAATAAAACTCAATATCGGCTGTCACTTTATTTATTATTGACAAATTCTTTCAATACATTCTAGGTCCATTTTGTGGGACTACGCTGCCTCCTACCATCCAGACAAAAGGCAACAGGCTGGTGATTCGTTTCCATTCAGACTTGTTTACTGAGGCCAAAGGTTTCAGGGCCTACTGGACAACAAACCCCAGTTTGCCTGCTCCCACTGAGCCACCTGTTCAGCCCAACCCCTGGGACAACATCGCCATAGGTGGAGTGTCTATTTGAGCTTGATACAGTTTGCTAGCATCTGCATTACACTGCACTGTTAATATGCGCTAATATGTGTTTTTCATATTAACAATCAATTGTTGATGTGTAATATGAAAGGGGGGTGATGAACCCATTTAAACACCTGGTTTTCTGGCCTGAATCTCCGCTCTCATCAACCTAACTTCCAAACACAGCAGATAAACCGGCAGTACACTACCTGCTCAGCACCAAACAATAGACAGAAAAAGTTAGTGACTAGCTGTGGAGCCAGATTTTTTTCTTAGATAACAAAACAAAGCTTAAAGGAGAGTGGATATTGAACAGACACACAATTCCAAATGAAAGCTAATGTTGGTCATACCAACTGGATGTGTAAATAGGCAATTGTTCGCTTCCACATTTGCAAAAACAACTTCACAAGACAATAATATAAACTAGATGTTGTGTTTTCAGCTTGTTACATTGCCCCCAGGTGGCCAAAACAATCAATTAATGCAGCTTTAACATTAAGTGCTAAAACAATTAGTCAACAATTTTAATATTGAATTCAATACAGTTATTAGGTGACAATGCAACATAAATAATGCTAGTTCCAGCTTCTAAATTGCGAGGATTTGCTAATTTCTTTGTTACATAATCTCTGAAAACGTAATACCTTTGAATCTGGGCCTGTTGTTTGGACACAACAAATAACTTTAATACATGACCTAGGGCATATTTCTCTATTTTTGGACATTTTATGGACTGAACTACTAATTTATTACAACTAGTCAAGATATGGAAAATAACAGTTAACTGCAGCCCCAAAGATGACCAGATTTCACATAGCTGCAGTATATTGTAGTATTTTTACAGTAACTACACATATTCTCGGTGCCAAATGAGAAATATTTTACTTTGTATGTATGATGTGGCCTAACATTTGATCTACACATCTCTCCAGCTACATCACACACTGTCTTCAGGTTAGCAGAGCAGTATTTTCCTATCACCAGTCACAATGACACAACATCTAGTTTCAAACAGCTCCTTAGAAGCTGCACAGAGGCCTGCCTCATATTGATCTGATTCATGCTTCCTCCCATCTTCACCCCTTCTTCACACCCCCTCTCCCATCTCCTCCTTGCTGCGCCCAGATGTGCAGTAAAACATGGTGATATGATGTGCTGAGAACACAATGTGAAGTGGCCTACTGCTTCACTTTCCTTCCTCGCCGGCTGTCACCCGATCCTCATTCTTCAGCCAGCGATGAGCCCCAGGTGGCCCAGGCCCCTGCCAAGCCAATTGCTGAAATACAGTTTTATAGATGGACTCTGCTGCCTCTGGGTTTTTTTTTACACCCTGGCTCTGACCAGAGGTGCCCTATGTGTTGGGCGAAGGATGGAAAGAGAGAGTGAGAGATGAAGGCAGAAAATGTGGGATAAGAGTGACTGGGACAATTTAATGTCAACTCCTTGGATGACCAAAAGAAATTTATATCTTTGTGCGTACTGATGTTGTGATGTCAAGGAGTCTGGCCTGAAAATGGTTTAAGTCCAGTTCAGGATCCGTTGTTTGTTTACGGCAGGAGCATGGTATTGTGTTAGTATACACTGATACACTGAATACATCACTGCAGACTAGTAGAATAGTGAAAGCCAAAAACAGAGGGACATAGTTCACTGTAGCCAGCAGTGTCAACCTGCTGTGATTAGAAAATTATTTAAAAAATATGAATCCAGGCATCAGAGCCAGTGATTGAAAGCCACACACAGGCTTATCTGTTAGCTGCAGACATGTACTGTATATTTAGGCTTTGTTTATACGCAAACAAAGACATACATGGACAGACAACCAGACACAGAGTAGATTAGAATGGTTTTCTTCTTCTCATTTTCCAGACTGGCCCAGTACATGTGGGAAACCAGCCATTCCTCCTGTTGTTATGTCACGCATTGTGAACGGAGAGCCAGCCAAGCCACACTCCTGGCCCTGGCAAGTGTCCATGCAGGTGAGATAAAGATACAACTAATTACAGAGTTATTGTTTAGTCATAATGTGATATCAAAGAGTAATTTGTTCCATCCTTCTCTGTCTTTTCTATATCTCATATTAATTCACTGACTGACCACATGGATATACGCTTTTTAAAAATGGCATTTAATGATCAGTAAGCAAATATCTTTAATGGCTTCATCTCTGCTTGTCTGTGTGTGTGTTTGTTTCAGGTCTGGCCGGACAGTCGTCCAGAACCCACTTTCTTCCACACCTGTGGTGGTACTCTTATTCATAAGAACTGGGTACTTACAGCAGCCCACTGCTTCATAAGGTAAATGTTCTCTGTCATCATTCTCACATACAATTTTTTTTATTTTTTCATTTTAAAAACAAGAGCTATGTACAGTAGTTCATGTTTTTAATGTCACTTTTTTTCCCGCAAAGTTTTCTCAAACTTTCTGGAAGCCCATTTGTGTAATCTCAGAGGGCAGTCATTGGTGTGTGTGCTTTTACCTCGGGCTTATTGCAGTGCAAGAGCAATGCCTTGTTAGAGATGCCTCAGCGCCTTGGCTAATGGCCTACAGTGGCCTTTAGTGAGAGATGCTGCTGCAGTGAGGAGCCTGTGCGATATGTAGTTTTTTGCTGTGAGCCAGGATGTACACAAGGTTATGTGCCACAGAGGCGTGGTGCAAAATTCCCACAGTGCAAAGAAATACTGCTCCAAAATCCTGTCAGCGTATATGGTGCAGTGACCGTGATATGTATCTCAGCCTGTATACCATGTGTTTACTCTATACTGTGAGGTATTATTATTGATTAATCTGCAGATTTTCATACCCAGATACGCTGATGAGCTACACCGTTGGCGCATGTGCCTTGGCAAACACAACCTGACCTACACAGAGCCAAGTGAACACTGCTTCGATGTGACTGGTATCTATCGCCACGAGGGCTTCAAGTATCCCACAGTGCCCACGGTGGAGTTTGACATTGCCCTGGTCAGGTTGGATGGGGACGTGATAGCCAGTGATGAGATCTCGTACGCCTGCCTTCCTTCCAAGGAGGAAGTCCTACCCGGGGGCAAGAAGTGCTACGCCACCGGCTGGGGAGATGAGACCGGTATGGCCCACGCAGTTCACATTTGCATGTTTATACTCATATATTAAACTCTAGTCTCACCTTTTTAACTACTTTGAACTTGTTATTTTATTCACTGAAATAATAAAACAGTGCCCACCTCAGGAGACACACACCCCTCATAAGTTATAAGTCATAGTTGCATAGTTTGCATGCCCCCTGCTGGATTTAATGTGCAAATGCCTCCTGTGTTTATGCTCCTCAGTGTGTCAAGTTGGAGGTTTTTCGAACAAACCAAATTGTTTTGTGTGATTATCAGGTGATTCGATGAATGCTAAAGTTGCAGAGGCCCTTAACCAGGTCGCCCTGCCTGTTGTGCCATATGACACCTGCAAGAGGATGGATTACTGGTGGTTCCAGGTCAAAACCTCCATGATCTGCTGTGGTTATACCCTGCCCGATGAGCTCAAGTCTGTCTGTCAGGTAAAACAAGTCCTACGAGAGTACTGGACTAATAGATGACAATCTGGTCGTCAAGTTTACACAGATGGTATTTAACAACATGCTGATGGTGTTTTTGATTCTTGACTTTGACAGGGAGATTCAGGTGGTCCTCTGGTGTGCCAGGACACCCCTAGTGGTCCTTGGGAAGTTCATGGTATAACCAGCTTTGGCCCTATTGGATGCATTATGAATAAGAAGCCCTCCGTGTTCACTCGCTCCTCTGCCTACCTCCCCTGGATCCAAAACGTCATCCGTAGAGACATCTACAATGAGCACAGTATGAACCCAGCTGGTCTAAACCGACCCACTTTGCTCAAAAACTAAATATGGTACAAAGAATTTATCGCTGGTTTTCACCCTCTGTCCTCCCTGTGTAGCATCTGGCTGTGGAGGGCCAAAGGACTTGACTGGCACAGAAGGCACGGTGTCCTCTATGGGTTACCCTGGCAGCTACAACAACAAAGCCAGCTGCCAGTGGAACATCCAGGTGCCCGTCGGCAAACTGGTCCACCTCCAATTCCACAGTTTCTCCCTGGAGGAGAGTCAGATGTGCTTGAATGACAAAGTCAGCCTCAAAGACAGACTAGGAAGTCTAGGTATGTGAATATCTGCCTCCTGTTTCTCTGCAGCTGATAATGAATTTGCTGAGTCATTCATTGATGTGATTATTTTGCTTTATGTTACACAGCATCTCACCCTCTCAAACACTTGAGCACGGTTACTGCAGTCCATTAGTGTGTGTGAATGACACGTCACAGTAAAGTCGAACACTCACTCATCAACTTCAATGCAATTACTTATTTCAAGTTCTAAAGACTGATTTTGGCACACTGCCTTCTTCAGGATAAAATCCAAAAGTTACCTGACTGGCATTTATACTAACTACGAGAGGTGTTTCAGATCAACTTGAGAGGCCAACCCAAGGAGGGCCTGAAACAAAAACATGTACACATATCAAGAAACTGACGAGCACAAACTAGAAAAATACAGGGTAAAAGTCAAAATAGAAAACACATTATATGTTTATATGTATTCTAGTCTATTCTTTCAAGTCAATGTGTGAAAAATGAATTTCCAATATAAAAAAATACAAAGCAAATATTACAAAATAGAAAACACCTTGATACATATATACGTATATATACATAGAAAAACGTCAACAAGAAATTTCCATGCCACCCAGTTAGGGCTGCATCTAACGATTATTTTTGTTATCAATTAATCTGCAGATCATTTTCTTAATTAATCGATTAATCGTTTGGTCTATAAAACATTAGGAAACAGTGAAAGATGCCCATCACAATACGTGATGACCTCATCAAATGTCTTGGTTTGTCTGACCAATAGCCATATCCCAAAAATATTCAGTTTATTACAATGCAAGACCAAGAAAAGTGGCACATTTTCACATTGAGAACCTGGAACAATCAAATTTTTGGAATTTTTGCTGGAAAAATAACGAACGATTAGTCGTTGCCAGTTAGTTTTCTGTCTATCGATTAATCGATTAATCGACTAATCGTTGCAGCTCTACTCCCAGTCAATATCACAACATGAATCTCAATGTGCATAAGGTGTTACACAAGGCTAAGACTCTACAGCCATGCTAGAGGCTTTCTGAATGCTAACATCAGCATGCTAGTATGCTCACAGCGCTAACATGTTGATGTTCAGCAGGTATGATGTTTACTAGCATATTAGTTACTATCTCAGTTTAGGGAGTTAGCATGCTAACATTTGCTAATTAGCACTACAAATCATTTTGACCTTTTGATGGCAATAGATGAAGGGTCAAGAGATCAAAGTTATTACAGCTTATCCTCTGGGGACCATACATGTCTGCACAAAATTTCATGACAATCCATCTGACAGTTGTTGAGATATTCCAGTCTGCCATCCATGGAGCCATACAGCTAACATGGCTAAAAACATGTAACATATAAAACACGCTGGCAGGAGTTGCTCTGAGCCTACTGCTTGTGATCTCCTATGTCTCAGCCTTAAGTGTCATGTCGTGCATGTATAATATAACAATAGGTCAGAAAGAAGTAAGCAATAAAGATGTCAGTAATACACAGGCTCTTACAACAGAGGCTCCCTGGAAAAGTCAGTTCTTCATGTTCGTTTGTCCTCAGGCACACACTGCAGCCATGTACCCCCTAAAGACATGGTGAGCGATGGAAACACACTTCACATCAGCTTCTCCTCCAATGACAAGGTGGTGGACACGGGCTTCACTGCCACCTGGAGGGCAGTGGACCCTGCAGAGGGTAAGACAGGAGAAAAGTGTACCTGACAAGACACTGAGGGAACAGCCTTCAGGCAAAATCAACGTATCTCATTGTCTGTTTTTCTCTTCCTTTTCACACAGCTCCTTGTGGAGGGAGCTTCAGCAGTAATCAGGGTGAAATCATCTCTCCTAACTGGCCCAGTGACTACCAAGCCCAGTCTGTGTGCACATGGCGTATCACCGTTCCTTCGGCAAAAAGCGTCCACGTAGGCTTCACTCACTTTGAACTGCAAGCTGCAAACATGTTAGGAAACTGTGTGGACTATGTGGAGATCTTCAATGGAGAAAGCATGGCATCACTAGGTTGGTTATTGTACTACATTTTCCATTTTGTTTTTTTACGTATTTCCTGTATAGGTCAGTGTCGTCAGTATCGGTGTCTTACGTTTTGTTGTCAATCAATGGTTAACAAAAATCTAATTTCTTGTCTGTTCTGCAGGTCGATTCTGTGGCTTTGCCCCTCCACCCATCATCACCACCCCCAGCAACACAGTCGTCATTCGCTTCCTTAGTAATGGAGACAATCAACAGATGGGTTTTCGTGGTTACTGGACCACTGATGTCAATGTTTTCCCAACTTTACCTCCTTCACCTCCTAACCCATGGGACAACATCACTATCAGTGAGTGTAGGCTGAGCCAAACTCATAGCAGCCCTGCCTCTGATGTGGGGTCCTGTGTTGTGATCTCATGTGGAGGTTCCCAGTTTTAAAATGAAGTTTGGTGGGGAAAAAAAGAGCCTTTAAATGTTTTTGCTCCCCTCAGTTGGATTAAACTGTAGCAGGATCTGAATCTGGATCATCTGATTTTAAAGTTTTAATTGAGTCTGCCTTTAATTATACAAGTGTAAATACAGATTGAATGAATGATAACAGATTATAGCTCATTTGTAGATCATTTAATTGTGTATTTTCTTTTCCCAGACTGGCCAGTAGATTGTGGAAACCCAGCAGTGACACCCAATACAGCCACCCCGAGGGTGGTCAATGGTGAAGAGGCGATCCCCCACTCCTGGCCCTGGCAAGTCTCCATGCAGGTACTGAAGACTCCTGTTTCTCTGTGTGTCCGATTAATGGTCCTAGAGAGGAGCTTTTATTTTGAACAAATGTATTTCTCTTCCCTAGGCTTCACCAATGCTTCCCATTCCTTACATGCACGGTTGTGGAGGTTCTTTGATCCACGAAGAATGGATCCTAACTGCTGCTCACTGTTTCATGATGTAAGATACAACTACAGAAATACTTATAGTACATGCCACATAAAAGCTCAGTTATTTAAAGCAGCTATAATCGATATTTTTGTATCAAATGACAATGTGAAAACAATGTGACACAACTTCACTGGTTTGGTTCTCTCTAACCGATCTCATAGCATCCTTTTTATGTTCTAAAAACCCACTGTACACTACCTGCTCAACACCAAACAGCAGACAGGCACAGTTAGCGACTAACTGGTGATCATAGTGGAGCATTTAGCAGCTAAAGAGCCAGGAGCCTCAGGAGTTGGTAGGGGCCAAAAACAGAGCTAAAAGAGAGTGAATATTGGACTTACATATGCCAGGTGGCCAGAAACACGACTCCAAATGAATGTTATTGTTGCTTTGTAACTGCTGGATGTGCCACAAAAATCATTGCAGGCTTGAAAGCTTAGAAACATTTATTTTCCTTCATTTAATCTCGGCTACCAGCTTGCACAATGGCAAAAGGGAAAAGTAAAGCAAGTTCTTCACCTGCTTTCCAGCCCACTGAACAAACCCTCCTACTGGCGCATGTGTTTGGGGAAGCACCACATGAACTCCTCCATGGACATTCCCTCAGCAGAAGAATGCTACAAGGTGGATGGCATCATCCGCCACGAGGGGTTCGTCTACGAGCAGGATCGCACTGACATCACCAATGACATAGCCCTGGTGCATTTGACTGAGCCTGTCAATATGACGAGGGAGATCAGCCCCGTCTGTCTGCCCAAACCTGGGGCAGTGATGCCTGCGGGGACACCCTGCTTCGTCACCGGCTGGGGAGACGAGAAAGGTAGAAGTGATCATGCATTTTAATTTCCTGTAAAAGAACTGTAATGCTACTCCAGGAACTAGAGGTAACTGTAGTTGTAGAAGCAGATATCATTGCTGCTCCTAAAATTGAATCTCATGACTCCAGTTTTGTTTTTCCTTTTTATCTTTTGATTTGATATTTTATCGATCATTTGCACTGTTTTGCATGTGCTAAGCGCACTCCACGATGAGTGTGCCTTGGCTTGATTACTAAATATAAGGAAACTTGGAAGTTTATATTAGTGTAAATATGTGCATTTTTATGTCTCTGTGCCTTCTACAATAACATAAACTTTTATTTTTCACTTGTATCTCAGGTAACCTGTTCCCCAAAGTGGCCGAGAAGCTAAATCAGGCAGCCCTCCCCATTGTTGACTTCCAGACCTGCAGTAAGCCTGCTTACTGGTGGGACACCCTCAGGCCCTCCATGATCTGTGCTGGATATGAGTCCCCAGATGAGCTCAAGTCAGCCTGCCAGGTGAGGGGACACGTTCAGAAAAAATGACAACTGCTTAAATGGACACCCCAGAATGTTTTAGTTGAGAGCTTCAAGCTTTTCTCACACATTACATAAGTATACTGGCCTCTCATGATTGGCTTGTCCTTTATGTAACACTCTGTGAACTGTTTTGTTTGTGATCAGTCAGCCTTGATTGCAAATGGCTGCCTGGTTTTCAGCCATAATTGGACAAAAGAACATAGGAACATTATTTGTTTGCCATAATGAGCGAATGTGCAAGCGGGAACATGGGAAGATAACAAATTTAGAAAAATACTTCAGAACAGTACCGAAGGCTTTTGAATATCAAAAGAGCTTCATAAAAAACAACACGGACATTTGTCTCCCTGAAGAAAACCCTGTCATATTTTTGATAAAGATTGACCGTTACAAATTCCAGGACACAGAGATTTATAGTGGCTGTCAAAATCAGACATTCACTGATGCATTTTCTCAGTTGTACAGTAAATCTTTTGTGACGCCCTTCTCCTGCTCTCCCATAGGGTGACTCCGGGGGTCCTTTCGCCTGCGCGGCCGCTGGGACAAACACGACCTGGGAGGTGCACGGTATCGTGAGCTTCGGACCTCAGGGCTGCATCAAAGACAAGAAACCCTCAGTCTTCACCCGCGTCTCTGCCTTCAGCGACTGGATCAACGACAACATCAAGAAGTTTATATATGACAGTGGCAAAATCAACTAAAACTCATATATTCATGTCTTGAAATAAAGATTCTGTCAGTGTTTATTTCTAATTTCTGCAATGTTTTTCTGCTGCTACAGACCAAGTCACTGTAGCTTTTTATTTCAGGTTCACCATTAAGTATTGATCTCTGCTGGTAATACGATTCCATTCAGTCTAAAACTCTTTCAAGTATTTTGCTGACTCACAATGACTGTAAGGCATCTTTCTGGCAGGAAGAAAATGGTATCAGAACAACTTGTATTTAATATATATATATATTTCACACATTTTTACAGTGTATAAGTTAAAGAAACATTGCAAACATTTTAAGGAAATAAAGAAAATAAGTCACCAAACAATTGTACTATCTTTCTCTAAAGTTAGAGAGCTGCATTTTGCAACTGGAGCATGTATAACTGATGTATAACTGATTGAAACTATGGACTTCACATTGAATTTGTCAATTAACTCTTTTAATATGCTTCACTATAATTCAGATGCTTAAATGTAGATTTTTATCATTTTTGTACAAGTTTAAATTCTTGGGTCTAATTACAATATAATTTTAATTATAAGTGATTGTAAATTACAAATAATAATGTTTGATGTTGTGTAAATTATATGGAATACAATATACAAAACTGAAAACTAATTGTCCAAGTGTTAAATCTATCGTAAACAGCCATGTTATTTTAGTGCTGCCACAGTTTTGACAACAACATATTATTTCTGTTCGGGCCGTCCTTCCAGTTCTCTCAGTGTTTGCAAGTTCCCTCCTCCTTTCTTCCCTCATTTGCAGGCAGATGAATCCTGCAGGCACAGATTTAAAGTTTTGGGTTTTAACCCCTTAATCACATGACCAGGCCACTCGGCCAATGGGGGAGCTCGGCTCAGATTTCAGCCTAGGAGGAGAGAGGGGAATAAAGAGGGAGGAAGAGAAAGAGACAAGCACTAATCTGTGCCCATGGTTTGGACAGCCTGCCGGTACTGACAGCATTTCTGTACACTCTCTCCCGGCGTGGATTATCTGTGTTGTGTTTTTGGAGTATTTGGATGGCACATTTTAAGGTGGAAGGGATTCCCACCACTGGGAAAAGTCCAAGAGTGTGTCCTGGAACAGACTGAGGAGAGGTCGGGGGAAGATAGCAGCAGTTTTTCCCCTCATCTTAGCCTCTGCAGGCATTTCTTCTGTGGAAGAATGGGGGCAGGAGCTCTGACCATCTGTGTGAGTAGAAGCTAAAAAGCCCGAGTTGGCTCAAAGACTTCCTATTCAACCTGTGATTAAGGGCTAAAGAATGCATAACGGGACTGTGCTGTTCAGTGTCAGTCCACACACTCTTTTGTGATGGTGTGTGTGTGTGTTGCATGTTCTGGCAAACACTAGTGGCTTTTTAAAATGTCAAGGATGAACACATGTCTTCTCTTCTCAAATCTCTTCAAGCTTTCCCTCCCTAGATTAAACTTTGCTCACTAAATACATGACTACTGGCATCAAGATGAATACTTTCAGTTGCAGCCTTAACAGAGAAAGCAGAATCCTTGCCAGCCAGTGCTACTTCAAGTCTGCCATCCTTGTACAGTATAACAGTACGATATAGAAAAACAGGGTTAAAAACACATTGTGAGCTTCATGTTTCCTGTCCATGCCTGTAATTTTCTCCAGGCAAAGATCCAGTGCCTCAATGAGGTCACCTTCCACAAAACTCCCTTAATGGAAAAAGTGTCTTTACAAGAACTAAACCACTATAACGGCTGAGTATGTGTACTTTTTAAAACTGCGTGTCTCTAGCAGTAGTTTCCTTGAGTTGAGCAGCTGTTACTCCCAGTGCCTGTTGAGCTTTTGCTACCAGTTGCTTCAATGGCCACCCACATAGGGGCAGAGGCAGAGACAAGGGGAAGGGAGAGGGTGGAGGGCTCGGGGAGGAGGCACATGCTTGGGCTTGCTATCCTCCTCATGAGCAAGTTAAAGACGCAGGAAGATGGCCTTGCCTCTCAGCAGTTTATTTGTGTTTAACCTCTTGTTTGCCCACTTCAACTGTATCTTGACACTTGAAAAAATGTTTTAGACACTTCTCAAGGGGAGAGAGCAGACTTTTCATTAGCTTCTCTCAATGGTCAGTGACAATAGTTTTCTTTCTCACTGTCAGAAGTTGTAGTGTGAAAATATTTTAAGGGTGGGGGAGGAGGGGAAGGAGATGAGGATTATTAGGCTAATCACAGCAGACTGTGCCGGTTAACAATAGAGGCAAATGGGTACCATCAGGATGTGTTTCCCTTTGTGCTTGGCTGCTTTGGGTCACACATAGGCTCTAAAGCTGCTTGTATGGCCAAGGGACAACTAGCAGAAGCCTTGAAACCGAGTGTAAACACTTTTAATTCTGAATATTAACTACAGTGCATGAAGGAGGGGGGTTCTCTGGTGTGAGTGATGGCTCAGAGGGAGGAGTGTGATTTTTTATTTGCTCAGTTTATAGTTACTTTAACACCAACGTAGTGGCAAAAGCACAAGTATGTGTTAGCAAGGGAACCTGCTCACAACCAGAGTTTTACATGTGTCCAACACTGCAGCTCAGCTCTGGTGTGAAGGTGGGAACAAAGGTGACATACATTGTCTGCAAATTGGTCCTCTCAGATTTAAATTCTTGTTTTCTCAGTTGTAATTTACATACTTGCAGAATGCAAGTTGTTGCCTTAACTTTTCTTAAGATAAATAAAGAAAAAAATTCCTTGACAGTCAAGGAAATCCTTGAATGCTCACTGGATTGTCGACCTATTTTCTGCCATTCTTAGAATCAGTCTTTTCCATAGATGTTTTCAAGTGCAATATTTCACTGCTTTGTAAGTTATTCTGCATATTGCAGCGAGAAGGAACTGCTTCACTTGTATGAATTGCCTTTTGTTTTTCTTGGATATCTATTGTTGAGGCTGTTGATAACATTTTGGTCTTGTTTGTTTGTTGACATCTTTCACAGTAAATCACCACAATTGTTTTGGATATGTTATTGGTAATTTACCTGAATGGACCTTAAATGACAACCAGGTATTTACTTGTGACAGGTAAAAATGTCAAAATGTGGCTTGAACCCATGTTCAGTATCCCTCATCATACATGCGGTTTGTGTGTGAATGGGGGTGGGTTTTTTGAATGTCAAATGTTGGTTTATGCGTGTTCACGGTGACATATATCTGTGTGTGCAGACTGATAGAACTAGTGTGAGGTTAGACCTGTGGTGTCTGTGTGTGTGTGCATTATAGTAAAGACAGATTTAGGAGACATCTGTTCAGTAAGGCCTATCACAGTCAGACCTAGCTCAGACCAGCTTAAGTCTTTTAACACCTGCATGAGTAGTAGAACTATTGGAGCCAGTTTGCAGCCCTGAGCAGTTCACCCATTACTACTTAAACTGCGCTGTGGCCCATTAACATTATAACCATCAATGGACTGTTGAACCTGTACAGTTTACTATTAAACTGTACAATCTTTTGAATCATCATCATTAAAGTTGTGTTCAATCAATATGCTACATTTTAAAGATGTATCAGACTTAAAAAGTAGATACTCAGATTTTAGGATAATCTTTCTCACAGCTCTTATTTATACTGACTCACATCTTCTCACACCTGAAGACAAGTCTGTTATTATTCAATATCAAAATACAGCATGTCAGTGCAGTTTAGCCCATTAAGTAGTGCTACTTTTCAGGCAGCCATCCAAGCATGAAGCAGTCCGAATCAAAATTCAAGTGTACTTAATTACCATTAATCAGGGAGGTGCAGTTGGGATATATTTAATGCACCTGTCAGAAAGGAGCGGACGACTGAGCACCATTAACACATTGCCTGTACAAGCTTCTCAAATGCATGTCGTATTATCGCTGCCAGAGCATCTGCCACGGTAAAGATCTAGTCTCCTTAGCCATCTCAGCACCATCTGCGAGGTGGGTTTTAATCAGCTGACCTGAGTGTGGCACATGCCTGTACCCATTCTGTCTAAACAATTGGCCACATAGGGAATAAATTCAGTGGTACTTCCTCTTCCCCACCCACTTCTACCCTCCCAACACAGTAAAATCCACAGTGTCACTGTGGACCTCATTGTGACAAAATCATAGTCAGGGGGCCTCTCACTTCACCGTGTGGGTCAGTTCACTCGTTTGAAGCAGTGAACTCTGGAACGACAATATGTCACATGGTGTAGTCGTAGCTATGGCTACAAGAATAAAACTTGCTCTGGACCTGTGCTGCTCTGAAGTGCAGGAAGTGTTTTCCTCCTCACCCTGTGTCCGAAACCTGCCTCTGGTTTGTGTGTCTTAACTCTCTTGCTCCTTGTACTGTCCTACATAAAGACAGAAAACCATTATGCTGTAGTAAAATGTGCCAAACGAATCAGTAATTTACCCTGCTCTGTTTGATGCTGGCTCGTTAAATGGAGATTTGTGTGTGCACTCAGTGTTTACACTCAGTGAAAGACAATGAGAGGGTGCGTTGTACAGTCTGTGTATCTATACGCTGAGATAGAGACAGCATGTGGCACTGTTTGCCTGGACAGGTTATCAGATAAGACACACTCAACAGCTGGTGAATTAACACACTAAATACGGTATATGCTTAAACTACAAAGTTTGTCCACTGAGGAGAAGCTTGGAAATTAGAGCACAGCAGAGGTGGAAAGTCACTAAGTACATTTACTCAACTACTGTACTTAAGTACACCTGTACTTTACTTCAGTATTTCAGTTTTCTCCACTACATTTAAGAGGGAAGTATTGTACTTTTTACTCCACTATATTTAATGTGACAGCTATAGTTACTTTGCAGATTACGTTTTGACATACAAAAACATATAGTGAGTTTATAAAATGTAATGTATGGATCTATATTAAACTACTCAACTGCACAAAAAGTGTTATAATTAGCTCCATGTCAACCAGCTGCTACACTGAAATGATATTTACACAATAATACATCGATAAAACACTCACAGGTGGCATTTTGGAGTACTTTTACTGTAAGCACAATATGCTGTTAATACTTCCATACTTTTAAAGGGGCTGTATGTAACAATTTACATGTATATATTCATCTAGTTCATTCACTGTTAGTGTTTTCATCCAGCTAATGTAGCTCTGCTGACGTTGCTGAGCCTCTCAGTGAAAGCTAGACAAACAGCGATCGATAAAGCTGGCTAGCAAGCAACAACTTTATTCAAAAGCAAGCTATCAACATGATGCCTGTCAATCAAGTTCAGTCTCATGTGTGTCACATCTCTGTTTTGGCCAATGCTGGTTCGCGTCTGCGAAGTGCGAGCATACATATGAGCGCAAGCACCAGGATGCTGTCTGCAGTTCATTTAATGGCCACAGGGGTCATTGTTAATAAGCATTTTCTGAATGTTACAGACAGAACCTTTAATTAAGTAAGACAAGATCCAGAATGCAGGATTTTTACATGTAACGGAGTATTTTTTACATTATATTATTGCTATTTTTGCTTAAGTAAAGGATCTGAATACGTCTTCCACCAGTGAAGCGCTCACACACACACACACACACACACACACACACATTTCAGTAGCTTAAAAGACGTTTCTGTTCAAAGAGCCAACTCTTGCATGCTTCTCTCTCAGTTCATACATAAGCTTCAGAGACTCCTGAAAGGCACACAGTGGTTTCTCAGAAAGCTTTCCAGTAAAACCTTTTTATCTGCCAATCTTTCATGTCCAAATGTAGGTATTTGGACTGATAATCCTTGCACACTCAGCACACTAGCCATTCAAATTAGTATTCATAGTTTTTAATGACAATTGGCCATCACCTTGTGTGTCTACATGTGCGTACGTATGTCTATTTGTGCAGGTGTGTGTGTGTCACTCTGGCAATGCCTTTAACCAAAGGTGTTGCGTGGTAACTTGATATTTGTCGTAGCAACACATGCACGGCGAGCCCTCCCCTGTCTCTTCCTCCCAGCTCTCAGCACACAGTGTCCTCTAAGTGCACGACAGTACGACTGCAGGAGGCGTGCATGTATGGACTCCACAGAGGCACCCCCACCACCACACACACCTTTTAGTCCACGGAGCAGAGTGAGCCTCCCTCCTCCACGACCGGTGTCTCCGTGGCGCCTGGCCTGATGCCGGCTCCAGTGCTGCCCTCTGTGCCCATAGTGTCAGCGTCCGACTGCTGCTCTCTGCTCTTCTCCCTGCAGCACAACAAGACAGCGGTGCAGGTTAAAGAAGACATGAAGAAGATGGTCCAGATACCCATACTGAGATCCAGGACAGCGGCAGCCAAGCACACCAAGCTGTTTGGAGCGTCCCTGTTTGAGCTGCAGGAGAAGGGCCTGGTGGAGGATGGTGTGCCTCTGGTGTTGCGGAGGATGGTGGAGCATCTCCGTCAGCATGGTGAGAAAAAACACAACAGAATAGAAAAGAGCAAAAAATTATTGTTAACAATCTGTAAGATTTAATCAGAATTGAAGTAAAAAAGAAAAATAATATCAGTTTGAGAAGCAGTGACATCAGAGTTCCCTCTAATTAAGACATATTATGAATCTCACATTTTAAACCTTGATCAGATCTCACAAGTGCCAAGATATGAATACAATTGATATATTACCATTTGGCTTTTCGTATTAATGTGTGATTTGGTCTAAGTAAATGGACAGTTTAACAAGAAGTTCCCTTAGAATGGTACCATACCAGTGGTTTTGCATGTTTTAGTCCATTTAAGGTTCAAGGTTAATTTATTTGACATTTACACCACAGGGTTGCACAATGAAATGTATGTTGTAGCCCCTTTACGCCACACACACACATTGAACATATATTCAAATACTTTAATTGGAATATAATAAAGTGAAACACTATACAGTTACTTATGTACATATACATTTATACCTATAAACACAGAAAGTGTGCAAATTACAAGTACTTTAAATTACAGTGGACTATTTTGCAAACCATGCTGTTGTGTTTTAGAGAATTTAATGTTTACTGTTCCAGGCTTTTATTTGTTTCCATTCACTTACAATATGTCCAGTAAGAACAGTCTACTAGTAAACTAATGACATTCGCTTGAGTTATGTGATCCATCACAAGTCATCACAACATCAAGTCTGCACTGATTTTTGTCATTGCAGGCATTATTGTTAAGAGATAATGCACTGCAGACTTTTCACCTCACTCTGCACTTAGCAACGCTACATTACCACATAACAATACTAACTTCTTAACTACTTGCAATTTCTAGTTTGGTATATGACAAGAGCATCAGCATTGTGAATCAGAAAAAAATATATCTCCAAACATAGAAAGTCTCCCAATTTCCCATCCCACATAAACAGAAAAAGGAGAAGTCGAACAACAAGAGGTTTTCTTAGAAAGAAAGAGGAAAAATACAGAATAAAATGCAATGTTATAGAGAAAAAGAAAAAAGACACAATGCAATACTTAGAAAATGCAGTATCGTTAATTCCACCATGGGAATCAATGTCAGCAATGTGCTTTCACCTCAGATGATGATAATAACTTTAACAAAGATCTATGCAGACCTGACGTCCAGTATGATGATTTGAACTTGAAGTGCCTAGCATACATTTTAAATTGATTGACAGAAATGTTAGGTATACTTAATTTGTAGCCTACTTAAAAAGCTAAAACCTGAAAACACACTGGTATGGAAGGCCTCCTTGTTACTGACATGCTTTATCGTTTCCGTAGTTCCTCTGTTTGACCACTAGATGTCAGTACACGGAAGTGGAACTTGTTCCTCACATGGTCTCTGAAACTACAGGCCTACTGTACTGTACTACTAACTGTCTCCATTTTGGTATTTCAGTACACAAAAGTATAATGTGGACAGCTCCATTATGCACTGACATTAATATTAGTTTAAACTTCATCTCCTAACGATTTAATATAAACATGGAGGGAAATAACAAAGTGCCTTCTCTGGTTCATGCAGAGTTTTGTTTTGACAACTCCATCCCTGAGGTTTCTGCCTCCACCCCAATACTATGGAGGTCCGTGTCATTTTGTTCGTGGTGCTCAGAGCACTGAAATATGACACTTTAAAAAATCTAAAGTAACATTTCTTTTCATAAACGGTGTCTCCGTAGCTTTTGGTCATTCATAAGGCAGACTGAGCTGTTTTCTTAGGAACTTCTTCTTGGGTAGAAAGTAGTTCTAACTGCTCACAATGTCTGCGGATTATTTAGCCTTTACTTTTTAAACAAGGAACATCTTATCTTAATACTAATAGAGATGAATATCTTAAAACATGAGCAAATAATTTTTTTTAATGGCCTCATAACACTGGAGTTAAGTAAGAAAATACTTGTCTTGTTGTATTTTGGGAGAACCGAACTTCTAAAGGTACTATCAGTGAAATATGGTTCCCTAGTAACATCTAGTGGTAGCCATGGAGACCAATGCAAATGACCCTATTAGTTAGCTAAGCTAGCTAACTGCAATTTGAGATACACATTTCCACCACAGCACTGTGAGGTAGAGGTTAGAGGTAAGGCTACATAACAGGGTTGATATAGCTATATCTTCCCATATCCAGAAAAGTTAGTAAAAGCTTTAGTTAGCTAAGTTAGCATGCCTTCTGTTCAGCTTTTCACCTGCCTTCTTTAGCAATGTTCAAACTGACAGGGAGCTAGCGTTAGCAAGAGAAGGCGCAACAAGATTAGCTAGCTAGGTTAGTTGTTACCATCGAAAATCTACAAAATAAAACGTTTTTGGCTAACATTAGCTACATCATTAGGCTACTTACCAGTCCTAAAAATAGTTAATCATAGTGGGGCAAAAATGCCTGCCTTGTCCAGGGGACTTAGTTAGATGAAAAGGCATGGGATTAATAGAAAATCAGAATGATTTCCTTTTCTGGGATCCAAATTTCAAGATAATCTACCAGTTACCGATATTTTGATATATTTATTGTGTAGAAAGTAGAAACTTTGGCTCGATGATGGTGCTGGGGGAAATATTGGTGCTACATGACAGATCAAGGGGTCAGAAATATCACTACAAATCATCCTCTGGACTGGAGACAAATAATATTCATATTAAATTTAATGGAAACTTTGCCAGTTAGTTGTTTTGATAGTTGAGATTACTTGGACCAACATCGCAATCCTAAAAGGAGCTAGCCAGACAGATTGTAAAATTTTATGGGTCCAGCTTATTTAGTTGCATCCCTAGTTAGCTCTCTTGGTGAATAGTTGATAGATAGGCTGACTCTTAATGACATGAGTGAACTGTAACTGAATGTCACAGTTAACAGTGTTTCTTTGATTTTCCTCCAGCCTTACATCAGGAGGGTCTGTTCAGAGTGAACGGGAACGTGCGTGCTGTGGAGACCCTGAAACTGCGGCTAGAGAGTGGAGAAGATGTGGACCTTCTCTCTGAATCCGATTCATGTACGGTGGCCAGCTTGCTCAAACAATACCTCAGAGTCTTGCCAGAGGGTCTGGTGGACTCAACAGTCCAGCAGGCACTGATACAACACTACCAAGGTAACACCAACTTGTTGTCCCAATTCTGTCTTATGTGCTTGTTCTTAACAGTTACGTGCTTATTTTTGTTGAATTATCTGACCAGATCGAGTAGATCAGGTTTTAAATTTTTACATTCATCATGTGATATCTATTCATAACAACTTCCCAAATAGACAATGTGATATTCATGCTCTCACAAGTGTAGTGAATATCTGGGTCATGACTCTGACTGGATGATAAGCAAAGCTATCTTTAGGTCCTGAAATTTACTATTAGCACTGCAGTCGTCTGCACCAGGCAGTGCTTATAAAGGCACTGCTGAGTTAAGTGTGTGTGTGTGTGTGTGTGTGTGTGTGTGTGTGTGTGTGTGTGTGTGATGGACCTCATATTTCTGGCAATAATCTTGGAGGTCATAAAAGGTAAAGTGAGTGATTTGGCAGATGAAGTGTCTGTGCTCACTCTCTGCTCCCCTCCATCACTGGGTTTAATCCGTTTAATGGAAGAAGAGTGTACATCTTGGCTGCAGTTTTCTTTTTACCCTCATATTTTTCAGGGCCTATGGCCAAACACTGCATTAGAAAACCGCTCTTTGGCACCGGACTTGGCTATAACTACTGAATAAAATGATTTTTGTGTACTTTGTAAAACTGGTTTGGCCTCCTTTGCGAGTATTTGGCAAATTTAAAAACATCAAAGGTGTATGATGAATGGATTAAATTGCAGATTGATTAGTAGTATGACTGACAGTTCAGAATATGAAAATACATGTAGATTGACCAATATATTTGTGCAACGTGTCATCCATCAATTAAGTCAATGGCTACACATCTCTGTAAGGATGGTAAGACTTGAGTGAGACTGTGAACTGAATGAAATAAGTAAACCAGCATCCCATCAAGCTCCATACCATTAGGGTTGAAATCTTTGGGGTATAGTTACTTTTTGGGTATTTCTCACCTTTAAAGCGCTATCATTATATTTATTGATTAGTGGAACAACAGAAAAATATTCAGTCACCATTTTGATAATCAATAAATAATTTTAAGTCATTTTATCCAGTGAAAATCCCAAACATTTGCTGGTTACAGTGTCTTGAATGTGAGGAATGTGTGACATTTATCAATTTAATATAATTGTTAATTAAAAATTGAATACCTGTGAGGGTTCTTGCTGGTTAAAAATTAGCCAAATGTAGACATCACATTGAGCTCTGGGAGTTGTGATGGATATTTGTCATTGTGTTTTTGACACGTTATATCCTAAATGACTAACCAGTTAATTGAAAAAATAATTGACAGATTAATTGATAATGAAAATAACTATTAGTTGCAGCCCTAAACGTTATCTTCTTGCTAATGGGTGCCATACTGTCCTGTGGCTTCCAGGAAAACCATGTTAATTAACTTGTCGTGGATGAAATTTAGCTGTCAAGACAAAATAATTTTCTCACATGGGCAGGGTCCAGATTCTCAGTGTCATCGCAGAATAATATCGTTCATGAGTGGTTTTCCTGTTCGCATTGTTGTAATAGATTACAATATCCTTAGCCAGTAATTTTTTCTTATATTACACAGAGTTTATTGCCCATATATTCTCTGGGCCTGCTGCTAATATTAAGAAGGCATACACGTGCACTTTTGCGACTGAATGTGTATCTTACCTATCAGCCCTGCATATACAAAGACAGTACAGTTACGCACTGCTTGACACGTACAATTACATACAACCATGTTTGTCAACGTTACGTGCGGTGCATTTTTTATGATACTCTTTCAAAATGTTATCCATACAATCAAGCATAATTACAGATATTTTTTCAGTTAGTCAAAGGTGTTCCACTCAATGTGTCGATCTATAAGATAAAAAAAAAGTAAATTACCGGATGAATAAATAACACATATACACGCTTACATATAAATGAATAGAGCATGCTCAGTTTACTAATTTAGTAGGTGATAGTTCATTACTATTGATTCATTTAACGGCATTTTAGGCCTTTATGTGGTACTGACAGGAAATGTGGGGAAAGAGAGTAGGGCAACGACATGCAGCAAGCAGTCTGGCGAGCCGGGAATCGAACTATGGGCTCACTGCTCAGGGCATTTCCATCCATGTGGTACGTGCCCGAACCACTCGGATATCGGGTCGCCCCAGTTTATGTGTGTGTTTTAACTTATACTATAACTTTTCTCCATTTTGACAGTTGCTGATATATTGTTTGCAGCCACTTCTTAGTAATTCATTTTAAAGCAGTTGTTCTTAATATTTTCAACAGATACTCAAAAGTACAAAATTGTGGTTCAGATCAGTTTTAGTATTTATGCTGTCATGTTTTGTTATGTATTTATTTATTTTTATTTAAAAATAAATAAACTGTTAGAAAAATGAAATAACTATCACTGGTGATACCCTTTACTTTCAGTGTAATCTCTTCGGCAAACAGAACCGTGCAGTGTTTCTCGACTAAAAGTCGATGAATTCTGCTGGTCTCGCTCTATGTCCGCACAGAGTATATTATTCTCTGCCGTGATTTGGTCCTCTGATTGTCTGGCTTTATGTTGGCATGTCTTTCGATGTGCATCCTCTTTGTTTAAGTGGCCTCTACATACGTGTAATAGCATGAACTGAGTTTTTTTCCAACCCTCAACGTGTGCTTGTCTACTTCTGATGATAAATGGTTTGAAAGCCTCCCAAAAAACCTCCCATGTACTTTAAACACTTGTGCATACACACACAATCTGAACTTTACTCAGTAGCATCAAGAGCAGTTGTGATCACTTTAAACTATTATTTCCCCCCTCCCGCTCCACTTACTCAGACAGACGTACACACATGCCCGCCTTCCTACACATGCACACACTCACGTAGACGCACGCACAACGTTGGCGTCACTCATTCAAATGGGATCAGTAGCCATATCCGTTTATCCAACTCTGACCCAATTATGTATCCTGAGTAATAGCATCAACATATTTTCAGGCTCTTTGCTCTAATGCTCACGTATTACTAGTTACCACAACTCAAGATTAGATGTTACAGAGAGCAGGTGAATGGAGCTGTCACTGCCTGCTGGAGACCAGCTGTAAAACTATTAACTAAACTCAGGATATACACTAAAAATCTATTTATGTTTTACTTTTTCTTGCTCCAAAGTAAATCAAGTTGGTCATGTCACTCATCACTTATCATTTGATTCTTGGTCATCTGATTGTGGGTGAATAGACACCAATGGCTGCTTCAAGTACTGGAGCTTTTATCAACTTTTCTACTAAAATCTTTCAGCCAGAAGTTTCAGTTCCTTTGAACAGGAAACAACGATGACTGTAAAAAAAAAAGAAATTTAGCAGGAACCCAACCTTTGACCTGTTCTGATATGTTGTGGTGTGTCTGTAGAGTGCGGTGATGACGTCTCTTGGTCCGATATGAGGGACCTGCTCCAGCAGCTTCCAGATGTCCACCACAGACTCCTCCGCTACCTCTGCCACTTCCTCACCCTTGTGGAGTGCCACCACAAGGAAAACCGTATGACTGCCCTCAACCTCGCCACTGTGTTTGGACCCAGTGTCTTCCAGTGAGTTGAACCTTTTTTTTAAGGTAGATGAGATCAAGCTGTCAAAATAAAT
Organism: Oplegnathus fasciatus; assembly: GCA_003416845.1. Taxonomy (NCBI): domain Eukaryota; kingdom Metazoa; phylum Chordata; class Actinopteri; order Centrarchiformes; family Oplegnathidae; genus Oplegnathus; species Oplegnathus fasciatus. Next base: position 219,224 of record NTHP01000074.1, on the reverse strand, counting down.
ACCCATGGACCAATGTCGCCATCACTCCAGCATTCTCTTGTGGCTTTTTATCCTTAATATACTGTATAACCAAACAATGTTTATGTCACTTTTAATGACGCTTTAATACCTTTCAACCTGCATTAATTGATAGTTTGACCTCATGGGGCACCGCAACAAGCTGTCAACACAACATTGACATATTATCAATGATATGAAAAGTTGATATGGTGAATGTGTTGACAGGTAGTTGCCTATAAACACATGTAGCAGATACGGAGCAACATTTTCATTTATTTGGAGTTGAGTTTCTGCCGACCTGATGAACTTTAGTCTCCTTTTAGCTCTGTTTTGGTCTCCACCAAGTCCTGAGGGAAATACTAGCTCTTTAGCTGCTAAATGCTCCACTGTTGTTCACCAGCTAGTCGCCTTTCACATTACACAGTCCTTGGATCCATTGTTAATATAAAAATACTGGCTGTTAATTCTCAATCTTGAGATTACAGCGTGTGATGAAGCAACAACAATAATAGTTATAGTAAAAACAGAAAGAAATCTAACTTTTTGCATTGACTAGTCATTTTAAAATGCTAAAGATGTACCAGTCAAAGTGTAAGCACCTCATACTACTATCATTATCATACTCACAGTCCAATTTCCAATTAAATGAATGCCTCAGTCTGACATTTTGATGATTCACACTCAAGGGCATAGGAGGCAACTTGACTCAACAAAACTAAACTAAATGTATTCATCTGTCCTTTGTACAGGCTTATTTCAGTGTGTTCATATATTGAAAAACACAACTGACATTCCTGAAAGTTTTGGCAAGTTTGGTGTCTTCACTGTGACCTTTACCAAACATGTTTGTTGCAGTCTTTAAACATAGTAAGACAATTTGCTTTAGTCTGGAAACAAATAGGCAGCTAAAGCTGAGGGATTCAATCATCTTTCACCTATTCCTGTTTGGTGAGTCAGATATTAAACATTGGTTTCATGTGTCAGAGCAGTAGGATGGATAGAGTGATTCCACTCTTATAACATTCAGGACATGTTGAGTAAGATAATGAACAACAAGTCAAGTTTACCCCTCAGACATTGCAGCTGTTTTTGTCCATTTTGTCAATAACTGAAGACAAAAAAAAGGTTTTTTTCGTATGTTTTTACTTGAAACAGAATAGATGTCTTTGACTGTATTTCAGAATGAGAGAAAGTCATTAACTTTGCAATTCAATCAATATCGGAGGAACATCTAAGAGAAATCAAGAGAAAAAACAGGTAAACGCATACTTACAAACACAAAACATACTAAATTCTCTCTGTGCTGGTCTCTGTCTGTGTCAAAACATGTGGCCAGCAGGTGGTGCTGTAGCTTATTTAGTGAAGATAAAATCATGACAGCATACAGTAAAAGTCTTCCAGTGATACTTACATTACATTACATTGTTCATAAACAACCCATTAAGAAGCTTGTTTACATTTTGTCAGACACCTGCGTTGAAACTGCTCTGTGCTGTAAAAGAACTGACTGAATACTGATTTCCTCTGTAGTTCAAAAATAAATGAAAGATGTCAATCCACCTTTTAATCTGCTTTAACCTCTGGAATCAAGTGTTCTCTGATGACTCTTCAAAGTCTGACATTACATTAATCAAATGTCACAGACTGTAGCTTAAGAACACTAATTGAGTCAAGTGAGCAATTTTGAAGTAAATGTCACATGACGTATAAGAAACGGTTGATGTTAATGTGTTTTTCAAATGTTACTATGATGTTCATAAATAAATGATACGTCAGTGGCTTCATGTGCCTCCCTGCAGCTGCTGAGCTAAGTACCTCTGTTCTCGCTAGTCTTATTTATGATGGGCTTACTGGGCAGTGATTTTCAAATCATACTCGCACACTTATTTCGACCTACAGTTACTGTCCTCCAGACTCGTGACTGGTGGGCATCTCCAGTAATAGACTGGGATGTTCAGGCTGGGGAAACCCTGCCTAGTATAAAGATTCAATGGACAGAATAGAGAAGAAGAAACTGTACTGGATACTCTTTCATACTGTACAACCTGTTCTCTTCATCAGAGGCTGTACTTGTGTGTGTGTGTGTGTGTGTGTGTGTGTGTTGAAGTTATATAATTAGGCCCCAGTGTACATCTCACACAGCTGTTCAGTAGCATCAGACATTATACTTACTAGGGCAGCTGAATTCTGCTTTGTTAATCCAGTCCACTAACTGATGACTGACTTTCAATATCAGTCTCAGAATCACTGTTGGATTGGTTCAGTGCTACAAGGTGAAAGAAGAAAATGAAAACCAGAAAGTCATTCATTAACAAATCCTCAACTTTATTATTATTTTTTTTAATTTGATGAAATCTAATCTGTTTGTATTTTTTTTTGTCTCTTTTCCCTCATTTCCAGCGTGGCTCCTGGTTTCGAAGCAATGAAGGACCAAAATATCTGTAACAAGATCATGGTCAAGCTCATCCAGAACTACAGCAACATATTTGAGGCTGACAGAGACAGAGAAGGCTGCACAGAAGAACCGTCAACCCTTATTATTGTCAAGGTGTTGTATACCTATGGGAACACCAGATGCTAATGTTTATATGAAATAGATCTGTGTTGGTGGTCAGTACAATGTAGTGCAGCTGGTAAGACGGCTAACTGTGAGTCACATGTTGTGCCCATGCACTTTAAACAGTATGTGACCTCACCCTCTGCCCGTCCACTTGGAGGAGTTATCGTTTATAAATACAGACTTACATAATGTCAAGCTAAAATTGATTTAGCTATTGATCTCATATCACAGCCTCGCAGGAATGACTCCTCCACAGGTGGCCGTTCTGAGTCTCTGCTTGTTCATTTATATTTGCTGCTTTGATGGCTGATGTCTTTATTGATTAGCTGGTTTGTCTGGTCTGCTGGATTTCCTGGCGGCATCTTGCTGCTGCATCTGTAGCTGCCTGAGGAAAATGTGGCTGCAAGAAGCAAACCAAGCAAACCGTCCACTTCAAAGTCATTTAAGTCGTATGATCTCAGATTCTGGTTTAGAATGTTATGTTTATTAAAATACATGAAAAATTGTGTAAATAGATCAATACAGTTTCACTTGTTTCATCAGTCACAAGTATATATAAATGCATAGCTGTAGCCAGGGTTTAAAGCTGAAGTCGGTAGGATTTTCAAGCTAAGTCCACTCTCTTCTGAGAGTTTTGAACGAGTACAACTTTCAGGTCCCTCCCCCTCCGTCACCGCTATGCTCCAGCTCGCCTCCAAAGCCTCTCCCCGCAGAGTCACTCAGTCTGGTTCTTTCTTTTTAGCTTGCTTTTCTTCATTGGTCTGTTTACTTGTCTTTGTCGTGTAAGCTGTTGTTGGCAAAGGAGGGATGGGCAGTTTTCTCATTGCTTGGTTGTTCGGAGGCTGTTTTTATACGGTTTACCTACTTCAGCTTTGAAGATATAATCTGTAAGATTTTCATTTAAATAAGCATCTGTTAAGTCACTATCTATCGCCAAATGATGCAACACAATGGTGAGTGAGCCTATGGTCCGCTGATGAAAGCCCTTGCATTTGCAGTATTACGACCCGGGTGTCGGGAGCGACTTTCCCGGAAAAATAACAAGTGGCGCACAGTTAGGCTCTTAACCAGGCTTTTAACGCAACAGACTCGCTCTTCAACTCACCTGTGTGTGAAGTGGCGTACTGTTTTTTCCGGTCTCTGCTGGCGTTGTGGATAAGCGGTTATTATGGCCGAACAAACAGAGAAAAGGTCAATAACTACAGATGAGGAAAGTGAAACTGAAATTTAAGTGAGGTCCAAAAACACACCAGCAATTACCGGTTATTGCCATAGGTGCCATGAAAGACAATGAAATGAAAATCTTCGAGATTACAACTTTAAGAAACACTGAGGTCACAAGTCCAAGGTCCCGCTTCCCCAGAAAATGTTTGGGTAGATGTGAAAAATAAGATCTCAATTCAATCTTCATTTTGATTTTTTTTTAAACATTTTGTTTTTATTGGAAATTTGATTTCCCCAAAAATCCCCAAATTTTCAAAAAAGATAAATGACTGTTTTCAGCTTTGTAACAATGTGTTTTTCAGATAATCCAATGGATTATTTAGCATAAAAAGTAGGAAAATTATCTTAATCTATAAAGTAACACCTAATCCTCAGGTTTATCTAAAAAATTAAAAATCCCCAAACTTGGGTATACATGTTTTTTTCCTGGACAGTGACTCTTCACACAAAATCAAAATTCTGGTTGGGAAATAAAGAATCTTTAATTTGTATGTTCATTCATTTTTCCCTTTTTTCTAAAGTAGTCAAAGTGGAATGTACTGAAATGGACTGTAGAATGAATGTTCCTAAAACCCTCAGATAATTATTGACATGACCTCAGTGTCTTTGATGGTAGCTACAGCCCTGTAGAAATATCAGACTCAAAGCCGTGTGCTTTAGGCTGTGATGGTGCTAACAGAGGAACACTAACCATCTTAGTTTGCTTGACATGTTTAATATCTTTTTAAGACTTTGGAATTCTTTTTATTCAAAATGCAATAAGAAATTGTAGCATAAAATCACAATGAATTGAAGTTTGTTTCAAAGCAGTAAAGAAGGTGAAATATTTACTGCTGCAACAGCTGCAATATGAGTTTCTTTTCAACTATCATATCACGAGCAAAATTGCAAAACATTTTTTTTCCACTTTTGGAAAGACATCCTTCACCACAGTCGATAGCAAATGTCTCCATTGTTGATTGATGACTGTGTTATTGGAACGTGACATGGGCCATCCGATGCCGCGGTGGGGTGACCAGGCAGTGACCAGTTGCGATTTACCGTCCCGTGGGTTTGACCCCTCATCGCTTCTCTCAGGGTACTTCTCCTGCTGTTTTTATTCATTCAACAAACACGGTGTATGGTTCCCACACGACACCATGCTTACCATGCAAAATAAAACTGCTGAAGATGTTAATAATTTGAGAAATCAAGTGATCACATGCAATCTGAGCTCATGAAATCCAAAGGTCTGTGCTGTGTTGTGAATGCCTGTAAGGCCACATGAGACCCCGCTGACCGATGGGAAACCCCTCAGTCAGAATCATCTTACACACAAACATGCACACAAACTCATAAACACTAACACATATGTACAGGCACGCACGGCCTACTGAGGCCCCTCACCTCCTGACCTGCCTCTTACTGCCTTTGAACGTGGCACATATGATCACTGGTGTTGCCTTTTCCTTCCGTCACAAAATGCTGATGAGCAGGAGGTGTGCATGAAAGTGTTTATGTGAGTGTATGTGTTTGAGGATGCAGACTGTCAGCCTGTTTAAATTTATTCTGAACCCTGTTGTTAAGGCTCACAGAAGAAAAGCAAAAGTAGAACACACACACCCAGGAGTTCTTCTAAAATGACTCCCTGATTGTAAAAAGATATTTCATAACTACTGTATATGTGAGGCTACAGTTTCAACACTAAGAACTGGCCTTTGTTAAGCATAATTTGTTGCTCCTTTTGTTACTTTGTATGTAAAGATGTGGATTACAAATGTTACCATCTTCTTTTGTCCTCTTTCTGGTCCCAGGAGGCGCACGTGACGGATGCAGACGCAAAGACGTCACCCAGCCACCTCAACGCAAAGACACCGACACCGGTTCCCAGGACAAAGATGCGTGCACGGCTTTACAGCAGCACGCATGCATGTGTGCGTCATTGTTTATGCGTTAATTCTCCTCAGTTGTACCTGTTTGTCTGAGCCTGTCTGCTGTGAAATGCTGCGTGGTTGTTTATGCGTGACATTCCTAGGTCAAACTTGCATGAACCCTTCAAATTCCCTCGCATAGTCCTTTTTAACACCAACCATGTGATCCGTGTGACGTGATTAACATAACATGAGCATGTTTTGGAAAAGCTGTTTTCTAACACCAAAGCCATTTGTGTGTGCGTCTGTGGAGGTTTCTGTGAGCTTTAAAGATGTTATCAGTGTCAGGTGACTTGTGTACGCTGCGTGGAATGGTAATCAGGTCACTCAGTGTGAATAGATGATGACCTTATTAATAGTGTGCAACTGACATTATTATTATGATAAGTTATCATTTGTCCTCTGGATAGGAGTCTTTACAAATAGCACAAATAGATTTTCTCACACTTGCAGATATTATGAGAGAGGTTAGTCTGTCCTAGAATTGATAGAGAAAACATCACGTGCACTGCAGGAGTATTTATATTTGTATACTTATTTATACTTAATTTTATACTTCATTAAAGTTTAGGAATAATACAACCTCTAATTTTATTTTCCCCAAGAGCTGCCTCTCTAGCATTCAGATTTTGTCAAAATAATGACACAAGATGTGGAAAAATGTAACAAAATAATTGCTCTAGGTTATATTAATTCATGATTTTTATAAAAACACCCAGCAAATTAATTAGGATTATGCTAGTAGCTGCCTTAGTAAATGCATTCTTGTACATTTAACTGTCTATGTACTGTTACACAAATAATGTTTCTATGCACTTTAAATCTCTATTTTGTATTTTCTGTCCTTACATTTTCCAAGGCTGGACAAAGAAACCCACCACAAAATGCAGAATTTCTGAACAAATCCTCCACTGACACTCCAAAGTCGAGGCCGAGGAAAAAGAAGGTACAGAAAAACACAGTTTGTCGTTGTCATTAGTTGCTGTGATTAATTGCTCTCGCTTAAGGGGTGTGGCCTGATGGTTAATACAGTTTATTTCTCACCTTTCCAATAAATACTTCCTTACTTATCTGCTGCATTGCCTTGGTGATGATTAGCCTGAGGCCGTCTCTCAAGACAGTCTCTGCTGGCCTCGCTGCTTGGTCACGTGATGTGATTTGATAAAGGCAATCTGCTGCAGGAAACAACAACACGCTTATTTGGAGTGAGAGACAAACATGGGCTATGGTATGCTCTTCCTGTGTTGTGGTGTTATTACAGATGAACCCTGCCACAAAAGCTGCATATGGTCATGACTTAGATTACAATTAAGGCTTAGAAATTTCCTGTTTGTGTACATGTAGTAGACATTGAGCTCTGGGTTCATTTTTTTTTAAATCAAGGTCAATAAGGGAGCTACATTTAATGAAGTAAATTCTAAATTCTGTTTTTAAGTCACAATCATGTTGATCTCACATAGATGCAAAATTAGCTGCTTCTACATTCATACTTATACTTGTGATTAAATGAAATTATCTCGCTGTGGTTGTTTCGAATGCAGTTTTAAATAAAGATCTGCTGCCATAAATGCGGTATACATAGAGACCAGTGTCACTGTAGAGATAAAAGAAATGCTGACTGACAGCAAGATAAGCTCAGGAGGGTAAAAACATCTGCTGATGAGGGATGTTTGCTTCCCTCAGTAGTCAGTGAAAAACCTTCTGCTTTTAGCAGAGCTGGTATGTAACTTAAGCTTAAGAATGCTTTCAAATGGCTGAAGTTACTTTAACCTTAAAGCTAAGAAGCTAAGCTCACTATGCATGTGGGTGCACAGCCATGCAGTAGGCTAAACACACTTCCGAGAAAGGTTGATGACAGGATGCTGCTTTTGAGGTTTTTATTGGAAGCGATCGTGAAACCATGAAAACAGTTCTGGACAACAAATTCAATTATAGTGATTACAAATCAAAACTGGATGAGATTCACTGAACAAGAGTCAGACCATAGGTTTTGTAAAAATGAATTGGTACAGTAACAAGGAAACTGGATTCACAAAAGTATGAACTGCTGTCATTGTGCTTCATGCCAGCAAGAAACAAAGTATCATCACTGAAAGATCAACTTTAAGTTCTCATAGGAAGTGCAACACAGTACTTAAACTAGTAAACATACATACATGTCCACAAGAGTAAAGGGGAAAACAATAAGTATTTAACAAGTAGCCTGACAGTAATTCAACAGTTACTTAACTGGAATGTTGCATTAGCAACACATTAGCTCCAGATAGCTTGTATAGTGGTTAGCTTGTTTAGAAGTAAGCCAACCATAGAGAACCAAAAATCTACTGAATCACAAGTCTACAATCACAAAACAGCTGTAATGTAAGGAGTGAGGAGTACCTACAGATAATGCTCCAACAGGGGCATCTGAGGAGTACATAAAAGATGTCAATATTTGCTTGGACAAAGATTTGACAAAATGGTGGATGTAACATCATCAGTTAAACAGCAACCACTATAGAGTGCTGCAAGGATGACGTATTTTTTTAGGCCAACCTGGAAGTTAGCATTGCCCTGGTTCCCTTGACAACAAGCCTATGGGATTTTTCCATTGGATTTTGGATTATTGCAGAAAATAAGCCCTGTGGCAAACAAAAGTTTATGATACTTACACGGTGTGTTCAGCAAGATAATCTTTACAAATGGACACCACTTTTATGATTTTTAGAAGTGTAAATTTGATCGGCAGAAGTAAAAAGCCAATGTTAGGCTATAAACGAGCTACGCCATGGTCGCATATCACCACTACTAAGCTTCAATCTTGTAATTTGACTTTGCGCACTTACCTCTTCTACAAAGGCCTTTCCTCTTAGCATGGCCTGATCTAGCTAGTGGTCATGGAGTTAGTTAGTTAGAATAGTTTGCAAGAGCGTGAGTTCGAGGCCGTAAAGGCGGACTAGTGAGTAGATGAGTTTCCGTGTTCGGTGTGATGACGTTATTGTCCCCGACAACCTCTGTAGTCTCATTTAGCCACTTGTTAGCAATCGCCTTTTTAAAGACACGTAAAAGCTTCAAAATTCACAAGTGGGGTATTTACTGACGTGTTTTATGTTGCAGAACAAAATGTGAAAACAACTTAAGCCTGTGTTCACCACAGACCTTATTTCAGGCATCTAACCAAAAACCCATGGACTTCGAGACGAGGGAACCGGAAGTGCAAAAATGCGAACTCATTTCCGGGTTTTAGGACTCAACTGTGCCAGTAGTGGTTGCTACTAGCAACAGAATGTTCAAATGAAACCAGCTGCTGGTGGCAAAACAGTCGCCAGCAGCAGTGAAACTAATGTGACAACATGAGCCTGTTGTTTAGGAGCTTTTTCAGTACTGAACCCATTAACTTGAACATCCAACTACTGATACCTGTAGCTACGCCAACAGACAGTCTAGAGATCCCTCACTTCCTATGAAAACGAAAAAGGCTTTTACCCAAGAAAGGCTCGACTTCCTTAATGATCTATCAAGCGATTCATCATGCCTATTAATATTAACTTTTATAGCTACATTTCCCAAACACGCCTCTAGAACCTCTTCCATAAAAATGATTTCACTCTCAAGGCCAGCCTCAACACAGGTTTGACTTTGATGCTTTCTACCAAGATAAATACAGTTAAAAAGTGTGCGTTTTTTGAACTGATCGCCTCACACATCACCACCAGAGCCATGCTGTATGTTTGGTAGTGTAGAACTGTGAGGCAGAGTTGTTATAAGTCTATAAATTATACAGTATTTACCAGCCTCAGGTCAGGGATAGTGGTGAGAGAAAAACACACTAACAAACAAACACACCCACGTACACTTCAATTAGAGAGCCCTAAACATGTCTGTGGTAACTGTTTGATTTATGATGCACCTATCATTAAAAAGCATGTGTGATAAAGGAGGAATTTTTAGAGATGTTTATGTTCGTAAATGAGCTTTGGACGCCAAAAGGAATACAGTTATAACTGGTAGAGTATTACTCATTCCTTGTTGTTGAATTTATACAGCATTGCAATAAAGCTTTCTGTTGCTATGGTAGGACCACAGAACTATTTCAGCAAAAGTGCTTATACTAATAGCCACTAGTTTAAAAAGTCTAGTGAAAGTAATTGTGGTATTGTGGTATGGATCAGATTCCAAAGACACTTCCGAAAAAACTAGACATGTGAGAAATGAGCTGTCACCACTCAGTGAATAGAGATCAGTTAACAGAGGCCAGCTACAACTGCCTTTTCATTCCTGCACATTACTGGAGAGAAAGCATGCTCGAGTAAAATATTAAGTTCTAAGGATTTTATTTGGCTTTCTTTACAGTATTTTGATATTTTAGTCACAAACAAATTATTAGTTAATCCATGATTTAGAAAGCAGGTCATATCCTCATTTTGGTCTTTCAGGCTTCTTTGCCATCTGGCCTATTTAGCTCCTACTTGTTGTTGCTCTGTTTGAGCTCTTTTTTTATGCATAGGCAGAAACTGAGAACCAGGAATGGAGGCAGCATGACGGGTCAGTAGTTAACACTGTTGAAACTGACCTGCAGTTTGATTTTTAGCTATGTCTGTTTTGGAGTTTCCACGACTGTGTCTGAAATCATTCACTGTTCGCTGTATATAATCACACTATGTCATTTACGCCATTTTGTAGTGTGCCTAGTAAATAATAATTATAATAATACATTTTATTTATAGAGTGCTTTTCATGGTACTCAAAGACACTTTACAGTTAAAATGGTCAAAGAAGGCAACACATTAAAAACTTTACTAAAACAAAAGCTAAGAAAAAAACTAAAGGCACAGAGTATTAATCACACATTAAAAGCAGTGAGAAATGTTCTACACTATATAGTGGACTCTACTTTCTAACTTACCATAACTACCATCATACATTGCACAAACAGAAAAAATACATACATTTAGATGAATTGTAGATGAACAAGTAGTGACACATTGACACATTATAGTTCTCTACATAGAATTCCCCATAAAATGAGTAGTAATGAGTGAATAAGAGAACAATTTCAGTTCTCAGTTTTCAGAAAATCCCACAAGGTTGGTGTATTGGAGACTCTAAATGGTTGCCAAGTAGCTGTATGAATGTTGTGATTTTCTTATAAAGCAAAAACAAAAGCACAACTAACAAAAGCACATAAACAACATAAACCAACAAAGATGACTGCAGCATCTCACCAACACTGTTGAAGTTCATTATCACAAAACCCTTTTCTAACTGGATTTAAGGATGGGGACAAAACAAGCTAATGTCCACATTCATTTTCTCTTTTTCTGGTTTTCTGTGAATGACAAATTTAGCTAAATCCATTAGGAAGCCCCGAGGGGCAAAATCCATACCAGGTCTAGCTAAAGAAGCTTGTGGAGCTAATTATGTTCCCAAAGATTCACCCATTAAGTGCTCAAATGACTAAATGGAGGCTGCGTTCATAGATTTTAGAACAACCCATTAAGTTGAACCCCAAATGGAAATGTTCTGCTGATAATTAGTGTGAAGAAAAAAAAAAGTACGCCTTTTAATTCAACCGATAGATGTTTATATAAAGCCTAGCCTCGTTTAGCATTGGTTGTTTTTGACTATTATCAATACTTGAGCTGCTGGCGTCAGACCCATTTCATACTCTGTTTACCACAGCCAGCTGGCTATTTGGCCTCAGTGTCCATGAGCAGCCATACGAGTCCTCTCCATATATACTGAGAGAAAGCCCTGTGACACATTCTTAAACACCTTTCTCAGGCTTCCCTGGTTAAAACTCACTAAAAATGCAGAAGGGTTCTTCTCACAATGTGGCTGTAATTAGGTTAAGGTTCTTCTCCTACACTACAGTTGGCGGTTCACGCTGTTTATACCCACTCAGGGTCAGCACGGTAAGACAAACATCAGTCTAACCTTACAGTTTTACAAGCTAACCTCTTTTTTTCCCCTCGCCTCTTTTGTGGTTCTTTTATCTCTGCTTCACCTCAGAAGATCCTTGAAATGCATGTTTTATCGTAACCTGAGCAAAGGTTGAAAGCTCCAGTGTGTTTCTCTGTGTGTGTGTGTGGTTGGATGAGCTTGATTGTGCAGAAATGTTAGCAGTTGTGTATCATTTACCTCTCGTGCTGTCTCGTATTTCCCGTCACGAGACTCACCTGCTGTTGGCATCTCTCTCTCTGTGTTAAACAGATGAGGAAAGGGAAGAGTGACGGCATGACTCGAGTCGTCCCTCAGCTCCGCCGCTCCGCTGGGCTGCCCCATGCTAGGCCCCTGTCCATACCAATAGTTCTGCCCCTGACCTCTGAGCTGAGGAGCCCCAGTCCAGAGGCGATGGAGACAGCTCCCATTCCACTGGCTCGCCAAGACACCCCGGACACTGTCTCACAACTGAGCCACCTCGACGTCAGCCCCTCTGGCAGCACGGAGGCCCTCAGCAGGTCAGTGTGTCCGGCAAAGAGCATGTACCTGGAAATTACAAATACAAACTGATATGTCTTGCAAGTTGCAGATTTGGGATGATAATAATAATTTTACTGAAAATATTTCACGACCAATTTTGGTTTTTTGTTTTAGAGCTTAGAGCTGTATTAATGGTAGGTGTTCATAAATATGCAGAGACAAACTGGCATTTTTAGACAGCATGTTGTGAGTTGCATTACTGGAAATTAAATTCTATGTAGAGTAAAGTCAGAGATCAATGAAAAATTTATAGATGCTTGATGTGCAATTTATGCTTTACATGATGTTTTTCAAATGAATTACTTAAGCCTATCAACAAGAGCAGAAAGTAAAGCATGCACCGAAAACAGAATTCACTTACTCTGTGAAATATAATTAGTTACTCCTGCAGTTTTATGATTTCATTAGGTCTTATCTCTAAACGTGATCCTTTATGACAGCTGTAAAATAAAACCTAAGGTCATATAACACAAAACAAAACTTCACTGCTACATACACAACATTAAACTATTTAACAATTTCTGCTTTTCATTTTGTGATGTCCAGCTCCAATGTGGAAAACAAGGGGGGGATTCTAGCAGCGGTAAATAGGTTATGACCACTGTTTGCATAGGTGATGTGCTATCAGCCGAGGGTGAGGTTGAAGAATCCCGAGTGTCTGACTGTGATCAGGGATCTAAAGCCCGAGCCTCGTGGCAATGTGCCTCTGGCATGCAAACAAGCCTATTATAAGAAGCTGAAACTGGAACCACTTGGTGTCGAGTGTCCTCAGTCCTGGAATAGCAAGGCTACAGCTGTGTCTGTTGTTGGGGCTCTTGCTGCTTTGGCCGGGGGCTTAGATTAGCATTAACCTTGGCTGTGATCACACCTGCACCGTTTGGCTGAAAATCTCGCTACTATACTGTTTCTCCTCTCACACACTCCAAATCCAGTTTATCCACTATGTATGTTTTCAGTTGAGGGATTTTTCTAGACATCAAATGCCACCACTTCACTGACGATGGACCATACCGCAATGGAAAAATTATAAAATGTAATGTGGAGCAAAGCAAATGTCATATATAAATGTCACACGTGTGATGTTGAAGCAATAAGATGAGAAATGATGACACAGTTTTGGCTTCTACTACAGCTTGTCGAACACAGCAGTGACCTTTAGTATGACATTAATCAGAGTTTCAAACCGTGTCAGCACCAGATCCATTAACACATTACATAAAAGTTTAGTATGACACACACATAGTGGTGTGCTCTCACGAATACCACTATACTGAATTACTCACTGCACCTAATTATATATATCTAAAAAAATCGTATAAATGTAATATAATTCATATAACAGGGTTTGTGGAATTTTTATCTTAGAATATGTAGTACTTTTTTCAGTTTTATTGGCAATAATAACTACGTTTATCATCACAACTAATTTAAGTAGTGATTCTGTGTTTAAAAAAGTCAACCTCAGGTTTTCTTTTTTATCCCCAAGATAATGAACACTATTGCATGTGCGACCAGATGTTCCTGTCTGCATGAAGTGACAAATATAATACTTCCCAGGTGGCAGGAGCTTTCCTCACCATCTCAGGGTACCAGTAAATCTCCTGGTGGATATCCCCCACACCCTTAAATTCTCCTTGTCCGGTCGCCGGTTGGGTGACTGATGTACAGACAGCGTGACGGGGGACCCCAGTAAAGTGCGTCAGCAATCTGAACTCACTGGTATTTACTGATAGACACCTGCAGTATGCAAAAAGATTAAAATGAGTTTACCTTCTTTAATGCAAGAAGGCTTTTGATTCTCACTGGTAGTGGTTGACAAATTAAAGACACTGCACCTTCCAAATGTTCAAAGACAAAGCATGTATGTGAATACTGTGACTTTATGAGTTCATATTTTAAAAAAAAGTTTCAGTTTTAAGTAGCTGTGATTTTAACACATAAACCCATAGCAAATATGTGATAATTTTCCATAAGTGGATCCATCTGTGTTTTCATATCTATAGCTGCTCTCATGCCTGCTTGTCAGCTTGCTCTCACTTTCCAAAGGTATGTGTCAGACAAGTCTATGTCAGCATAGTGCAGCACATACAGCAGCACAGCCAATTGGGCCACAACTAAATTAAACCAACTCAGAATGGCAAAATGAAGGAACTACTTTTGTTCATCATTTTATATTTTAATTAAAATATTGTGTTTTCATAATTTCTTCACCTTTCATTCATGATTTTTATTTTTGTAGGGTATGAAATATGAAATCCAGAATTTAGGAAGTACGTTTTCACCTTGTTGGTGGTAAAGAAGCTATTTTTTTTTTTTCTGATGACATGCGTTTTAGATTTGACAGATGCACCCTTCATTCCAGGAACTACCCCTGTCCTGAGTCACTCTACTCGCTCAGGTCACATTCAGCTGACACTAGAAATCAAATCATCATCCTCAGGGTTTGCTGTTAGTGGCTCCACTTTTAGATCTTCTTGTGTATCCATGTTTTGACCTCTGTACTGTATGAGAGCATGAGCTTTACACCTAATCACGTTAACATCTTTAACATAACACTTTGCCTTCTCTGTATCAAATACATTAATCCAGTAATTTAGTATGCCACAATGCTCTCACCTGTACCTTAAATATTACACCAGCCTCATTCACTAAACAGGCCACACCAGCCAACATAGCAACGTCATGTGAAATTATTATGTTCGCAGCATTGCGTAGTTGCTCGTAGGGGATGCATACTGGCTTTTGTGTGGAGTTGCCATGGTTCACTGAATCTTGTGATGTAACCATTGGTTTTCTTAGAAGCCCATTGGAAATAGGTGGGAGTGAGAAACATTGCAGTGTGGTGTGAGTGCAGGTTCCCTGCGGGTATAACGGTATTGTTGGCTGCCTGTCAGGAAGTCTCATCCATCAGCCTGAAAGCCTGACAGCACATATTTACAGCAAGAGCCTGCTGGCTGGATCAAACTGGTTTTCCTGCACTTTTGATGTTAGTGCCTTTTTTCCAAATCTTTCCGTACTAAGATTTTAGGTCTATGAAGAGTCTCAGTCAACCCGGTCATAGGATATCTAGAAGCACTAAGTCAAAGCCAGATTTGCTATTTTATTCTTGGAGATATTCGCAATTCATTAAAGAGGCTTCTTCAGTTTTCTCATGCCTGAGACTCCCCACCAGTCGGGAGAGCTGAAGCATCTTGAACAAGTGGCAAAATGTCTCAAAGGCAACGTTCTAGATACTAAGTTTCATGTCCAAGTTCAGTGTCAGACCTGACAGAAAGCCACATGCATGACTAGATAGTGAGGGGAAAGGATGACTGCAGGTGCTCCAAAGTCACTAGTCAAGCCCACCTAAGTTTTCAAGCATAAATGTCAAAAAATCATTGGTTCCAGCTCCTCAAATGTGAGGATTTGTTGCTTTTGTCCGAGTACATTTGGATTTTGAATTCTATATCAGACGATATGTGAAGACGTCACTTTGGGCTCTGGTCTCTGAGAAATTGTGATGACATTTTTTGATATTTTCTGACATTTAATGAAAAAACAACTTGAATTGATAATTAATCATTTCAGCGAGTATGTTGACTTCTTTTAGCCACTGCTAACGTCTTGGTGATGCCAGCCTTTTAATGCAACACTACTTTAGGAGAGTTGGTCTTTGGTGGAATGAAACACACTGCTATGTCAAATTTACAGATCCAAATCAGGTCTCTAAACTCCTCACCGGTTTACTGCTAATCAAACACAAATGTGGTGTTTTTCTATGGGTCATTTTGCTTTTAATGTCAGAAAGGTGTAGCAAAGGTATCGGTCATGATAAAGAGACTTGACACAAAACAAGATGCTAGTGAGAAATGAAGACATATTTGATCTGTAAATCGTTACATTCGTCTGCAAGTCTATCAATGCCTCAGTTTAAAACCTGAAGCATGATGGCTCTGTGTTGCTTTAATACCATTTTCTCTGATGGAATGAGCATATACCTTGCATGGCTTAGCCAGGCTTATCCAACACCACACAGTTTGTGCTCTGAGGTATTCTAAGAATGTCCAGCACCCGTTTAAAAGCCGATGGTTTGGGGGTCCTGAATGGACTGGAGACTGAACAGAGGAGCTGAGGCACAAGGGGACTCCAGCTGTATAGGTCCCAGATCCTCCTTGGCTCTTTATTAATCAATACAGTAAATTGGAAAAAAGAACTTCACTATAGAGTTGATGCATTTTGGATCTCCCTTTGCAGTAGTCTTTCCTAGCCAGATTGTTTTTCACTGTGTAGTACCGGCTCAAAGAATAGCTTCACTTAACCTAATTTTTGAGCAAAGAAGGTTTAAAAATTGATTATCAGACAACGAATCACAACTGTAACTGGCAGCATTGAGCCAAAGACATAGTGATGGCACCTCCAAAATAGTGTTCACATCTGAGATTTAATAAGAACTTTAATTAGACTTCAGTGTTGGTGTTGTGTGTTGTAGAGGGATTTTGGTGAAGGTAAGGCAGGGCGAAAAGAGAGGGACCCAGCCAAAAATGACTGGGGCCAACTGGAGGATTTTTCAAGTGACTAGCATCTGCTAAGCCCGACTACTTTGTCTACACATTTTTGAAAATGCTGAAAAAGTGGAGCGTGTCCAGATTTACCAACTTGTCATTGGTAGTTTTCCGTTCGCCCCGGAGGGATCAGGCCTTTTCCGAGTACCCCTACAAAGCTTCTCGTTATCCCCTCAGTAAGGTAGTGGGTAAGCAGGATTTCCGCTTTTGCAACTCACGGCGGCAGTGACGGCACACATTATTTTAATACGCTTGCCAGACTGTGTAACACCAGTTAAGAACATGGGTGCGGGGAAAACATTCACCACCGTGGCGCTAAGATAATTTGGAAGTGTTTGTGAACTACACCGGCACCTAAAACAAGGCTGGAGGAACAAACACATTTCCTGTACATTGTGTCATTTGAGAAGACTTTCGAAGTTCAATGAACTTTGGCCCATTTTGATTCCTGCCTGAATTGAAACCTAAAGCCTTTGTTTTGAACCCATTGAGGTGCTGCCCAGAGGGCCAAAGTGGTTTCCCCTCCCCTCAACACGCCTGCCCCTTACAGTAAGCCACATGAGGGCACGTCACGTACCAAAACACACCAGAGAACCAAACATTCACTGAATGGTCCACTCAACAACAACTCTGTCCTCTGTGTTTTAGAACATCTGAGACTCAACATGTTTACAACCTACATTGTTTACTGGCACAGTAGGCAAAGTTATCTCATATTGGAAATTGTTTCAGTTTGATTTCTATTTTCTGTTCCTCTTTAAGACATCAAACAAAACCAGCAAAACAAAATATTTTTGCTGCTCCGTTGGATATCAACAGTATGGAGCGACTGCTCCTTTTGGAAACTTTGATTACAGTAGGGACTAAAACAAAAACAAATCTTGCTTGAGATATTTATGATTGTTAGTCAGTCTTTATTTAGAAGATTGGATATAAACGACTCAGCAATTAATAAGTAGCACCGCAACTAACGATTGTTTTTATTATCAATTAATCTGGCGATTATTTCTTTGATTAACCATTTTTTTTGTTTGTTCTATAAAACGTCTGAAAGCTGTCACAAATACCCATCACAATTTCCTTAAGCCTAACATGATGTCACGACATCGCATGTTTTGTCCGAAACCCAACGATATTCAGCTTACAATTATATAAAACAGAGAAAAGCAGCAAATTATCACAATGAGAAGGTCGAACAAGGGTATTTTTTGGCATTTAGTGAAATTGTTTGGGAGAAGAAACAAAGAGTCAAGCTTCTTGTCATTTGCTAAAGGATAAATACTCAGTTGAGCAGCTGAAACGTCAAAAAATGTCTGGAATTGGAATTGTCTGCATCTGCTATACCTGGTTTGTCAACATTGTTTTAAACCTGACCTTTTGTACAATTCCTTTCTGTTGCATATTTGTAAATTGAGAGCACTGGTAGAGTTCATACTGTCCCGACACGTGTTTGCTTCTCACAGGTGAACATACAAATAAAGTCCCCATGGGGGTTTAAAGTGATGAATAGTCACCCTGTTGTGTCTTTTACAGAGAAAATGTGGGCCCTTTTCACAGCAGATGTTTTGACTTGTCATAGCAAGAAAAGCACAGGTGTTACTAATAACATTAATGATGTCTCCGCTATATTCAAGTGTCCCAGTAAGTCACGGCAGTGTGACAGTGAGCCAGCATGCACAATACCAGGATGCTAAAACTGAAGCGGCTAAATGAAATTCAGCCATCATTATTTTCATAACTTACACTTGTGCTTTCTTTAATGTGACATGTTGACAAATGCCATAAACTGTGATTCATGCTTAAAAGCTTAGAAAAAAACACAAATCTGGTTAATTAGCAGTTTTAGTTGTCACAAAGTTAGTTGTCACAAAGTGTCACTGTAGCAAGGTATCAATGAATTTAACAGTAAGTAAATGGCTCATCACAAATGAAACAAACGTATATAAAGACAGCCTTGATTTAACACTAACATTTATTTGTTACAAGTTCTAACAGTTCAGGTTTGGTTGCAGTGTTTTTCTTCCTGCTTTGACTTTAGAGAAGATAAACCAGTATTCAGCTCTGCTTAGGCAAACAAGACTATGTGATTATGAAATTTTCGTCTGTATGCGCCAGGATATGAAAATGTTAAGCAACCTCAACAATCAGTGCCAACACTGAGTTCCTCTTATCGTTGCATAATTTCATCATGTGTTGCTGGCGTACATCCAGTGGCAGGAGCCTGCCTGCCTATATTCTAGCAGCACCCATTTCTCTTTTGGTTCATAATAATTACCAGAGACAAGTTCCACAAAGGCACTTTTCTGTAGCACTGCATTGCTATTATTCTGCAGACAAAAGCCAGCCGTATGCTCCTATTTTCAGCCCCACTGACATGTAGTGATGGGGGGGGGGTTAATGTTTTTATGCCATGGCACTTCATAGCCACATCCTGCAAGCTACTGAATTATGTGTGTTTGTTTTCATATTTCAGCTCCCAGGAAGAAGAGAGGCCAATATCTCCTTTCTACATGAGGTAGGCCTTCTCTCTTTGCATTACAAAGCTGGCAGAACTGGGTGAGAGTATGTTATTTTGGACTGGAGGGGTGGGGGAAGTGGCTGTGTGCTGCCTTAGTGCATTATCATCTGAAACAATGGAACCACCAGTTAGAGGGAAAGCGAGGCGGCGCTCACATGCAACAGTTTGCTCACCACTGTTTGGTTATTGTGGCGGAGGCAGCCGCTGCACATGTTTCAGACACACCACTTTAGAAAAAGACACGTCTGGGCGAAGACGATGTGTTTTCAGAACGAAGTGATGATTAAGATCATTAAACAGTGTAGGAAGAATAATAACTTGAACTGTTTTGATAATCGCTTCAATCATTTTTCTACTAAAAATAGTGGGGGAAAAATGCCAAATGTTCTCTTGTTTCTTGTCTTGATTTGCTGCTTTTCTTTGTATCATTGTAAACTAAGTGTATTTGGGTTTTG
Source organism: Oplegnathus fasciatus (assembly GCA_003416845.1). Taxonomy (NCBI): domain Eukaryota; kingdom Metazoa; phylum Chordata; class Actinopteri; order Centrarchiformes; family Oplegnathidae; genus Oplegnathus; species Oplegnathus fasciatus. The sequence goes on along the minus strand of NTHP01000074.1, from coordinate 199,554 downwards.
CACTGTTGGCCACACTAAACAAGACATTTTAAGACCTCAACTTGGGCCCTGGGAAGTTGCGATGGGCAGCCTTTTAGCATTTCTCGCCATTTTATAAACTAGCCATGAATTTATTAATGGAAAAAATAATTGGCAGATTAAACGATATTGAAAATAATCTTAGTTGCAGTCCTAATAATATCTGACTACACCAAACCAGTATTACCGAATTTCCTTGTCCTTAGTGCCAAAGTGGAACATACAGTCTTGTGAGTAAAAATGACACCATTACAAGTGAATGGAATGACGATGCATGTAGACAGTATACAATAGACCTTGTGTTGTTGCATGTGCAAGTGATAACGTTTTAGTACGGCCTGACCACACCTCCTTAATAATCACCTGTTAATCATCAATGACCCAACTGTCATAATTTCCCAATATGCCCTCAGTCTATGTTGACCTAAAGCCTTCAAAACACAGCAGCTTGTCCAGTCAGTGTTAACAGCTGGTTCGTCAGTTAGTCATTTGGAGTTGGCACATTTTGACTGGAGTGTTGTTTGGTGATATGACCTTAGAGCTGATATGGCTCCTGGGCGGCTGTTTGTGTGATCAAGCATTTTTTATTGCTTTTCCCCAAAAAGGACTGTGTAGACACAGGACAGAAGCTACACGGGATAATTGTCAGAGTAACTTGGATAAAGTACTCAGAGCTTCTTAAGCTTCTTAAGATTTGTATAGTCTGATCCAAACTTGCTGTTGCACAGTCACAGGTAAAAACATGTAGATGACCAAAATACTTTAATAAAGATAATAAAGACTTTTGTAGCTTTTGAAAAATTGTTTTGTAGCAGCAGTAAACCTGAACAGAGCAAAAAAAAAACTTTGAATTAACTTGGGACATCTTGTCTCTTGGTTATAATGTAATAAAACTCAAATCCTTTTTCCTCATGACAGAAGGTCTAAGGTCCCAACTAGTGAACTAATCCAAGTCCGAGACATACGGTCAGTCATAGAGTCAGCTATGTACAGTATGTGTAGTATATAATACATAACTCTAACCTGTTTCACTGTAGTATGGGATATATAATCTCTTTGTGTGTATTACATCATCTCTGCACTCAGCATACTTACTTACTTATATTTGAGACTGGACAAAAACGTTGGACCATTTTCAGCTTCTCAAATGTGGGGATTTCTCTGTTTTATGTAATTATAAACGTTAACATACGTTAATAATATTTTTCGAACCTGTATCCAATGTATCAATGCAAGCTTTCACATCAGCGACGGAATTTCGCTGAGCGATATTGCAGCTTTTATTTTTTCGGACCAAGGTCAATTTTTCCGAGGTTGTGCTTCCGACATGTACACATCTGACCAATCAAAATATGCGTTGTTGACAACGTCACATTCAAAACATTCAACATGGCGGATCGTTTGTAGTTCTTTTCCCTTTTATCACACAGAACAGAGTTCTGTGAAACAAAGACAATCAAAGACAATGCTTTCAAAGACAACGTGTGGAGAGGAATAGCAAATGAGCTTCAGTATGACGATACTGTGTGTATGTCAAGCTTCGACAGTCTACGTAAAGCGTCTTTGTTTAAACTTCCAAATATGCTAATGTAACGCTACCCCATATGAAGCTAACCTGCCCAGTTATAACATTAACTAATGTCACTTTTTCAAAGTCATGTCAGTTTGATTGCTGTCACAAAATGACAAGTAGGCGTGATTTCTATTAGAACCTTGATTAATTATTTTGTAAAATTGACGTCAATAGTCAGGCGCGTCAAAATTCGCCTCAGAATTGTTCGCAATTTTGTGCCGTTTATCCGTGTTGCTGTTGGTGTGTAAAGGCCTTAACTGATAATGAAATCGTGAGTTGCAGCCCTGGTCTGTCTCACTCTGGCGTCTCTGAATGACTAAGACTAATGTCTGTTGACACTCTCTCTCCCTTTACCTCTCTCTGTCTCTCTCCCATTCACTTCTCTTGCTCACGTTCATCAATGACTAACTCCATGGCCTACTTGTACTTTGTCACATACATACACATACACACACACACACACACCATACAGACTTTCTCTCTCTCTCCTGAAGTTTACTCGCATTCCTTCACATACAGAGACTCTCAGGCTGCCACATGGGAGCTTAACCTCAGCCCAGTCAAAATGGATCATAGATCAACATAATTTTCTTCTGTGTGTGTTGACCAAAGACTCTTAAGGTGCTGGCTAATATCTGACTGTGGTGTAATACTGGATTACCTGAATGGACGCCCCTGGGTACACAGTGTGGGGGATTTAACTGGTATAAGCTTCTGCTGTGGAAGCTTTGGAGTTGTTTCCTCCTTGCTCATTATGCCTTAAAGAACACTTGACTTTAAAACACCAACACAGACACTAATTGCAGAGGTACATTATTTTGTTCTTACTATTATTTGAGTAGCACTTTTCTTAGTTAGAAGGTCCTGAATTAAGCAATTATATGAAACAAACTTTAAGCTCTTGTAAAACAAAGACTTGCACTGCTGGCTTTTTAAATCCACACTCAGTGAAACAAAAATAGCATAATTGCACAGTTAAACTGCCAGACCTGTCATTTCATTACAGACCTGACTTAACAGTTCTTACAGACACCATCAAACTGAAAACAAAAAAACAAACAGCTGATGACTTGTAAATGGTCCCTCGGGATAAATTCAAAATTGTATTTTGAGTCTGTCAAAGAAATTCGAACAGATCTATTATATTTCTTAAATGAATAGTTCAACATCTTGTGAATATCAGTATATTCTTCGATTTCTTCCCAAACGTTAGATGAGAAGATCAAAACCACTCTCATGTCTGTCTGTTGAATATGAAGGTGCTGCCAGGAGATGGTTAGTTTAATTTAGCATAAAGGCTGGAAACAGGGGGAACTTTGAACTGTCATCGGCTACCCACAACGTTAACGTGACCAGCATCTTAGTGGACTATAGATGAAATTGTGGCCTGGACTGCACTATGCCTCTCTAGTCATCAGAATCAAATCAGAATCAAAGTGCACAGACTGTCATAAAGTGTTACAGAAGATTGCTGTACTGCAGACAAGGATATTCACACTGGAGAAGTCTTCTGAACTCCACGACACTCTGCCGATGTCTCCTGCCGGTGAGTTAGTTCATCAGAATTCAACAAGATTTAAGTGGACAGCTATTTCTAAATGACTCCATAACTTTCCCAAGACTCACTGAAACTAATCTCTACCTGCTGGGATAATCTTGGTGCTAAACCTAAAGATAAGTGCAAGACTGTACTCCCAGAGAGGACAAAATTTATGGATTCAGCTCAGCCAACTTCAACCCCAGACATCTGGCAGACAGCCAAAGATGGGCATAAACACAGACCTCAGCCAAGCCTGACATTACCACTGGAAAACAGGTTTGAAACAATCTGAAGTGAAGATGACTACTGAGAAGTTTAGACATGGGTGAATTATGAAGAGTGCCAGCTGACAGAAAAAGGCAAAAACGTCTCGTGAAAAAACCCATTTAAGGAATCGATTCAGCCTGTAGCTCTGGTTGTGGGAGACGCCGTATCAGAAACATAAGCCGTAAGACAACTAAAATATACTGCTTCCCAGATGCTATGGTCTCTGACATAAAAGAGAACATTCACGCCCCAAAAATTAACCCCAAAATTAATCAAATTATTCTACACATGGGGGCCATTGATGTTTGCAGAGGGCAGTCGGAAGTGCAAAAGCAGGATTTTATTTAACTATGTAATTGTCTCGACAAACTGTCAGTGGTCAACAGAGGGATCAACAGATTCAGCAGACTCTTATGACTCAACACATGGTTCAGAAAAACCTGTGGTCTGAAAGGGATCAAATACTTTGATAACTTCAATTTGTTCTGTGGATGAGGGCATCTTTTCAGGGCAAATGGCCTCCACCCAAGTAGATCTTGAGTTAAAGGGGCTGCATGTAACAATTTACGCGTATTAGCCGTTTTTAATCATTTTTTAATCGTTTTTTGTTGCCAATGTGTGAACAGATTGTAACATAACTTAAAAAATAAGACCTTCACCGACTTTCTCAGTTGACTGTAACACCCTATAGACTGATTTCTACGTAAAGGACTCAGGCGCTCCTAAGTGCCTTTTCCTCTCTTCAGCTCTGCTACAGCGCTAACAGTGTGCAACACAAGCTAAACGACCGGCACACACCACAACACAGACTCACAACTCGACACAAGCAACACATCTTATTTATAATATTCCATCTAGTTCACTCACTGTTAGCGTTTTCATCCAGCTAATGTAGCTCTGCTGACACTGCTGAGCCTCTCGGTGAAAGCTAGACAAACAGCTTAAGCTAAAAGCTATTTTAACAACTTTATTGAAAAGCAAGCTGTCAACATGATGCCTGTCAATCATGTTCAGTCTTGTGTGTGTCACGTCACTGTTTTGGCCGATGCTGACTCGCTTCCAGGGAGTGAGAGCAACAGGATGCAGACTGCAAGTGACTTAACGGCCACAGGTGTCATTGTTAACAAATGATTTCTGAAAGTTACACACAGCCCTTTTAAAGCACTTGTGGACCAGCAATTCTTATTTAGGTTGTGGTGACTGATGTTGTTCTTTCTGACCATTCCTGTGTTTTCTTTGAGATGACTATCTCTGTGCACACAAATATACACTCACAAAGTTAATCAGGAAAACGATATATCACTGAAAACACCAGTGAATCAGTCGTTCCGTCTTTCTCTTTTCATACCCGCCCTTGCTTGGGTCTCAGTCAGTGTCTAGATAATTTCAGTTCGAAAATTATGAATGTTATTGATGCCATTGCACCCACTAAAGTAAAGGTAGTCTCTGGTAAGAAAAAAGCACCATGGGGAAATGCCACACTGGTAAAAAAAGAGAACGCAGGTGGTGAAAAACAAATCTCCAGCTGTGCTAAAATGGTTTAAATTCCTGTTTGAAGGACAGGGACTGCTTTGTGTCGATCGGTAATTACACATCTGAGTGTACAAAAATAGTTCCCCAAGGCTCCATTCTCGGGCCTCTTCTTTTCAACATTTACATGCTCTCCCGCTCCCATACAGATGGGGTGACAAATTAAATGAAAAACCTGAATAAATGAGGGGGAAAATTTAACAAATGCAGATGCTTCCATATACTGTAGGTGAGAAGCATTTTCCTGGCATGGTTTGGGTCCACTTGTCCCCTTAGTGAAAGGGGGTCGATGTAAATCAATAGAAAGTTATTCTGAGTGATCACCTTTATACTTACTATACTTACATTTCAGGAAAGGTCTCTTCCAGGATGACAATGCCCCGATCCATAGGGCACGAGGAGTCACTGAATGGTTTGATGAGTATGAAAATGATGTGAATCATATGCTACGGCCTTTGCAGTCACCAGTCAACCCAATTGAACACCTGTGGGAGATTTTGGACCGGCGTGTTAGACTGCACTCTCCACCGCCACCATCAAAACACCACATGAGGGAATATCTTTTGGAAGAATGGTGTTCATCCCTCCAATAGAGTTCCAGTGACTTGTAGAATCAATGCCAAGGCGCATTGAAGCTGTTCTGGTGGCACGTGGTGGCCCGACACCTTATCAAGACACTTCATGTTGATTTTTCCTTTAATTTGTCACCCGTCTGTATATATATGTGTGTGATTTGAGCTACGTATACCTTCATGGTAGTCCTCACTGCATCGGCCTCAATCCAACTTCATGTTTGCTCTTTCCCGAGTGACTGGAGTAGACCTTGACCAAACAACTGTTTATACAACTATTTTTTATCCTTCTTCAGGGGTAAAGTTGGATCATAGTCATCCCTATAACTGAAACAAACAGTAGTAAGTTTGTTGTATGATCAAACTCCCATGTTATAGTTAAAAAATGGCACTAGAAAGGCAGGGAGTGAATCTAGAGGTATTCAATCTCTAAGACTTTATAGCTCGCATAAAGTTTTTACAACTGGGGGATGAAATTACATAATCCTTGTGTTGCAAAATCACCAGCTGATCAGTTCCCGATCAAACATTTGCCTGGGGTTGGTGGTAAAATGTTATATTTTTAGAGTATATGTCTCTAAGGAAGGATTGTTGGCTTGGCGCACTCATATTCTGGCGGTGATATTCTCGTTATGTTTCTGATGCAATGATTCATCCCTCCTGCCTTATGGTCTCTTTTGCCAGTAGTTTATGAATCAGACTGTCACTATTGCACACCAGACAACAATCCGGTCTCATACCAGAGTAGTTTCACACTGTTACATCTTTAGTAAAAACTAAGCCAGTAGTGCAAAGTTCTTTCCAGCCAGTGATGTCACTTCTTTTTGGTGATTTACCAAATGGCCACATTTTGTCTATACTGTGCCAACCCGAAGTCTATTTGGGACATTGATAGCTGCCACAAGATATTTAATTTCCACTTACAGGCAGTCACGCTCAGCTGTTTATTTCATCAACAGCCTAAATGTGGAACAAGCGGACATGTAAGAACACTGATTTCACATTACGGACCAACATAGATAGTTTGATTTTGTGCCCGAACAGAGTTACTGTATTTCAGGATGTCATGAATATTATCCACAGTCCAGCACACCATATAAGGAGTTTTTAGGGTTTTAGGGTAGAACAAATGGTTCAAACACACCAAAATGGTACAAAGAATCCATCTGCTTTTGACATTTTTAATCAGAATTAAATGTGCCAATTAGATGAACACATACAAAGAATTTGACTCAGGTTGTCATTAGAACTCAATAACAAATAATCCTGTCTTAAACCAGACCAGTTCTCCTATAGGGCCCCAAGATATAAGATATAAGATAAATTGTGTTTTTGTCTGTATTTTTTCAAGGTTCATTTATTGGTCATTCTACAACACAGGGCTTCACAACGAAATGGAGGTTGTAGTCCCTTTATGCTACACAAGAAAAGAATATTATATATTTTTGGCTGAAGTACAGAAGATGAGTTGAGGAGTCTTACAGCCTGAGGAAAGAAACTTCTCTGTAGTCTGGTGGCACAGCAGTGGATACTTCTGTATCGCTTGCCAGGCAGCAGGAGGGTGAACAGGCTGTTGCTGGGCTTAATATTGTCTCTTAATATTCTTTGGGCTCTCTATATTTTTTTCTGACTTTTCTGTAATTTCTGCCATTTCTCATGAAATATGGCTGCATTTACTGCTTCGGGCTTCTAAAAATCCTTTGACTAGAACAATTTGAGAAGTAAAAAACATTTTTCAGTTGCTCACAACAGTCCACAGTCGTGAGTAGACAGTGCTTTGTTTTAAGGGGTCACAAGCCAAGGGAGCTACTGTCTTAAACTGTCACAGTATGAGTGATAAAATTGCAACACAGGGCACAGTAAGCTTGACTTGATAGGCTTTGAACAATTCTCGAGGTATGATAGCAATCTTCCCCTGGCACATATTCCAGTTATATAATTGACCTCTCAACACCTTTATATCAAGAGCAGACTGCAGCATGGATGACAGTCTGCGAAAGTTATAGTCAGGTCTAGATACTTCTGTTTGCATTTCAGGGCTTAATGTGTCCACTGCACTTGATGAATTCATGCCTCTAACATTTGCAGGCATTAAGGTCTAAGGTTAAGTCAACATTAGTAAGCCATTAAACCATTTTCTGTTGCTTTAACCTGTTGCATGCAGTGCCAAGTCTATTATTAGGTAGTGGGCTAATATTTTTCCTGCTGGGCCCAGAGATAATTGAGCGGTTTAGTCTGCTGCCCCTGGAGCACCTGTGACCCTGAGCTGACATAACTTTCACTCCTCTGTCCTCTTTACTTTCCAACTGTCTGAATAAATTAAACTGAACTGAAAGTGAATCATCTTTCTAGTCCTTACATAATAAAGATATTTCTTTTGGCAAGTTAAGTCATGAGCACAGATGTTAAAATTGACAATAAAAAGCACCAGACATTTACATCCCTGTGTTTATGATTTGAACTCGCTCAACCCATCAAAATGATCATCTGGTTATCACACGATAGGGTGTGCCACCTTTTCATCTGATTCTCTGTCCTTGCTTACAGCTTTGATAATGTCAGTACATGTCCATGCCATTTTACACAGGTTCACCACAGTCACCTTCACAGTGTACCATCACTCCATTATTATCTCTCTTTATCAGTGCACCGTACGGGGCCACTGCTAGGCTGTGCTATTACTGTCAATACCACTGTTTATGTAAGACTTTTTCAGGTCACCCCTATACATGTTGAGGTAGCTGTACTCCAGGAAAAGCAGACATGATGCCTATCAGTTGGTTAAAGCTATATGGTCTTGTTGGGGAGTGAAGATGAAGATTGGTGCAAAAATGATATAAGCAAATATTTTTGAAAAAAGATTAATTTTGTTTTATCATGATTAAAATGACGAGGTGCTCAGATCAACTGTCAAGTGTCTTGTACTCTTTTAGCTTAGAATATGGAAAGAGAAACACGTTTAAGCTTATTAGAAAGTCTGATGAATGACATCCACTATAGCAAAATAAATGGAAACTGAATCACTTAAAATGGTACTTTTAAGTCATAGTAATAGTAATAGGAATACAGTTGCATCCAGGGTCGGACTGGGAACAAAATTCGGCCCTGGCAATTTTTGTGTGAACCGGCCCCATATTTCCCCAACATGTCAGGCTTTTTCTAACATATAGGCTAAGCAATAGATATCATGCTGGCAGTAGAGGGGATCTTTAAGCAACTATCAAACCTACATGCAGTATCACCTGCTGCTGGGAGGTTGTCATCATGTTGCTCGTCCAGCCTCTAACGCACTAACGTTATGCTAGCAGCCGGATTTGCCAGCATCTGTAACGTTAATTTAGAATAAATTTGTTAATTTAAAACACTTTGCAGCATCAGCCTCAAGATCTTTTTTCTTTTTCTCTCAG
>NTHP01000074.1:143339-190598 GCA_003416845.1 Oplegnathus fasciatus | reverse complement strand
GTATTTTCTTCACTCTTTCTGTCTTTATTTAATTATGATTTGATTATTTCCCACTTGCCCTCTGACGGATCCACTTGAAGGGGTGGGGGGAGGTGACGACGGTAGCACTTCCTGCACTTACCTATAGGTAGCCTATTTGGGACAGTGTAACCCCCAATCAGATGGGCTGTTCCAACATCAAGTGGGCTGCGGCCGGCAAGTTGAATTTTTTTTACCCCACAATTTTTCTTTTCCCACATTGCTGGTGGCCTTGCAGCCCACTGGGCGGGCCAGCCCACTTGGCATTTGCCAGAGTTGCCAGATTGCCAGTCCGAGCCTGGATGCATCTACAATAACAAACCAAACTGTTTGGTTAACATCTTACTACTTGTTTGATGTTGCCGTCTGACTCTAAATGTAATAATAATTCAATACCTTTATATCTAGATATAGATATATTGAATTAGATATAGATACACCCCTGCACACATTATATAACCACCTATCATTTGTTGAGTACCATTTTCCTGCAGATTACATGCCTGTGTCTGTTTTGAGAAAATGAGAGAGGGAGAACGACAAAAAAAAAAGATATAGATGAAGCCATAGATCAATATAGAGAGTACTGACCATATACTCTACTGTAGGACTTACTGGTAGTCATAGAAGCCGGCCACATTGCTCTCAGAGGACCTACTTATGCTCTGAACACAGCTGAAGTCAACACTCACTCATGCACACTAGATGCCTTGATCACCTAGGGCCAGAACCAGAGCCCGGGGGATTTTCAGTGTTGCTCAGTGATCTGTTGTGACCACCTGCTTCTGTTTCGTTAACTCACCTTCCCCTCTTATTTTTCTTTCAGTAACCACCTCTCCCCTGTCCACTGCAGACCAGATGTTGTAAAGTAAGTGGACTTTATTACTGTCACCATAGTGGCATGAAATGCAGTGTGATATTGCTAATGTTGAGGTCTTGTAATTAATGAATTTGTCTCAAGATAATCTCTGAAATTCTTATTTGACCATAAAGTCACAAATTTCTTATCAAACTTCTCATTTTTTTCTTGGTCCTTAAGTTTTCTGGACAGGACGATACGTTCAGCAGTGGAGCAGCACCTCTTTGATGTAAACCCTTTAGGGGATCAAAGTTCAGAGGACTGTGAGTTGTCCCCGTGTCCGCTATCCCCAAGGGTGACGCCAACTGCCCGACAGAGACGTCGACACCAGAGAGAGCAACAGGAGGAGGGGCTGAGACACAAAGAAAGAAACAGGTACAGTGAGTCTGTTGTCGTCATGACGTTGGGAGTTAATGGTACCAGCATGAAATTACTGGCGGTTTGTCTTTAGTAGCAACGCTGAAGTGCACTGCCAAAATCTTGTTCTCATCACTTCAGTTTTGTCTGTAATTGTGTCCTTAAAGTCTTATTTCCTTACAATAAAAGTGAAGAAATCTGCCAATACAGTGAGAATAATTAAACTTTTTTCTAGTGCAGAAAACTTCCTTATTCCTTCTTAATTCAAGATACAGACACTAGAAAATTCCCTTTTTTATCAGATTAGTAAGTATTATTATTGGAAACACGTATGTTCAAAGATACAGCAACAATATATGCAGCACAAAAACATGTTTTCCTTCATATTTTCTTTTTTACTTATCCACTCAAAACAGAGCGGACAGAACATTTCAACCCACTCACTTCAACCCCGTCACCCAAGCCATTACATTGAACCACGTAACTATATTACAAGATAAATAAATACATTAATACAAAGTAAAAATAATATAAGATAATTATATACAGAATAAGGGAGTTAAGCAGTACTTCTCTCAACAGAATTGTTGACAACAAGAATAGGCTGGCTAATTTTCCAATTATTAGATTGAGTTCAGGGAGGACAGTGACTCAGCATAAGCAATTAAATAATACCATCTCTTGTAGAAATGATCAGTGGAACCTCTCAAGGTGAAATTAATAGTTAATTTAATCCTCCAGCCAACAAGAGGCAGATGGTGGATTTCTGGAAAACAGGTTGAAATATTATTATTGCATTGGAGCCTCCACATCTTGTTACTGTACTGGTAAAGCAAAATAAGATGCCATTCATTACTAAAGCCTGATCACAGTGCCTCACTGCAATCCTACTATTTCCAGTTGGTGTTTTGGTAACAGTAAACAATTGCAAGGTTTCATTCTGTGTGCTAAGCTCGTCCACTGAGACGTAGTACAGTCATAACAACTGGAGTCCTCGCAGTAAGAAGCTAATCCTTGTTGATGGAGATCTGGTAGAGTCTGAGAGATCAGTGACACGTGGATTACAGGAGTGCGTTAGTCCAAAGACAGCAGAAAATGTCAATAAGAGCGTGGACAGTAAATAGACACTAAATAGAATTAGCACTAAAGCTAAACAGCACATTAGCTGCTGGAGAAGGTATAAGTCAATGAGGCATCAGGATGACCTTGGCATTTAGTTTCCTGAAGCGTTTCACTCTCATGTCAAGCTGATAAATACAGAGTGTGCAACAGAGAGAGCGAGATGGAAGGCAGATGTCTCATTTCCCCACCGTTTTCTTTTCCGTCTGACAACAGAGCCGCGTCCGTCAGAGCAGATACCAACAAGGAGAACATCCCGTCGAGCGGCGGGAGCAGCTCAGGCAGCGTGGGGGAGGACACGGGCAGCAGCGTGGACTCACAGGGAGGCCAGAGTGGCCACGCTGAGCGAACACCCAAACCCAGGAAGTCGAAACTCAGCCCGACACTGGTGCAGCTCACTGACAACCAGGACGCCTACGCAGTGAGTTATCACACCTTTTCTCCTCATCTCTTTTTATCTTTTTGTCACCATCTTGGCAGTATCTCTCCTACTTTTCTCTGTTATTGTGTGCTTTATTTCTCTGTTGTTTTAGTTACTCTTTTCTCTCTCTACGTCAATAGATAACCTTAAGAAAGCAAGTTTTTTTTTCAGTTGTTGTTATGAATTCTAAAATCGCTGCAAATTATACCAGACTCTACATTTTATCAACAGTTTGCAGGGCTGTCATTGCAAACAGCATCACCACAGATCTTCCCTGTCATCCTTATTTCTGACTCACTACAAATGATTGTCAGTTGCAGTCATCAAGAATCAGTAAATGCAGACAGCGTCGAGTTGGAGGATGACAGGAAGCAGTGCAGCTGCCTAATGGCTCCCTGCCATTCTCATTGTATGGCGGTTTGTAATATGCAGCATGCCACACTAATTGTTAACCACTTTTTCCAGTAGCAGTGCAAATGTAAGGGCCACTTATCAGTGCGCAATTAGCTGCAGCTTTTATCCACTGAAGAAAACGATGCACCAGAGAGCAACTTGTCTTTTCAACTGTTGTCATGTGGATACTCGAGACCACAATCCTCCAAACTTTGGGTTTGTTGAGTGCTCAGCATTTGTATTACACAGAAGGGAAATGAGTGAGATACAGTAAAATACTTCTTTAATGTAGAATGTTACTTTACCTGTTTTCTACAGCATTAGAGGTTTTATTGTCTTGTTTTTTATTGTCTGGGTTTGACAGCTTCCACACTGAAGCTGCTTCTGCTCGGGTTAGGTGATAATGATAATATATACCACGAGGAATTTTTCAACAGGTAGAGATTTTGCTTTACCATTTCTACCAAGGTATCTTATATCTCACGTTCTGTTCGATCATTTTAGGCAAAGTTACAAATCAATGAGCAGGATTGTTTAAGGAAATGCTGGATTTACAGGATCCCTTCGCGTTATTTTGTCTATAAACAGTTTTTGAATTTACACAAAATTTACTGTCAATATATCAATATTACAATATAAAATGACTAGGACTGGGTGTTTGGTCCCAGCTGAAATGTGTCCATAGCAACAAATATCTGAAGCTGTTGAGCACCGAAAGCTGACATTGCAACACTTACTTAGATTAGTACTCTTACTTTTTCTTCGGTCAGAAGTTTAAAATCAAATGAAATAAAATGTCCATTTTACACTGAATATTATTTAGGCAAAGTTCTTGTACAGCTTTTTAGAAAACATTTACCACATGAGAAGTATGACTTCTTTTGCCAAAAGAAAAACAGGAATTTGTAGAAAAACATGTTCATATTCCTTGTTTTGGTATCGGCACCAAAATCGTACTGATGCGTGCTAGAGCTGAAACGATTAGTTTGATTAATGAATTAGTCAATGGACAGATAATTAATTTGCAACCATTTTGATGATAGATTCATCGTTTAAGTCACCTTTCAAGTAAAAACACTACATATTCTCTGGTTCCAGGTTCTCAAATGTGAGGATTTGATGCTTTTGCTTGGAAATGAAATATCTTTGGGTTTTGGACTGTTGGTCAGACAAAACAAGCAATTTGAAGACATCACTTTGGGCGCGATTAATCGATTAATTGAAAGAATATTCAGTACATTTATCAATAATAATAACAATCCTTAGTTGTCGCCCTAATACATACTATTACCTATCTCCTGCTGTATCTCAGTATCCAGGGTAAGTCTACCAGTACGACCAGATAATAAAGAATACTTCAGTGAGTCATATCCAACAGTGGTGTAGTACTGTGAGAGCTCTATACGAGGAGTGTGTGAAGGTCACGACGAGGACATGGTGTGAGCCATGTGGCTGTAGTAACATGATCCAATCTCCGTAGACTCCTCTTACACTACAGCTGCATGAAAGCAAGTTGGATTATTATTCACACATTCATAAATGACGCTGATGTAAAGTCCTACCGGCCGACTGATGGAAATAGATTTGTTCAGTGTACACTCTCACACTCAAAGAACAGAATCCCCATGAAAACCCCTTATGTAACAGTAAAAATGACACATGATGCCTTGACACACATATGGTATATATATATATATATATATATGAGATAGCGGACACTATCCTGATTGCCTGGGCGAGTGCTGTGCTGACAGCAGAGGTTTGATGTTAGAGAGGATCTGCGTCTCTGTCGGTGTGAACAGCCGTCTCTGTGAATGTTGAGCTTGTTATGTCAAGAGCCACCGAGGGTAATTAAGGGCTCTGAAAGAGTGTTATTTCTGCTGCTGTTCATTGTGCAGCCACACAGCGTGATACATTATATACAGTGTTTTTTCTATGTGATCTTTTTAAGACATTTCAGCCATCGAATCGCCTTTTCGTGTGAAGTTGTTTATAAAGCTATGTTAAAGGTGAATTTTCATTTTCAAAGTCAATACACTTATTGCTTAAACCATCCCACACTAGTCTCCAGAAATGTCTGAACAACTATTGCCATGAAATTTGGTACAGAAATTCATGTTCCCCACAGTTATAATAACTTTGGTTAATCCCTGACTTCTCATCTAGTTTTAGTTTATTAATAGTTTGCGTTATGACAAAATACCTGTAAAATGTATGAAATCAGGTGGTGAACATTATACCTGCTAAACACCACCGTGTTAACCTTATCATTGCATACAGCCTCACAGAGCCACTAGCATTGGCTGTAGACTCACTTACATGCTCCTACATTTTTTTTCGTACTCTATTTATTTGTGTATTTATTATGTACAGCACGCCTTGTCTTGTATTTCAGTAACTGCTGCAGGAGACAGTGAAGTGAAGTGGAAATTTTATGTCAGGGATTTTTTTCAGGTTCATAAAAGCATTTGGTGTGGTTTCTTGTTTTATATTTCATATAATATGAGCAAAAGCTAAAAGTGATCTTTACATATCAGTATTCCAGCTTGTTAGGTACTTTGTAAGCCTCTGTTTTTTACAGGCGCTCTACAAATAAAGATTATTATAAATTACAGCACATTAGGGCTGAACAATTAATTGAAATATTATCGAAATCGCAATATGGCCAAGTGCAATATCCAAATCGGAGGAGGTACAATTTTTTGATAAGGTAAAATGTGTCACAACATACCATCATAAATGAAGCATTGTGGTGTTACAGAGATGGCCCGTCCTACAAATCATATTCTCCAGATGTAAGGGAATATGCTTGTTTGGTACAGTCCCGAAGCAAAATTCACATCATTATCATTTTTATATTTTTTTCAGTGAAAATGAAATTCAGAAATTCCCACTAAAATCGTGACTCACACTGCAATATCTTTCAAAATAACCGTAATATGATTTTTTTTGCATATCGTTCAGCCCTACCGCACTCTGTCAACAATTATGGTGCATTTATGAATATCTCCAAAAACCTCCAGTAACATTCCCATGAAAGATTTGAAAATGAGTATCCAAAAAGGTTCATCATTGGTTTTCATTGTTTTTTTATTGGATATGCTGATACAACACACCATGTTCCATTTTGATAAAGAAAATTGTCATAAAATCAGCTGTGTAGATAATTAACATTCAGAATGTCTTTTTCCAGTTTAAGGAATGTGTTGGTGAGAGACCTGAAGCAAACCACATGGAGACATTTCAAAAAGGGTGAGCTCCCCAATTCTCAACTTGACCCCTTTGAGGATTAAAAAAAATGTCATTACACATGAATCGCTGTAGCACCTAGTTACCTGATTGTTTCTCTTTGCCAGCCTCTCTTTGTCAACATTGATAAGCTGCTGGCTGCCACCAGCGGCTGTGTCTGTTATCTGAAGGGATCTGTGTGGCATCCTGTGATGTTTATAACACACACTTTATCTGATAAAGACAGGCAGCAAAGATGTGTCTGTATAAACTGTGTGGGGTTTCCTGAGGTTTCTGACTGTAAGATAAACTGGAAGCTGGTGTGATCAGTCAAAGCTTCGTTGCTAAAGTGGTTTCTCCGTTGTATTTTTCAGGAATGACATTTTGAGAAAAGATGGCCTTCCTTCTCCTCTACAGGTAAGTTCAAGTTCACGATTCATTTCCTATTAGTCTCTCTCTGTCTGTTAGGTTGCACTTTTTGTTTCAGCTCTCCTCCTTCCTCTTCTTGCACGATGGATCTGCTCTGCCATGTGCCACTGAAGAGAAATAGAGTATCAGATTTTAGGGAGATGGATATGAAAGAAAGGGAAGGGCTGGGTATTGAATCTCAATACTTTCTGGCACTGACTGAAATGTGTCATCAGTGCCAAGTTCTGAAAGCATCAAATGCTCGCTTAGATTTGTACTTTTCTTTGAAACAGTTCCTGATTTAAATGATAATTTCACAAGTTTTACACTGATATTTGGGCAAAGTTCTTGTATGGTTGCGTTTGTTTAGTCAACATTTAAAATTTGAGAGGTCTTTTATAGAGAAAAATGTTCCTCCAACTACTATAGAGTAAGTATTGTTTTGGTGGCTGAAATGCAGGTGTCATATTGGCACTTAATGTATATCAGAATATTTCAAATGATACCCACTCCCAGTAAGACGAGTCTCTACATAAGACACAAAAAGGCACAAAGACTGGATATAAAAGAAACACAAGGCAGTATAAAAAGACTACACTGGATTTAAAAAGAACAAAACAAAATAGCAGTGAGAGGTATTCCCCAGGTATAGCCCCAGACTTAACAAAAAGCAGTACAGAAACGGTAAGCACGTGGAAAAGGTCTAACCACTGATGTTTGTGTGTTACTAACCTTCACAAGACCATGTTGCTCTCTTACTCACCAGTGTTTTGTAACTCAGCTGATTTGCTGACCAGAAACTCCTCTGCAGTTCCACAGGAACACAAAATTTCACTTTCGACAAAGGGAGATTTTAGTGTTCCTGCTAAAAGGGATTTTTCCACCGTTACTCTTACACAGAAGTCCAATAATTCTTCAGTCAGCTGTTCAAAATGGTGTGGAAATCCTGTGCTTTTCAATTGAAGGTTTTGTGTTGCTGTGAGTGTGAGCAGAAGGAAAGGAGTCACCGTCCCCATCTGCTCGTCTCTGATCTGGACCGGCACCACTGAACAGAACCATGCAGCACTGCACCAATATGGTGAATCTTTTTCTAAGCAGCCCAGATGGATTTTAGTAGCAGCTCAGGCTGCAGCTCTGCCACCGCCACCACCACACTGTGCCACTGAGCTGCCATCTGGCGTGGCGCCGCTCTGAGAGGAGGCTGGTGGTGCAGCAGCCTCTCAGCTGGTCATTAAAGCCGGGGTTACAACACGAGCATCACACAGACATGATTGTTACCATCAGGCCATCTTTGTCTTCCTCAGAGCTGCAGTTAATTAATTAATATACTGACTGCGTGGTGACCTGCATCTGATTTTTCACGTTTTTCCAAATACATACAGTAATACTTAGTGTATAACTGCTGTTAGTTTGATTTATATATACAGTATTTTGGTAATGTGGCAGAAATTATGAGGTATGTTATTTACTGCTTAACCAATCAGTAGTTTGACAGAAAATTAAATAATAACCATTTTGATAATCATTTATCAAGCAAAAATGCAGAACATTTATTGTTTGCATTTTCTCAAATGTGAGAATTTGCTGCTTTTCTCTCGTATATTTTGGCGAATTGTACATATTTGGGTTTTGGACAGTTGGTCCGACTAAATAAGACATCCCCTTGGAGTCACATTTTTTCTATTTTCAGACATTTTATAAACTATAATCAACTGATTGATCAATTACTTGCAAAAACAATCAACATTAATTAATGAATAATGAATGATGTATTCTGAGTCGTTTGATTTGAATGATTTCAGGACAAACACTTTTTCTGTTTCTCAACTTTTTAAAAAATCAATTTTTTTATGCACAAACCTTTAATCTCAGTTTGTTGGTGTATTGCGTGTGTCAGTATGTCCATGTGTGTCTTGTTATAGCTTTAGTTCCTGTAAACCGATAACACGCGCGACTCCTCTGTCAGAACATCTTGTACCTACAACCCAAGAAAACTGATAGTGGGAAATGAGGGCTGCAGTTTTTTTTAACCAGCTCATGTGTGTGCAGCTCAGAATGGTGTCATAAAAGATGACTGCAACACTGACATGTCAATTATTTATTTGTTTATTTATTTATTGCAGCAGATTAAATTTGACTTTTTTTGTGGTTCAAAGGGACACTGAGCACCACGGAAAGGTGTGTGCAATATGAAGAGAGCTCTACCGCACATGAATGGTGTGGGTGAGCAAAAAGAAAACAAACTTATCAGACAGGAAGCTTATGTCAGGCCAAATCCTCCACATTGTGTGTGTGTGTGTGTGTGTGTGTGTGCCATCTCAGCAAAATACCCCTTAAATTCCTCAGTGTGGTTGTTTGTACACTGTGCATGTAAGCCCCCCAAACACAGCTTAATCATTGTCTAATGCATCTCACACACACACACGCACACACACACACACACACACACTCCTCTCCTTTGCACCAGCTGGACCTCTCATGATGATGTAATCGTGGCTCGAGTGTATTTGAGTGAACAGTGCAGTATGTGGACTCGTGTGTGTGTGTGTGTGTGTGTGTGTATATGTACGTGTGTGCGCACGTACATTTGAATTATACTCGAACACAGCAGGGCCACGGTGAGCTGTAACATCTGTGCTCCTGTTAATCCTCCGTGTCACTCCTCAGAGCATCTTAAAGTGGGGTTACATTGTTTCTTCTCTTAAAGCCGGTGATTCTGCTGGTGATTATTGTCAGCAGATTGATTAATCAGTTAGTCGGACAAACTAATCATCAAGTGAAAGTCTTTTATCAAACTGCCTTTAATGAGTCATTTGCATATAAAAGGATTCAACAACAAAAGTGCAGCTTGCTGAAGAAACTTTTTGGCCCCATTAGAATCTGAAAAACAGATATTACAATCGTAGATGTATTACGTGACAAGATGTTGTTCTTCTCTCAACATCTCTCACCTCTGAGACTCATAACATTACATAACATTCACCCAGTAGACTCTTCTTCTGTTTCAAAGCCTAATGAGTCCATACTTTAATTGCATGATTACCATCAGCTGTGCCGGTGACACAAAGTACAGTAATTAACAGGGAACGACTGCAGAGCAAAGCAGACACAAGCTGCTAATTGACATCTAACAAGCGTTTCTTGGATCAAAAACTTTATGGTCACTTTAAGTTACTTTAGAACAGACTGTCGTTATGTTGATGATTCAGTATGTAATCATTGGTCTTTAAATATCTGTGAATCTGCATATGTGACGCTTTCAGTCAGAATTGTTCTTGATTAAAGAACACCAAAAAAGGTGCTAATTGGCACGAAACCAGTAACTTAAACACACCTATAAAATCATTAACACTACTCAAGCATGAAAGTTATTTATTGACCTTAGAAACAGTAGTTTGATTTGGGGGGGGGCGCTTAGTGCCCGCAACTCACAATCCACTGAGGAAGACAGAGAAATATGGTCAGAAGCTCCTAACTAACAGGCCCTTTTCACATACATACAGACATATCATAATAATACAGGTGTATATAAAAAAAAAATAATAATAATAATGAATGATGGCTGAATTCCATTTAGCTGCTTCAGTTTCAGGGTCCCAGTGTTCATGCTGGCTCACTGCCATGACTTACTGGGACACTTAGATATAACGGAGCCATTGTTAAAAGTACTCTATGGAGTTTTTAGCTGGTTATGAAACAGTCTCAATTTAATACCGATGCCTTTATATGAGCTACATAAGCAAACAAGACCAACAGCGAGAAGATTGGCTATTTCCATTAGTTTCTAATGGTTATTCTTCACGCCTGCCACTGGGTCCGATTTTTCTGCGATACCAGATGAAACAGCGCTGGGGTTTGCTCTGGCTGAATTCGAGTTGCTTCAGCCGCTAACTGAAGGTCCGTCTCTGGAGCTGCCGCCCGCTCCCCTCCCGGCGAAGTAGTCTCCTTGCGGCGGGGAGTGAAGCGGAGGGAACATGTAACCTAACGTTAGGTGAAACACTACCACCTTTGTCCACCAAAATCAATACAAAATGAAAAGTTCCATTGAGCTGCTTTAATGTAATTAGTAACACCTGTGCTTTTCTTACTATGACAAGTCAAAGTGTCGGCTGTGAAAAAAAGGACTATTGTGAATTATTTAGCCGATTAAAAATAATCACAATTCCCTCTTTTGTATTAGTTATGACTTTTGTTTCTCAAGTAAAGCAAAGTGCGATCCTACTGAACTGACCAGTAGAGTGTGCACTTTTAGTTCTTGAATGACACCAGCCGCAGGGACAGATTTCTAAAAAAAAATCAAATAATCATATTCAGAGAACATTAATTAATATTCACATCCATGTGTCATATTATTTTTGCCCACACAAGAACACGAGACCTTTGTTAGTTGCTGATTTGTTCCTTATTTGTACTCTCATAATTACTTTGAATTTTTGTGCACAGCATTACAGCTTTGTTTGTTTGTTTGACTGGAGATTTGTTTGTGTGCACACTGGGTCTAGACTCTGATACAACTGAACATGTCGTCGCTCTGAATGTTATTTAAAGGAATACGTGTGCGTGGATCTGTGATAAGGGGGCCTTGAATGTTGATTGAGTGTGACGGTGCAGTATGTACTTACTCATGGAGGCGTTGGGGGGGGGTTTCATGACTTGACGACAGTGACAGTAAATGCTGCTGAAGGGAAATTTCTGCTATTAGTCTGTCACAGTCTGCACGTTCTCTGGTCAATACCACTTTGTATCCTACGTGAATCACATCACATCAAAGTTATTTCACGTGTAACAGCTGAGGAGACTTGATAACTTCCTGTTTTCGCCCCTCACTTCAGCACAAGAACACACACACACACCTGAGACTAATTATGCTGTAATCTCTCTCTGCCAACAACAACTTAGTATCATTAACAAAAAAACAAAACCAGGGCTGTTGTAACCAGATTCAAGTGCACCCCTTCCTGTAAGCCGCCTGTGGCATTTATGAGGTCTAGTAGCAGTGTGTCTTGATCTGTTTTTCCTAAAAATAGCTTGGTCCCACGCCCAGACAGAGGAAATGGGACCCCATGGGCTTAGCGCTAAGTGATCCATGGACACGTTCTAAATTTGTGACCAGCTGAGTATGTTGTTTCCCCAAAGTATTTACATTATGCTAGAATTTGATTACACAGCTTTGATCGTGGATAAGCAAAGTGGAGTTTGAGAAAGTTTAAGATAGGAAGAGGGAGAGGAAAAGCTGATGGCTAAACAATGGGAGGAAACAGACGAAGCAATGAGGTGCTGGAAGAGGAGGCTTATGCTTAATATCGCTGCCTTGAGCTGAATGTTTGCCCGCAGAGAGTCAGATAGAAAAAAAAATCACCCAGTCAGCCTACGTGTGCTGGCTCACAACCTGCTTGCTTTTTTTTGTCCTCACCTACCTCCCCTCCTCCCTCCCTCTTTCTCTTTAACACCCCATCCACCCCTCCCCTCTGCCCTTGCTGCTGTGAAACAAACAAGTCCAGAGCGGCACTAGGGTGGGGAAGATATGCATGTCAGGCTAGAGAGAAAGCAAGGAGGACTACTGTAGAGAGAAGAGAGAGAAAACAAGAGAGGGAAGGACAGAGGGAGGGAGGGAGAGAGGGAGGGGTGAGGGATTCCAGTGGGTGAAAGACGAGGCGGAGCCAATCCACTCCTGCTCTCTCACACACAGCCAAAGACAGATGGGCGGATGTTTTGGCCGCCGAGGCAGCCAATCGCGAGCAGGGAGCAGCCCCCTCTGTTAGGGCAGGGCCAGTCTGAGGGAGTGTGTGGCTCAACTTAAAGAGTGTGTTCACAGGCTGGCCATCGTCCGTTGAGCGCTCTTTTCTTTTCTCTCATGGTTGTGCAGACGCTAAGGATGAAGATCCAGGAGTCGCCCGTCACTTGTGACACGGGGAGGGTCGGCGGCGGAGAGGTGCGAGGCTCGGACCCGGATTGCGAGAAGACGAGCTGCGAGGACGTGCCCCGGCTGGACCTGACAGCGCTGACTGAGGACAACAACTGGGGAGGTGAGCCTGCAGGCCATCCGACTGTTGTTTTCACGCTCAGATTCTTCCCTTACGTGTAACACTTCATTTCTAAATAGGTGAAATACTATCTGGAATACACACCTTTTCACACACACATGCCCAGACAACCCACTCGCTGCCCTCCACCCAGCTATGCACATGGGTGTCTGGGTAGCAGCTGCACACCTTCTGCTGCCTCTCTTCCTCCTCCTCCTCCTCCTCCTCCTCGTCCTGATGCGGCTCCTTCTGCTTCTCCTGTAGGATTTAATTGAAAAAGATCCTCTTAAGTTCTCTAGCCACCTATATCTGGAGGAGAAATACTCACTGGAGACGTACTTGTTTGCTCGGCTGGCGAGATAAGGCAGCACTGCAGACAGTTTGTTGTTCTGTTGCTGTTGAATTAGACCACATGGGAACCTTGAGTCTTGTGATAATCTCTCAAGAGAACGTATAGAGGTGTAGCTAAGTTTAGAGCTCCTCCTGTGCTTTTATCTAAAGAGCAAACTGTGCTTTTGTTTTTTTTTTACCAGGATGTATCAGTTACTTGGCATTTTCTGGCACTGAATTGTTTCCAGACTCAGCTGCTGCTGCAATTCCCAGTCAAAAATCAATCATTAGGTCGAATGGTGATAACAGTGTATCAGTCGACCGGCTGTAGAAACTTGGCTTGCATTCTGAGAGTTTATTGATCCTGGTTGAGATTTTCAGACTTATGCTCCATTTAAAAAGTCTCACGTCTGCTGCAGGAATAGTGATGGCGATGTCTGTGCATGTGCATCCAATGGCAGCTTTGCAAGAGATCAAAATTTAAAGCCATCTAATGGAGACTGAAGAAGGTGTAATATGTAAAGCAGAGTTTACACTGCATTATTCGTTTGTCCCTCCCTGCTCCTTTTTGCTGTCAGACCTCTTTTGGGTTTGTTATTAATGTGTTTGTTCATGCAGTGTTGGCGTTTGTGCAGAAAGGAAATCATGCACCGAGACTGTGATTGTTTTGTTAGGATGTTGCGACACAGCGGAGGTGGGTGGAGGCTTCTATGTTGAGCAGTGAAAGCCAAGCATGTTTTCTGACCTGTACACTGAATGGTAACCAACAGGTTCATTCCTACAGTGAAATACAGTAAAGGGCACGTTGCGGCATGTTTGAACATCTTTCCACTGCAAACGCTGGCCTTCACTCCCACCACCACCACCACCACCACCGTCACCGTTTCCTGTTTGATGTGGCAGTCAGAGCAGAATTGTTCCGTGCAATAAATCTCTAAACTTACCCAGCCTCATGTTTGGAGCATTAGCACATGATTGCATGTTTTGTGGAGCTCTCTAGTGGCCAAATGCGACATGTGAAAAACAGGTTGTGAGAGGTTGTTATTGTTGCATTTGCTGCATGAGAGAAGACATGTCAAGTGCTTAAATATTGTGCCCGGGCCAGCAAACTGTTTAGTCTGCATAAAGGTGTGGTGTTTGTGGTTTTGGCTCTCTCAGTGCATACACGGTGTCTCTGATTGTGTGTGCGCTTGTAATTAAAATGTGGTTCGCTTGACAGAGGATGTAGCAGCTTTGTATAGCTTGTTCAGGAAATTTACAATCCAGGTGGTTTTTACGCTGACATTATGAAGACGTTTTGTATTGGATCACTGGCCTGTTGTGTTTTTTCTTGGCTTTTCTTAAAACCTCCTTCCTGTACATTCTGTCCTGAATACATAACTGAGTTCGTGGCAGCGAGGACGCCACGGAGAGAGCTGCATGATTGGCTGTGACAGGCCACTCGGACATACAGCATCTCCTTTAGGTGCATGAGGTCCTTTGAAGCATGAGAGCGAGCAGGAACTGCAGTTGTGTAAATGTATTGTGCAAAGTTGAACTTGTGAGGGTTTTTTTTTTTCTGTGTAGCTGGTGTGTTTATTCTTCATTAAGGAGAGCCAAAGAGCGGATTTATTTTCTGGCCAAGCTGAATAAGCAGTTAATAAAGCTGTACAATGGTAGTAAGTACTGTTAGGGGATGTGTGCATACTGTACAGAAGGTGTAATACTGTACAAATGGGCTTGCGGCTGGATGAGGGCATTAGGCAGTGGTGTGAGACCTTTGTTCCAGTACAGTTTGTGCCAGCGCCTGTCATGGTGACCTGATATTTGGCGCTCCGCTCTGTCCCGTCTGCCAGCGATGGTGGAAAGACATTAACGGGACATTTCAACAGGGAGAGACGAGACTCAGAGGCTCACATCGCTCATGAGTTAATTAAAGTTTAGGGAGATGCTTGTTATTTTGATTTCCCATATTTACTGCAACAAGACAGATGCACACTGGTCCTGTCATACTTCTGTTTCTTTGTTTTCATTCCTTCATCGTGTCCTTTCCTTCTCTTCTCCCCTCTTTTCTTCTTTTTGTTCCTCTAGATTCTCCGTTCTTTAACACCCCCTTCCTTGATTTCAAAAGCATTTTTCATCCAAGTTGTTGTGATGGTAAGTGTTATGTTGCATCACCGTCAGTGCTAACTTGCTTTGCTGCAAATAACATGTCAGAAAGAAAGAAAGAAAAGGCTGTCTGATTGACCTTTTCCACAACATGCTTGAATGATCTGGAACATTGTGGCTGAGCGTCTCACACACAACAACCTTTAGTGAAATGGCAAACTGGCATGTTTTTTTGTTTCATTAGTCCAGTTAATCCTGAAGCATCAGCGAGCAGTTGATTTAAAGGATTAATTTCAAATGCCATGGAAGCCTTGCTGGTCAGCCACAGCACGCTGCACTCTGAGTGAGATAATAGACCTTAAAGGAAGACATTCGGCGTGATTGAGAGTTTCACCTGCCGCTGTGAGCGAGCTCTGACACGCTGGAGAGTTGCTACTTGATAAACTGCACGTACCTAAAAGTGCAGGAGGTCTCCCGGGACCAGAGCTGGAATTTGAGCTAAGTTGCTTCTCGTACGCTCCAACTCACCCCAGCTAAGAAAAATATGCATGTGCAGTTTTAGTCCGGGCGTGCATATTTTCATGGGCGCTTTCTGACACCTTGAATGTTTACACTGACGGTTGGTTTCCTTCAGAGCTTGTTTTCACTCCCTCCATCTCTTCTCCCCGTGTAACAACTCCTCTGTATGTTTCTGTAGTCTCCTGACACCTGATGTTACGGGTCTCAGCTTTTCCATGAAATCTACATTATTATTCCCGCTGAGTTTCATGTTTTCACATAGCTTCTATAGAGTCTTATTTTAACAGTGAACTCTCTCTCAAACAACCTGATATTTCTCTGTCTGGTCTTCCTCTCGTGCACACGGCTTGGAATTATCTCTCAGAGTGGAAACTACAACACAAACTCATCACTGTACCTCTCAGCAGGGGTCGCGCCCTGACATTATCCCATTGAGGGCCAGGCATTATTAATAGCCCTGGGATTGTCAGGGGTATCTGCATGGCTATTTTCACCAGACATAATTATTGCCCGAGTGGAGACTGTAACCAGGGGATGGACAGAGAGAGGCAGGGTGGGCGTGTCTTACCCACAGTTTCAGAACAACATCTGTGACCATCGAGCCCCAGAGGAGGGTTTTTTTTTCCCCACAACGGTTTTAGAGAGAGCAGCTTCATCATGTCCAGTGACTTTCACAACGCCAGAGAGGGTCCAAAAAGAGAAATAACCTTAGAGTCACTTGGAAGAGAACTGGTGCTGATTTTGGGGAAATGAACATATTGTTGTTGGACTTTTGCAGAACATTTTAACCCATCTTTTATGGTACTTGCTTTTAGATTTTAGGAAAAGAAAAACAGATTATAGCGGGAAATAATACGCTGGTTTCATTTTGGATTTGGTTCCAAGTTGGCAAAATACTCCCGTTTGTTGTATGTAACAAGTTTCTTTCTTTTTTTATTAGCAAAGAGCAATCTAGATTAGAGCTGCAACAATTAATCCATTCGTTCATTGGCAGAATCTTAATCTGCAACTATTTTGATCATTTTCAAGCTAAAACATCAAACATTTCCTCCTCATTTGTGACGATTTTTACTGCTTTTCTTCGTCTAATGTGATAAAAAAAAGAATAACTTTGTTTTTTTGACTCAAAACGCGAGTTTGAAGTCGTCACCTTGGGGCTATAAGAAACTGTGATGGGTATTTTTCACTACTTTTTGACATTTTATAGAGCAAACAGTTTTATAGAGCAAAATCTAAATAACAATCATTATCCATATAATTAATCATTTTAAAACAGCAAATAAGTAATCTATGAGACAAAATTTTAGTTGTAGCTCAACCTTCTAAGTTTTAGTTACTTATTCAATAAGAAGATTTGATTCTGGATTTAGAGTTCATTTTCGTTTGTTTTATTCTGTAGCTACAATAATATGTTCTCCTGTTACTGTAGGGGCAAGCTTTGTGTTGTCTGCTGCATGCTTCACACAGGATCCCCCTGAACAACCTGCCTCTTGCTTGCATATCGTCTGTTTGCATCTTTGACAGCAGGACGGACAAAGTGTCACATTTTAACATGAAGCGTGTTTGTTTGTGTGTCACTCAGAACCAGTCCCAGCGTATTCACCAATGCAGAGGGAGAGCATGGACCGCGAGGAAGCCCGGCTGTCCCCCCACGCCGGGGGACGTCTGATCCGCCAGCTGCTGGAGGAAGACAGCGACCCGATGCTGTCCCCTCGCTTCTACGCCTACGGACAGTGCCAGCAGTACCTGGACGACACTGAAGTGCCTCCCTCGCCACCGAATGCACACTCATTTGTCAGGTAAACACTTGACAAGGTTTTGTTTGTAGGGCAGGAAGTAGCTGTGAGTGGTGTTAACGACATTACGTATCTCTGCAGCCGCAGACGGAGCTCGTCTCTTGGATCCTGCGACGACGAGAAAGAGGAGTTGACATCCGCCCAGCTCACAAAGAGGATCCATGTACTGAAGAAGAAGATCCACAGGTTCGAGGAGAGGTTTGAAGAGGAGCGGAAATACAGGGTAGGTACAGCAGCAACAACCTTTTCATTTATCATTTATTGACTTTCTGAGAACACTCAGGTGACTCATTAAGATTGATTGTAAATAGAGAATAGAGGAAGGAAGAAAGGAGAATCTGTTTTCACCTGTTGTATTGCTTTTTTTCTTCATCCAGCCCTCTCACGGTGATAAAGCTGCAAACCCAGAGGTGCTGCGGTGGGTAAACGAACTGGCCAAGCTTCGTAAAGAGCTAAAAGGTGAGACACAGAAACTAATAGCACTAAACACAACTGATAAGATGAGATAATTCAAACTAAAAGCTCATATATATTTTCCTGTTTCTCCTCTTCCTCTTCAGAACACAAGCTGATGAAGTCTGAGGAGGACCTGCCGCCTCTGACCCGCCAGCGCAGCAACACGCTGCCCAAAAGCTTCGGCTCTCAGCTGGAGAAGAAGCCCCAGCAGGAGAAGGTGCCGAAGCCTCCAGTGGAAAGCACCCTGGAGACGATTCTGAAGAAGCTGCAGGAGAAGAGGGAGGAGGTGAACCGCCCCGAGGACATCAAGGTACGACCACGTTACACGCTCACAAGGATGAATAAATAAATAAAACATAGACGGACATGTCCAGCAAATGGATGTTTCATGTAAGATAAAGAGCATCAATTTTAAAGCAGGCAGGAAGGGTTGACTTCATTATGTGTGGAAGGAATAACATGCCCCCCCCCCCTTACAGGATATGACGCGGGAGCAGATCGGAGCAGAGAAAGTCGCCCTGCAGAAAGCTCTCCTCTACTACGAGAGCATACACGGTCGACCGGTAAGTCGTCCTCCTCCTCCTTCAAATAAACAAACACAGCCTCCACACTGTGTATCTGATCTCCTCCATGTTGGCCCAAACAGAGAAAGTCGTGTTCACCACTTGATTGTGACCCAGATTGCAAGTCAAGGGTGAATAATGTCTCAGGCAAAGTGTGTGTGTGCATCTGGTTAGCTTTCACAGTGTGTGTCTGTTAGCTGAAAATAAAAGGATGGATTTTTATTTTATTTTATCTTCATTTAGAAATGTATCAATTAGAAAACAGAGAACTTGTCAACACAGCATTTAAAGGAAGCGACACACACTTTGTTCAGACCAACTCCAGTTGCAAAATAATTGTTCCGTCTAATCCCTGCAAGTATTGTCGTATATCAGGAAGTGCAGCTGACCTTTCTGTCACCTCTGTCCCTCCTCACGCTGCGTGGCTCTGTGGTTTGTGGTTAATGACCTTCATGCTCTGAGGAGCCGTTGTGGGCCAGTCTGGGCTAGCTGTCATTTTGTGTTACGTTACTGCTGTAGCTAGTTAGTCTGCAGGGAGACCGAGGACGACAGAGAGAAGCTAACACTGTGCTAACATGATGTCTTTGTCTCCCTCCTTTTTTGGCTACTTCAGGTCACCAAGAGCGAGCGGCAAATCATGAAGCCCCTGTACGACAGATACCGGCTGGTGAAGCAGATCCTATGCAGAGCCTCCACCATCCCTGTCATTGTAAGTATCACATCTTAACCTCTCTTATTTATTTATTTTTATTACCCTCCGCAGCTGCATAGTTGTCCTGCTGCTCTTTGACACAAGCGAGCGGCAAAAAGATCACCGCATTGTCAAAACGTCTGCAGACGCTTAATCCCAGCTCACGTTGGCTTTAGCGCCTAACCGTGGGAACCGGTGGCAGCCGTGCCACAGACGTGTTATCCACCTTTCAGGGCTCTAAGTCCAGCTTTAGCAGCTCAGTGAATCCCCCGGTCGTAAAGGAGCTCATAGGTGGCAGATTGAGTTCACAGGAAGTGACATCGCCAACAGCTGAGTGCAGGAGAGGGTCAGAAACTGTAGAAATACTTTACTGTGAAATGAGGACGCGTTTGCTCTGAGTTATAGATTAGTATTGTTACAGTAAGGCTATTTTGTTGGATTAATAGTTGCATTAAATGTTATATTTATATTACAGTATTATTTGTGTACTATTTAATAACCATTTTATTATGTAAGATATGATCTGCATTATGGACCCACAGTATATATCTGTTATATAATGCACTACCTCTAATCCCCATTATGCAAATCGAGATCACTGCCATTGTATAGATTATTCTGCACAATAGAAGTCGTGGTGCAGCATTTTTATTATCCTGGAAAGGTCAAATTGATTCTGGAGAAGACCACAAATGAAATGGGTTTTTTCCCAGCTTTTCACCCCCGAAACAAGCGCCACTTTTTTTCACACTTAAAATAAATCCCAAATGTAACATTTTGACTACAGTCATGATCCCGGTCTATTTTGAAAAGTAGCTCAGTCAGAATTTAACTACTGAACTAAAGAGGCACAAACATGGTGAAAATATTTTTTTTTCTTGCCTATTTTTCAATTTATTTCATTTTTATTCCGTTTTATTTTACTGTTCAGTTTTGTACACGCTATAAGCAGCTGTTGTTACGTTTGGATCTTAAAATTAAAAGTTTACACAGGGGTTGCCATCCCAAATGAGTCAATCAACTCCAGTCTTGGCCCGTATTCACGGCGCTGAGACTAATGAAGACTAATGGGTTGGGGTTTCAAAATGATTGTCATTTGGACATCCTGTGGAAAACAAGGTGGCGTTAAGCTGGAAAAGAGAATAAGTGAGAGGAAAGAAGCTTCAGCTCCGATTAGACACAGAATCTGGTGAAAACTTGAAGGCAGTGTGGCGTCTTCTCGTGGTCTTGCTGTGAAAACGTCTCAGCGTGGTTAACGCCTCCTTCTTAACCGTCACCACAGGGCTCTCCCTCCAGCAAGCGCAGAGGTCCCCTCCTTCAGCCCATTATTGAGGGCGAAACCGCACTCTTCTTCGATGATATCAAGGTGAAGAGCTGCTGCTGCTTGAATAATCAGTCGCCAGCTCCCCTGTCCTGCCCCCACCTCCCTCCAAACCCACCCCCTCCCCCTTATTTAACTACCATTCACCCCTCTAATGAACCTGATTGCTGCCTGTTGATTGGGTAGTTGCCTGTTTCCTGCGACCAGCACCTGTAGAGACGTTGAATCAGTAGCTGACGTTTGAATCGCTTTGTGATTTTTGATCCAAATGTTTGATGTTGGATTATTCTGCTTTGTTACAACTTGGGTCTTATTTTTTATAGTTTTGGCCGTCGTTTCTAAAAGTA
Source organism: Oplegnathus fasciatus (assembly GCA_003416845.1). Classification (NCBI taxonomy): domain Eukaryota; kingdom Metazoa; phylum Chordata; class Actinopteri; order Centrarchiformes; family Oplegnathidae; genus Oplegnathus; species Oplegnathus fasciatus. Next base: position 169,661 of record NTHP01000074.1, on the reverse strand, counting down.
ATAATATCATCGTACTCACCGAGCTGAGATCAAGTAACTCACACGCGGTAAAAAGAAGTCAGATGGGACGAGACGTATGAGCAGTCAGATAATCAGACAGAATTTAAACAAACTTCCAGGTTAGTCAAACTTAACTACAGGAGAAAACAACATTTTATCACCCAAACTACCAATTTACCAAAACATTCACCACAGTTCTCTGTGCAATGAGGGTATATTAACTGATATTATTAACCAAATAAAGTAGTTTAGATCACTGATTCCCAGCCAGGGGTGCTCGTACCCCAGTGGGTGAGTAAATGTTGGTAGAAATGATGATTTAATAAAGAAAATATATCCACATATTTGTGTTTATGAGGAAAACAAGCAGCCAGATAGGATTAGAAAGTGGTGATCTTCAGTTATTTATTGTCATATTAACCAGTGGTATAACCAGCCAGGATGACGCCTCCAGTCTAATTAAACTAAAAGTGGTTGTAGTACGAATGCAAACTTCCAAACCTACACTGACCACTCAATTGTGTGACAAAAACATTGTAACAGTATCCACTTTTATGTGACTGATAGTGTTAATTAAGTTTAAAATAAGCTCAGATGAAGAACGCTTACTAGTTGAGCTGTTCCAGATGAACATTTGAGTTCGTTTACATCCTGTCTTAGTTTGATGAGTTTAACGTCGTAATAAGAGACAGAAATGATGGTCAAAGCTACAGAAATCAGACCCAAGTTGTAATACAGCAGAATGATCCTTCAGGTGTGTTTTAAGTCAAACTGTATGTAGACTGTTGATAGTTGGTTCAGGACTAAAGTTGGTCCTCGGTGTGTGTTCTGGTTGACTGCCTTCATTAACTCCATCTATACATACTAACGTGAACAGAATCACAAACGAGGGCGGTGGAGGTGCATTTTGCTGCTGGACCGTGATGATTTTTATAACCATCGACGACTAACACTGCACGACCCTCACGCACTGCAGTGTTTGAGCCCGGGGGGAGCCGAGGTTTTAACGCCGCAGCACGATGCGGCCGTTTTCACCCCTCTGCCACAGTTCTCTGACTCTCTGTGTGATCCTGCAGGAGGAAGAGGACGGCTCAGAGGACGACGGGGACTCAAAGACCCAGTTCACCGTGACTGTCCGGCCCGACCTCAGCGTGCTCGGCTTCCTGGACCACATGGAGGAGGAAGCGGACGGTTTCATTTCACCCGTGGATGAACTCTCGCCCTCCAAGAACACGACGGACATGAGGCTGTCCAACCTGCACTCGGCCACCACGTGAGTTACTTAAAAGAGAGAAGATTTTTAGATACTTTACTTGGGAATTTCCATTTTATGCTACTTTATACTTGTACCTCTCTACATTTCAGAGGCAACTGTTTGAGGTCCAATATTTCACAAAAAAAGCAAAGATTAGAGAAAAATTCCCCAAATTACTGAAGAGTTTCGCAGCAGAAGTTTGTTTTTTCTTCTTTCCTCCCACATTCATCATCTCGTGACCCCCCCAGATTTTTGTTGTAACCCTTTGAAGGGTCCTGACCCTCAGGTTGGGAACCACCAACTGTATATAAAGTAGTTAAAAGTAGCTCCACCTCAATGTCTTAAATAATAATATCACAGGGGGTAATAAAATACTTCTTATTAGAGTATTTTCACATTGTTGTGTTGGTGCTTTTACTCAAGTAAAGGATCGTCTTCTTCCACCGCTGCATAATAAACCTTCAACACATTTAAATATTCTAGTGTGAGAAATTTAAATATTTATATTTGTCCTACAGACAGGAACTTGTGGAGCAGCTCCAAGAGGCCCGAGAGGAGAAGAAGAGACTCCGCAAGAACCTAAAAGAGTTTGAGGACCAGTTCTTCAGACAAAATGGAAGGTAAAAGAAAGGATTACATGAGAGAGCGTCATGAACATAATGGGTTTTCCACTGCAGAACCGTTCCTTAATGTCTGTTGTCTTGTTGCCATAGAAACGTGCAGAAGGAGGACCGCTCCCCGCTGGCAGTGGAGTACAACGAATACAAGCACGTCAAGGCCAAACTGCGGCTGCTGGAGGTCCTCATCAGCAAAAGAGACTCGACTAAGTTCATCTGAAAACAAAATAAAAAGACTTTTCAAAGGACTGATGCTTCGTCTCCACAGATACAGTCCAACACATTTCACCCTGCCATCTGCGCCGTCTCGTGTTTCTGGCTCGGAGGGGGTGAAACAGCCGGTTAATCCGTTTCTTCAAGCACAGCGGGGGTTTTCCTCCGGAGCCCGCAGAGAGCCGCCGACCCACGACTGATTCAGAGTGACACAAACTCACCTGCTTCACCTGAGAGGTTCATTTCCAACCAAACCCCACCTTCATAAGAGGACGTTTTTCTTTCTCGGGACTAAGCAAGACGTGCACAAATAACCCAAATCACACTTTTATTGCTAATAATTTATTTCTATCCTTTTGAATGTTTTTATTGGAACTGAAAAAAGTTATTTTTCTCACGCTTTACTGTAGAAGTCTTAAAAAAAAACCTTGTAAGTAAAATAATAGATATGAAATTATTGCTATTTTTAAAGAAGGATTTTGCGATCAAGATTTCTGTGTATTTTTTTAAGGGAGACGTTACTATTTGTACTATAACTTCAATCAGCTTAACAGTATTCACTAAATGAATAGCTCTTTCTCTATTTCAGTTCTGACCGTCATATAACGTCTGAAATAATCTTATGTTGCTTCTCTAGAAGTTGAATCGAGTATTTGCTCACAAAAAGAAGTGTAAAGAATTGTAACACTATCCAAAGACAGTGACTCAGAGTACAAACTGCGAACCAAAATAGCTCATCATTTAATAAAACAGCTTATTTTTGTGATCACTGGTACTTTCTGAAGCATCTGACTGTATATTTTATGCATTTACGTGCTTTTTTCCCCCATTTCCTTCCTGTCAAATAAGCTATTTCTCGTCTTGAAATCACTGGTATGTTTTTGCTCACACTGATGAACATCGACGAGGATGTTTGTGAGATGACTCCCAGAGGTCTGCGTCTCCTCGTCGTCCTCTCCAGAGCTCGTTTTTGTTCTTTTGTAAATATGGATCACTGTGTATGTTTACATTTCTGTGAGCGAGTACATTTTTCCTTTCTTTCTCCAAAATGGATGATTATCAGTGTGAATTTCGTTTTTACAGAATGTAAACACTGGCAAGGCTTAATGAATTTTGAGTGTGTACATTTTAGTACATAAATTGTATTTGTATTTTGTATATAATGTGAATGAAATCATATTTTTACTGAGTTTTGGGGCTGCGTGGATTTTATTTGTGTGACTGAGTTGATATGGAAACGTTTGAGGTGCATCACCAGTACATTGTTTTCATTATCGATTAGTAATGAGTATTTTCTTGATTAACAAACTTATAGTTTGGTAAGAAAATAGTGAGTTGAAGGTGACGTCTTCAGATCTCTTGATTTGTCTGACTAACAGTCCAAAACCTGAAGATATTCAGTTTACAATGATATGAAACAGAGAAAAGCAGGGGATCGTCACATCGGAGAGGCTGAAATTTAGCTTGCTTTAAACGATTAATCAATTATATAAAAAAAATTGCAGATTAGTTTTCTGTGGATCAATTAATTAACTAATCGTTTCGGCTCTTTACAGATTATACATGGACAGGTTTAGACACAGCAAAAAGGACAAAACCATGATGTGAAATTAAGTTTCATTTGGTTCATTTGAAAGTCAGAGACAATTAATGTCATCGATAAAAAGATAAAACAGAAAGTAAATAAATATGATGAGCTACTAAGCCCATACTTGCATATATTGAGAAAACATTGTACACAACACTTGGACTCATTTGGGGCGTTAAATTCTGCAGAAATGTTTTCTACATGTTGGACACCAAATGAAAACATGAGCCTCTCTGTGATTCGCTTTTTAAATCATTTCAGAGCCCCACTGAACAGCAGACAGTCAGGATATAATAACACTGCAACAAGAGATAATACTGCAGCAAAATTAAAACACATGAAGCAATGATAATGTTACGCAACTGATCTGCAGTCTGCAACATCCAGTAATGTAGTCGTGCAAAAAAGTCATGCTTCATTTCGACTGTTTCGAGGGATCAGCTCTGAAAGAATAAAATGATTACTTAATACAGACTCCAGTTTCAGAACTCTGCGTCCAAAAAGTTTAAAATGTATTTAATGTAATTAAATGTAATATTTAATGTACATTTAAATCTATACACAGTACGTGATCAGATGTCAACTTAATATAAGGTCCAGTCAGCAGCTGTTCTGCAGCTTTAATCATATCACATGATCTTCAGTTGTCTGGAAAATGTTCAAATTCTCATCATTTTTCAAAGCACTTTAAGGACTTCTCGTCCATGTTGGCTTAAAAAAAAAGGTCAATAACAATCAGTCAACTGGGAAATCTCATCTACTAAAAGAATATCATGTGATCTGATTGAAAGCTGGACCTTTAGTAGACTTACACAGGGCTTTCCAACCTCAGCAGAACAAAGTGCCTCTCACCTTGTGATTACTGGATAACATCCTGAGCCACAGCTGCTTGGAAACAAAATGTTGAACATATTTCTGTCCAATAATGCAGTCATGAAACATGCAGGGAAACGCACTTTCACACTGTTTTATTTAAAAAATTGGCTGGAACAGAGAGCTTTGTGTAGATTTCAGACAAATATGCAAAAATCACATTTTCTGTAGCACATTAAAAGGTGCAAAAAAGTCAAGGGCTGCACAAACCTTTGCATAGGACTAAACTCTGCAGGAGCAATCAGCTTTAATTAGACAAATATTGACATGTAGAACATGTGTGTACATGCAGTAATAGAGCTAAGCAAGAGGATGAACTGTCCCAAGAAACATCTCAGTCCAGTGTTTAAGACCTTTTAGAAGAAGAGCCCAGAGTTATCACTACATTACCGGGCTGTTTCAGGTTGTTATTGCTAAATGGATGTGTCGGTGCGACCTGTTAGTCAGGACACATCAAGTCATTTACTGTCTGAAGTCACTTTGACACCACTGTCATGTATGAAATATATAAAAAATATATAATATATATATATATATATGCAAGACCATTTCACACACTTCACGCCAATGCACAACCTAATTAAACATCATTTTGGATTAAGAGGTTTGACTGTAGGAATAAATACAGTATCAGGGCAAGTTTTGGAACAAGTGATAGATACAGTTAATCAACTGACTTTATATCTAAAGTATTCAACTAATAGGTCATCTGCCCACATTGTTAAATATGTACTTAATGTGTCGTCCTGCCACAAAGGTCACAATTTAATTATCTGAAACATACTAATTACAATTACTAATTTTAAATGGTTATATATCAAGTTTTAAAGGACATTTTGGGATATAAATTTATCCGCTTTCTGGTGGTTAGCTCTGTTATATAAATATGAAGCTAAAGCCAGCAGCCGGTTAGCTTAGCCTAGCATACAGACTGGAAACAAGGGGAGACTGCTAGCCTGGCTTATAAAATCTGCCAAATATCACCTCTTAAGCTCACCAATTAACATGTTAAATCTAATTTGTTTAATTCGCACAAAAACCGTGGCGTAAAAACGACAATTCGCCGTTTTGCACGGGGGTTATGTGCCTGACTATTTCCTGGCTCTGAGCAGTTGACAAGCAACCAGCAGAAATAAAACAACATTAGAGGTGTTACGGTGTTTTCTGTGACCTGAACATCTATCAAACTTTGTGACCCCTATCTCAATACTATGGTGGCACATGGAAGCCCTTTGCTATGGAAGCCCATTTCTGCCAATGTGATGAGGAAAAAAAAAGATCCTGTAAGTCATTATAATGAGAAACTTTCTCGAAATAATGAGAAACATTCTCAAAATAATGAGAAACGTTCTCAAAATAATGACTTAGTATCTCAAAATACTAAGTCATTATTTGGAGAAAGTTTCTCATTATAATGACTTACAGGATCTTTTTTTTTCTCATCACATTGGTGGAAATGGACTTCCATACATAGTGGCACCATGTTAGGTAACATTTATCAAAATAATGCATAAATAAAGTAGAACAAGTTAATAATAAACATTTGTGGTGGCAATAAAGGCCTAGCTGAAATTCCTTTCCTCATCAGGTCACAGAATCTGGTGCAGCACCAGTCACAGCCAAAGAGTAGTTTGGCACATAACGCCGTGTAAAACAGCGAATTATTTAACAAACAAGATATAACATGTTAATTAGTGAGCTTTAATTGTGCTGGTAGGCGGGTTTTGTTACCGTTGGACAGCGCCAGGCTAGCTGTTTCCCTCTGTTTCCAGTCTTTGTGCTAAGCTAAGCCTACCAGCTGCTAGTTGCCGCCTGACAGATGTGAAAATGGTACCAATCTTCTCCTCTAACTCTCCGCCAGAAAGATAATAAGCACATTTCCCAAAATGTCAAACTTTTAAATGACAGGTTTCTGCTTTCACTCAACAACATGCACACAGACAACAACCACTAAAAATCAACTTTAAAAGTCAGCTTTTCATGTAGGTTTTGCTGTAGAAGGCAACACTGTTGAATGCAGGTTCAAGACAAAGTCAGCTGTTCTGTGATCCACAGCTCAAAAGTAACGCGGGATTGCAAATAATATTCACTACGTTTCATCCTGCACCCTTCTTCCATTGTCCTGCTTTAGTTTCAGGCAGAGAGGACATGCTGGTGTCCAGATTTAAAAGGATCAGCGGGACGAGCACTCCTCCCAATGTCAAGGGCAAAGATTATATTCAAAATCCTATTTACATAAACACACACACATTTTTATTTTGTCAAAAAATAACCACTCTATTTAATAAATGAATAAAAGTAACAAAAAGAAGATATATTGTCTCAAGATAATAACATAATTCTTTAAAGGTGAAAAATAGAATTTAAGGAGTTGAATAAAAAATACACAGCTGTGCAAAAAAAAAACAAAAAAACACGACACAAACACCCAAAGCCAGAGTTTCTCAACCTGCTCTGGACTCTGATTTTAGGTCCCAAAATGTTTATGAATGTCAGTCTGTCAGTTTTATATCAGGACTGTGATACATTTTAAATAAATATCCATACATCAGCCTTTAAAATATCTTCCAACTGGTCCTAAAAGGTTGATAAACTTTGCCCAAAGCAATAAAAACAATAATACTCTGCATTTACATAGATAGACCTTTCAGATTCAAGATACTTAACAATCTCGTACGAGCGTATAAAGAGAGCGACCTCCCCAAAGTCTCCCACTACACTCTTTTGACACTGACATGGTGGTGTATTGCTGTTAAAGTGCATTAAAACGGCTGCAGATCTCCCCTCCTCAGACCAGGCTGAAGCCCTCGTACTGCTCCACGGCCTGAGTGAGGCGGCGGCGCAGGATCTCTTTGGTCTGGTAGCGGGGCATGTCGAGCAGGTTGTAGCAGGTGTGGGCCACCGGCAGGTAGTGCTCCTCCGCTGTGGTGGACTGGATGACGATGCGTAGGCTCTCCATACCGTGGATGGGGATGCGGTCGCTGCCGGTCAGGAACACTGCGAACAGGAGAAACAGAGTTTGAATCAACTACAGAGCAGCATGAAAATGTTCCTATGCTCGACGTACGGCTGCAGAAATGGTGAACAGCTGCATTTATATTTATATATATTTATAATATTTATAATTTTCCTCTCATTCACACACGAGGCGCTGCCTGGCCGCCATCATCTTGCCGAGGACACTTTAACAAATGGACAGGAGCAGCCACGGTGCAGGATTTATTGGCTCTTTGAGTTTTAAGTATGATCTGATGAGCCTGTCTATGAGTTAGCTTAGCTTAGCTTAGCATAAACACTGGAAACAGGGGGAAACAGCTAGCCTGGCTCTGTCCAAAGGTAACAAAGTCCACCTAACAGCACCTCTAAGGCTCACTCATTAACTCATTATATATCTTGTTTGTTTAATCTGCACAAAAAACAAAGTGTAACTTCCTGTCACCGTGAGGTTGCCAGGCAACCAGCGGAGACTCCTGGAAGTCACTGCTCCCGGCCAAACAATAGCCTGGCACATAACCTCCCATAAAGCCATAACTTGTCGTTTTTACACTTCAGTTTTTGAACCGATTAAACAAACGAGATACAGCGTGTTAACTTGTGAGCTTTAGAGCTGCTGAACAGGGAGGAGAAGAAAAGTCCAAAGTCTGAAAATAAGACAAGCAAGCACTGTGAGAAACTTAAGATGGATCTGATGTCTTTGCTCAAATACCCTGAATTTCCTCTGAGAGCTTTTGTAGGAAAATAATGAGCGGAAGTAAAATAAAGAAGAATTACTAAATTATAATAATGACCGGTAATTTCAGTTCAAAGCCTACAGATACAGCCTGAATTATTGTAAAGAGAAAACAACACATTTCCATATTTAGTGATTTTTAAAGTTAACTAAATGATTAAATGCTTCTTCGTGGGTTTAGAAAATTCTCTCATGTCTTATGCTGATAAACCATTTCTAAAAAAAACCATTAAATTATCTAAAAAATGCATTATCACAAAGTTGAAAACAAGGATGTTTTTTTTATTCCACAAAAAGCAGACATTTTGAAGACACTGGGCGGCGATGATGCGAAATCTGAACAGTATTAAGATATTAAACTGTGAACACACAATTACATCCATCACAATTAAGCCCTGAAGGAACAAGAGTATGTTCGGGTCTCAGGCCGCGGCTGTCAAATAATCTAATTTAGCATGTACAAACTTTGTACTATGGCCTAAAAAAAAAACAGACCTCATATAAATGATTTTTTCCTCTCACAAGATCTCTCTTCCTTCTCTGAGACTAACGGCTGAAAATGCAAGAAAATCAATGTGGGAAAGTCTCTGAATCATCTGCATTTCAAATCATTACCACCGTGTTCGGGCTTTAGTTGAGGCAGAGTGTGTGCAGACAGCACATTACAGTATATTCTCACGCCGGAACATCCTGCACATTATTACAGTATTTATAAGATGAGAGCGTGAGAATTAGACTGTCATGCAGATGGGGCAACGAGGCTTAATTAAATGCTTACATAAGAACTGCTTCTTCTTTTCCAGAGGGAACTCATGGAAAACCTCCCAGAACAATCTGACTGTTGGATGAGTGGCTGTGTATTCCCCTTTGTAAACAGCGTTCTGCAAAGAGAGAAGAGATGTGGTGATGAAAAGCTTTCCCTCTCTGGCAGAAACATTTACACATTAATCAGTAAAGCTAATTCCTCAGAGACGTGCACGTATCTTTGTGTTTTCTCCACCTACTGCAAGAAAAATATACACAAATTTCTCATTCCAGCCATTTCTGTGACGTCTTACATAACAATCCCTGTTTGTTTTTCCCACTGATGTTATGTTGTAATCTGCACAACAGGGACCTCTGGACAAAAGAGCTGATATAACCAGTGAAATATGTGAAACTAAGATATATAACCAAGGTAGAGTGCCAAAATATCCCATCTTTGTTCAGCTCCCAAGCTACAAAATAAGCAAACTGTCAGTATCATCCATATAAACTGTGTTTTTAGACTATTTATTTGGTTTAACGTGTCGTGACGTGGTCCAATTGTGGCTTATTTACAGTTTTTTCTCTGTTGATCAATAAATACCGTGCTTGTCAAATAAACTAATAAAATTAAGGAATATATTGTGATTAGTGATATCTATATTAGGATTTTATTTATTCTTTTTAAATATATATTGTTAAGATTTTTAACCCTCTGTGTATCCGTTTTTATATTTCCTTGTTATGGCATGTTTATTTCTGTTTTATTTGTCTTTTATTATCGTTAAGATCCTTGTGATTCTTAATTATTCTCTTCCTGTTTTTAGCTGTGAAGTTTTGTAGAGACATTCATGGTCCCCAGAGGATGAATCTTACTGACTTTGTGTTCCTCTGACTTTTCCTCTAGCGCCACCAGCAGGTCAAAGTTTTCTTATTCAGTTAAATATCTCAACATCAACTTGATGGATTGGCACAAAGTTTTGTACAGACATTCATGGTTCCCAGATAATGTGTTTGAAAGACTTCCATGATCCTCTGAAGTTTCCTCCAGCGTCACCATGAGGTTGACATTTTTTAGGTTTTTATTTAAATATCTTGACAACTGTTGGATGGTTTGTTGTGAAATTTGGTACAGATATTCATGATCTCCAGAGGATGATTGTAAAAGCTTTGATCCCCTGACTTTTCATCTAGCACAATCATCAGGATTAAATGTGTACCATTATGCCAATTAGCAAATGCTAACATGGTAAGCTAAGATGGTAAACGTTATACCTGCTAAATATCAACATGCTAGCATTATCATTGTGAGCATATTAGCATGCTAATGTTAGCATTTAGCTCAAAGTACCACTATGCCAATGTTCAACCTCACAGGTTGCTGGCTGTAGACTCTTAGTGTTGTTATCTAATTCATTACGAGTCCATCTTATATATTTGGTATCTATGTTTTATATTCTATGTGGAGCCATGCTAGCAGCGTGGCTCTATATATGGCAGTGTCGGTCAGTCAACCATTTCCAAACTGAAATATCTCAACAACTACTTGATGGATTGTCATGACATTTTGTACAGACATTCATGGTCCCCAGAGGATGAATCCGACTGACTTTGGTGATCCTCTGACTTTTTACATAGCGCCACCAGCAGGTCAACATTTGACTTAGTCCAATACTTTGTTTTATGACAAAATACCTGCGAAACTAAAGACATTCCCATCAGCCTCAGCTGCTCTTTGTGTTCAGTGCTAATTGTCAAATGTTAGTATGCTAACATGCTAAACTAAGATGGTAAAATTTATACCTGCTGACGTTAGCAGTAGCTCAAAGCACCAGTGTGCCATACAGTACAGTACAGTACAGCCTCACAGGGCTGCTCCTCATTTTCAGTGAGGCCCTTTTCTGTTCAAAAAAAGTTATTCATGTCATTTAAAAATAAACTAAAAACTCCTTTAGTGTGCTGAACAAGAAGAAACAAAACCTGCAGCTGCTGAACAAATCTTCCAAGTGAAAGTACGTGAAAGTTAGCATGACATGATGAATCAGGTGTTACTGTTCCCCACTGTGTTAGTGTAATGTATTCCCTTTTTTGGTCAGTTATACCGCGAGCACTGTGACTAACTTGCCAGATGTTGATGATGTAAAAGTAAAATTTCCAGCTCTGTCCAATGAAACGTGATATTCATCACATCCACAGCTATCAATGTGCAAACATTTGCGTCACCGAGGATTTGAGGATTTCTACTTACAGTCATTCCAATCCAGCTGTGAGATTTACAAAGAAGAAAAATCAGAGAGATCTGACCACAAACAGGAAGTGGTTGGTCATTTCTGCAGGACAGTAAACGTGTCCTGCAGCAAGTCAGAGCTGTTGGACACGTCATTACTACATGTACAGATTTTTAAAGCACCTTCTCCATCTCCTCCCAGTTATAGTTGTTGTTGCCGACCACCATGGCCATCAGCTCGGAGGGCTGGAACAGCGACAGGATCTCCCCCCCGCACACCTTCAGGAAGCCGGAGGAGAAGGCCGAGTACTGCTCGCTCACCGAGTCTGAGAACACGTAGCGCAGGTAGGCCTCCACAAACTCCTTCCTGAAACACAAACACACACACACATCATTAATTTGTTCTGCACAGCAGCTGCATCCTCACAAATCAGTTTATAAGGAAAGAATTTATTCAGACATCAAAGTGCGACTGTAAACACTCGCTTCCTCCTCTATTGTGTCTGTATCTGTGTGTGTGTGTGTGTGTGTGTGTGTGTGTGTGTGTGTGTTAGGACTAACTGAATGTTTTTTCAGGCTTGCAGGAGTTCATCAACAACCTCTTCATCCAGCCTGATCTGAGTTTGTTTACAGGTAGATTAAATCGATAATCTCTTCAGCCCTGCTGGATCCACCTGTGAGTCCATCATTACAAATACATGTGGAGCAGCTAAACAGCGTTTACGCCCACTGAGGTTTATTTTAAATTTTAGAGAAGCCAAACTACCAAAAAAAATACATAAAATAATGAATAAAACATCTGAAATTTTTCCATTTGTTGCAGCCATAAAAGCATTTTCAGTCTGAATGCTTCACTAAATATAAGCATCATGCAGAATCAGGGGGAACAAGTGGACGCAATATACACTGTACATGTATGTAAAATACTGTGCGTCGCTTCAATGAGATTATAAAAATGAGACACTCAAAGGGTATCACTTTCTGGAAAACAAACTCCAGCATGAACCAGGAGCTGTTGATTAATTTAAACTTCCAAACAAACCATCACAGACTTCTGAACAATCCCACTCTTTCACCGCTCACACAAAATAAACCCCTCCTTGACGACAGCCTTTTGCTTCCACACAGAAATGATGACTTGCTGTTTTACACAGCGCCACAGCATCCTGTTAAAACAGGAAAAGCTCGAAAATAAGGAAGCGAGACTACAAAAATATTGTTTTACTGAGTTTAAAGAAGTAAATTGTGCTGCAGGGAGAAGAAATCCTTCTCACATACAAGTGTTGGACACCTCGATGAGCTCACAAATACACCACACCTGTCTGACACAGACAAACGCAAGGACAGGAAATCATCTGTCTGACAAACTAACCTTCGGTCTAAACCAACAACCTGTCTCCTTCAGTGTGTGTGCAATAACGGTTTTCTCTATTATTCCTGTTATTACACTTTTACATCTGAGTGTCGAGGGGATTTCACAGGAACAACTTGCTGGTCTTGCCATCTGTTCAGCTGCAGCAGGCAGACATGTTGACACGGCCGGCCCCGCAACTCTCGTTTTATGTGGACTCCTCCACATAAAACTGAAATCAATGCCACGGGCACAATGACGAGCTTAAGAAACAGGGTGGCGACGGTGGTGAGGAAAAACACGCTGAATGATGCTTAAAATACCAAAATCAGATCTTTGTTTTCTATGTTTTAAACACAGAACGTGACCTTCAGTTGGAACAATGGGGCACGAGCTGCCAGCTGTGTGAGCACATCATAATCTCAGTGCTGGAAAAAAATATATAAAAAAAGACAACAACCTCGGAGTCATCTGTTGATCTTTCAGAGAGAACACAGCATTAAAAATACTCATAAAACAAGGTCATTTCATCAAATGAAAGAAGAGCTGATGAATTTATTCTTAAAAACATGTAATCCGCTGAAACTGTTGCCTAAAACTGTGAGCAGTACGTCTGATCTGCCTCACCTGTTGTTTTTGTCCACAATGATGCTTTCTCCTCCAGGAATGAGCTCCTTCACTTCTGTCATCCCGTAGTTCTCCCTGGTGATCTAAAAGTGTGGACATTGTAAAGGGTTTGTTTATAATTTAACAGTGTTCTGCTGAAGGACAAATCTGGGGACATTTCATGGTCTTTTCATTGGATTTGATTGCAACAAGAAAAATCAAACCTTGTCCTTAAAGTTTGCATAAATGAGGGTAACAGGTGAAGAGTTACACTTACAGCGAAGTTGAGAAGAAACATCTCCTCCACATCACCTCCTTCATACTCTAGAAGTTGTTGTAGGCTCCTGCAGAGAAACAGAAGGAACAACACTATTAAGACATGATCACAACAAGTGTATAATCTTATTAGTGTGGGATAAAAAAACAACAACTAATGAAAGGTAAATATGAAAAATAGCTCCTTCGTGCATGCTATCATCACCCATAGCTGGGGATTTTGTTGATAGCTGTAATAATATCTTCATTTCAGAAATATCTGAAACTCTGTGGGACCATACGAATGTTTTTTTTCTTCCTTATCAGACAGTTTATTGCGTTCACCTGCCGTCCCAGATTTAAATCTGTCCCTGTTTGACTTTTAAAATGAAAACCAGGGATCAGCTGTGCCCTGCGCCCGACAGCTGCACAGATCAAATGGACAGGGAACACTCAAACTTGTCTGTTAGGTTGAAAGTGAAGTGGTGACATATTAGCTAATAATACAGTAGGAAATGATTCAGAGGGAGTGTTGTGTTAGCTTTCCTGCAAAGAGCACGCTGGATATTTACCACCAAAACACAGGAAACATGGAAAGTGGATCAAATAGTACTGCCCTACAATTTGACCCCTACTGGGCTGAGGTCATTTTGCAATATTTAAAGACAACACAAATGGAATTAATCTCAAACAAATGAGAGCAACAATTTAAACAATGTCTTATCTCTTTCTTGTCAGTGTGAGGTAGCCACTGTGCTGACTTTTAAGACAAAATAAAAGTGTATAAAAGCATATTAAATGATTTTTCAGATCATGTCCTTTACGGTTGGGTTTGTCTCTGATAGCAACACTACAGTCCGTGCAGCCCCGCTTGTAGCTTTCAGAGGACTAATCTCAAAATCAATAGTCAACTGGGCACAATTAGGCACTAAGGAAATGCTGACGCTTCCTGCTCCAAATTCAATGAAGAGGCATTTCCCACCGGGAAAAAACAAACACTGGTTATGTAAGCGAGTGACCCTGATGACAAACTGGAACGTGTGTGTTTGAGCACAGCAGGTTTTCTGTCTGTTGCTTCACAATTTTACACTCTTTAGTTACACTTGTGGAGAACAGAATTTTCTTTGTCTTTCAAATGAACAAAACTAATCCCATAACAAGTTCCCACTTTTAGAGCACTAGACCGCACAATCAAGATAGACTGTTTGTTTGACGTGTTACCTGGCCTCGACGGGCGAGAGCTCCTTGAAGTCGTCCAGCGTTGGCGATACGTCGAGCAGCTTCTTGTAGAGAGCCAGGGGGAAGTGGAGGTCCACCACCGTGGAGTTGTAGATGGCCAGACCGCAGATGATCCCGATCAGGTGAAACCAGTTCTGCTCAACAAAACACTGGAAGAACACACACAAGAAAATTATTCTAATAATTCTTACTACTTCTCAGCTGTCTGTTCTTCAACACAAGCCTGGAGGTGGAAACATTTTAGTAAATCATTTAATCCAAAGCTTAAAAAATAACTAGGTGTGGTGAGCATAAAAATAAAAGGGTAATTAATTCCATTTAACATGCTCAAGTTAGAGCTTTTTGAGTTTCAGTATTTGTACACATGAATACACATTTTAAATTTGTATGTTTATGTGTTTCAGACATTTTACTGTCCTACACAAACTCTGTTCCATAAGATCTAAATATAATTCATCTTTTTAACAAGTTAATATAATAAATAATAAATAATGAGGTTATACAAAAGCAGTTTGACCTTGAGGAGACAGGGGTCATGATGATTCAGTTTCACTGCTGGATTACTATCATTGGACTTAAGTGAAGAGTGATTCTTAAAGTTCAGGGACACGTTCCCTCATAGAGGAAAAGTGTTTTGTAAACCTGAATGTTGCCACTGACATATCACTCTGTGTGTAACGCCAGAAACAGCAGCTCTTCCTGGAAAACACAGCTGCAGGTCAAATAACTCGATTCTGGAGATCTACTGTAGGCTTACGGCTATCACGCAGTGCAAAAACAAACAAAACAAAAGCTTCCAACCAAACTCCCAAACAACATAAGGTCATTTGAGTTTTGAGACAGTGTTCGTCTCTAAACTCTAAACTGCCTTTTAAGTAGCAGATGGTAAACATTTTGAACAGTCTTCCAGGTGCTTTATCTCTAGATCTGCATTTCATGGCATTGACATCCTCGTCCACAGAGACTGCACAAAAGACAAAAACAACTATCTCCTTTATCAGCAAGGAAATGCTCACAGTGTTTCACTGTATGCAGCTGTAACGCTTGAAGAAATATTTATCCTGTGTCTGTTTATCTCTATGTTATGTTTTAAGTTGAAGCTAATATGCTAAAATTGCATTGAATCATAATAAAGCAGTGCTTACATATAAAAAGGCTCTACAAAGTTTTAGACACTAACAATAAATTACAATGTTCATTTGAATTCAATATTTAAATTGAACGACCAGTAGTGACGTTGCTGTGGACAACACTGTCATTCTTTCTCACAGCAGGATGTATTTTATAACTGATATTACTGTAAGAATAGCAACATAACTATAAAACAAAGTTATATCAAGTTCTCACATGACCGACGTTCCAGACAGTGAGATGAGTGGACCTTGATATTTATTTGTCATGCTGCTGTTTCAACCCCTGAATCTGAAGGTGGGATGAAGGAGGTGCTGAACTATATCAGCTTGATAATATTGTAGAAACTCTACTGAGGGCTCTTGACACTTTGATAAAGGATGGCTGCTCATCCCCTCTCCTACACTAGTTTTCTTTTTTGTTTGTTTTTGTCTTTGTGGATGTTTTATTATTTTATTTTTATTATTACACATCTATTGTCTGTCCATCCTGGAAGAGAGATCCCTCCTCTGCTGGTCTTCCATTTTTTTCCCCATTAAAGGTTTTTTGGGGGGAGTTTTTCCTTATCTGAATCGAGGGGTCTAAGGATAGAAGGTATGCTGTACAGATTGTAAAGCCCCTCGAGGCAAATTGGTGATTTGTGATGTTGGCTGTATGAATAAAATTGACTTGACTTTGTCTTATTAACTTGTAATAAGTGTGTTTAGGAGTCTTTCTACATCATTAGCATGTGAATAAATGTTGTTCTGCAGACTTACTTTGTCTGAGAACCACAGCAGGTTAGACTCTTTGTAATGAGTGAACATCCCATATACAGGATCCATCAGCTCCTTCAACAGCAGCAGGAAGAACTCTTTAGTTACTCCGCCTGCATCCACGGCCTCCTCTCCGTCAAAGATTACCTGGAGGAAGGAGATGAGGAGATCAAAACAAGTACAGAGAACATCACAGAACCACAGTGACCTTCAAAAGCTTAGGCGTAGCTCTCACCTTGAGTGGTTTCTTGAGGTCCACATCAGAGTACATGGTGAGCTCGCGTAGTGTGTCACTTACTAAATGGTTCCTGCGCACATGGAGCACCAAGTAAGGGTTCCTAGCAAGGTGGGGTTCCAGCGTGAGCAGCATAAAGACATTGTGTAGGTTTGCACCGCTTACCGCCATCTTGGTAGTGGTCACATGTTGAGGCGGGAAGACGCAAAAGAAAAGAAACATTCTTTTAAACAAATTAAATAAAAGCTCCATCTTTAAACCCAAATCAGTGATCTAACGGTATGAAACCAGAGAAGAAATCTACTTTCACATTAACAGCAGGTACCTGCATTTGCAGTTCAGCGTCTGTTTGCAGCATGGTTGTCTTGGCTTGAGCGTTCAGTATGAACGGGTAGGCACATAGGTTCACTGAGGGAAAGTCGCTCTGCAAGAAAAATTAGAAAATATACTTGCTACACAAATAACACTTAAACAGGGTCAAATAAATCGAAGATGCCATTTTATTTATTAAGTTGAATCTTTAAATCAAGTACCTGTGAAGGGGATGATCCCACTTTCTATAAAACAAAATGAGGGAGAAATTAAAGTCATCTGACCTGACCTGAAATGAAAAAAGCTCGAGAGCAGCACTGTGAGAAGTTAGAGGGGGCTTGTCTGTGAACTTGGACACTTATTGGATAGCAAAAACTGACAAACAGCGACACACCCACAAGCTGTTATGGATAAAATTTCACACTGTCTCTGCAGACACTGAGAATGACATGAGTTAAGAGCATGTGTGTATGTGTAGATGTGTGTGTGTGTGTGTGTGTGTGTGTGTGTGTGTGTAGACTCAGCAGAAGTAACAAGGAAGTGAAACATTGTCAGAGAATGTCAGTACTCACAATGTCAGCTTTACTCAGAAACCACTTGAGGTAGTCTTCCTGGATGTCCACCAGGCTGGTGATGTCAGGGATATAAAAGCGGTTGTACTCCACGTGGTGGGCCTTTAAGTTTACCTGGTAACACGGAACAAACACCTGCCTCAACTTCAGGAAATGTCACAGGTACGCAGCAGTCTACAGATTAGGGGGGCGGCGCAGAATTGATTGTTTACAGGAGCAGCAGGTGACCTGTGTGGATACCTTGTGGAGTTTCTCCAGCAGCCGTAGCGTGGCAACAAAATAGTTCTCATAAAACACTGGTACGAGCAGCGTCTTGCCTCCCGTTAGCATAAACACGACGATGCTCTTGTACATGTCGACCATTCTGGTGAACACGCTGCCGTCCACGAAACACCACCAGTTATCTGCAGGGACAGAGAAGAAGGTCACATTAAATTACAGAGCAAATACCTCCCTCGGCGAAAACATGACAGTTTTTTACTATAACCAGTGGTGGAATGTAACTAAGTACATTTACTCAAGTACTGGTACTTGTACTTAACTTGAATATTTCCATGTTCTGCCACTTTCTACTTCTACTCCACCACATTTTGGAAGTTGCAAATCTTGTACTTTTTACTCCACTACGTTTATTTGACAACAATAGTTACTTTGCAGATTTAGGCTATTAATACAAATCAACTAATATATTATGAAGTATTATTATAGATTGAGCTCCCCAGCAGTATATAAAGTAGTTAAAATTAGCCCCACCTTTACCAGCTGCAACATTAAAGTGACGTAATTAAAATCCAGTAATACAGATGAATCTGAAATGGGCCATTCTGCACAATGAGTACTTTTACTTTTGGTACTTTAAGTATATTTTGATGCTAATACTTTAGGACTTTCACTTCAGTAAATTTTTTTTACTTTTACTTGTAACAGAATATTTCTACAGAGTATTTCCACACTGTGGTATTACTACTTTTACTTAAGTAAATGATCTAAATACTTCTTCCACCACTGACTATAAACACAAGTTATGCTGTGGTTGGCTGAGTTTCTTCATTGATCTGTCAGTATTCAGAGTAAACAAATGTGTTTCCAAGTGTAATATGTTTGTGTTTCAGCATATTCATGCATGGACTCTGTTAGTTAGCATGTGGTTTCTGTACATGGGCAATATATGTGAAAAAAGCAGGGTCCACATACTGTTTGTATACTGTATTTGTCAGCATGAAAGACCATCGGTACAGTTCAAATGAAGTTCTTGTCGGATGTTCGAACAGCATCTGGACACCCCACCCCTCGCCACACCTTTAGGGGGTCTGCATCCGTCAGTTTTTCCAATACTGACAATCAACATTCACGCAGCGACTGGCCAGATGTGCAGAGGTGAGAAAGTAAGCGAGGTGTGAACGTCTCTCCCTTGTTCTCTTTTTTCATTCTTCACACAATTCTGTCACTTTTCATGTGGATCAAAACCATGAATGCCTTTGAGGAGTTATTGTCAAACAGTGTTATCCAAATCGGTATGATGCATCGTGCCTGCCAATATATCATTATTTTTTGTATATATAAACATTTTTTTGTGAGGTTAAACAGTGGCGTCTAAATAAATACCAAGACTTTCCAGTCGGCCCAGAGTTTTTCTGTGTGGCACCTTCCCTTTCTTTGTTTTTGATTCTTCTCACACTCAAGGCCTTTGACCAGCTTTACCTCCGTGAAGAGGACTTCTGATTTTCCCAATTATCAATATCGTTCTTAAAAATCCATCATCAGTCAGGCTGAACTGTTTGGTCCGTTTCTGAAGCCGTTTTCTTGTTTGGTGGTGTATCTGAAATATTCCTCGTGATGACAAGCCAAGCACAGGTGACATGGATCATGGATAAGGTCTGTAGATGATGAGCTAAGAGTCATGTGGTGTGATGTCCCATGGTGCCACGGGGTTTGACATGACACGATGTTCTGTGTTACTAATGTTTTTTTTTAAATGACTTGATTGGTATAATAAAAACTTGTAGTGTGTGCATGCAAGTATGATACCCAATACTTTGCTGGGGTTAGCGTCTAGCCGGAGGATGGCCATCGCCAGGGGGATAGTGAGGCGGATGTAGTTCTTGGAGTCCTGCAGGGCCGGGTACTCAGACAAGATGAGGTAGATCCTCATGGCCTCGACGTCAGGAGGGGAGCGCGGCAGCTGAGGGATCAACAGACTCTCAAAGCTCTTGGTGGCCTAAACAGAGGGTTGGACACAGAAATTGGGAGGACACGTGTAACAGACTGTGTATATTTCTACTTTTCATTACGCAGATCAAAGAAACAATATTTATTGTAACACAGAGAAAAGTATTTGAACTGTACTGTACTATGAAATGTTTGAAAGCTACAAGTATCAATAAATAAACCAGAGAAATTTTTCAGTCACTAAATTTTGGGAGAGGCTTTTAGTGGTTTGGAAAGTGGCCTCAGTCTGCACACAGATCATAACTCATGTCGGTTTGAGGTGCATGAGCCCCAAACCTAACATTACTGAGCTAATGTTAGAGGTTATGACTCAGTCCTGCAGATGGTGCAGTGGATCTGCGGCAGAACTCGATGTTCTCTCAAAATAAGACCGATATTCATATACGACATGGATGTTTTCTTTATAACAACAAGCTAGAAAGTCAACACTGTGTAACAATCCCCTTGTTCCTCCTTTAACTGCTTCATTACGGTGACAAAAACCCAAACAGGAAGCTAATTTGAGTCTTTGCTCAGTATCAAATCTGAGTTATGTCAGGTTTGTTTATTTGTTTATTTTTTAACAGATCAAATCAAAAACCACATTCTATGATATTCATGGACACAAATGGCTCCCAAATTACTTTGTATTTGGGAATTGTTTTGGATATGAAATAAAGAGGTTTTGAAGTTGAGGAAGTGTTACATTTCTCAAAAGCGACCATTAATCCACAGTTCCCTGAAGTGAGACCTTCCTTGAAGTATTTCTGAGATTGTCTTAAGTCAGTTGCTATTAGCCTACGTTCATTGATTTTTTTGGCCACTTGGGGGCAGTAAACACGACATCTGGCGTTGTTGTTGTTCCAGCACACACAGAACAACATTAGCATTTTGTTTTGTAGTCATGTTTGAGTCCACCTGATGAATGTAGGATATTCACTCTCTGTTAGCTCTGTTTTGGTCTCCACCAGCTCCTGACGGAAATATCTGACTCTTTGGATGCTAAATGCTCCACTATGTCCACCAGCTAGCTGCTAACTCTATCTGTCTGTCACTTAGTGCTGGGCAGGTAGCGTACAGTGGATTTATCAGTTTTTGTTTTTGCTCAAAACCGCTGCCTGCTGCTAGAAAAGAGGTTGATGACAACAGAAAGAGTGAACTAAAATAGAGCTGAAAGATGCTAAAACACTCCGTAAAGCTGAAGGACAAAGACAACAGTGGCAGGCATTAAATGTTGATGTCCTTATAATACAGGAAACTGGGTTTGGGAGTTAAAATAAAAATGGCATTACTTTGTACACATACATTTTTTAAATACACTGTTAATCAATACCTGCTCCAGAAGTCCAGAGAAGGCCGGTTTGCTAAGCGTCTCAAAAAGCATTCTGACGGAGTTGAGATCGATGCCCGGGATCTTTGGGTTGGTTTTGAAGTGGATGTCATCACTGAGAAAGCAAACAAATATGTGATTATGTGTAGACTATTTATGATGTCTCAGCGATCACCAACAGGATAAAAATAGGTCAGGGATTCAGGGACTCTGTGATAAAGCCTCCATGTAAAGGCGCACGTTACTTTGGATTAAACATCTATTCCAGCCCGTCATGTGGCAGGTCAGCTGTGAGCCAAGTTCACTGAATGGTAGATGTGCTCATTCTCGACACTCGCAGGCGTAAACACACACAGAGCATGAGCGATGGTTAGGTGAGCACACAGCCTAAAGGTATTTAAGCAGATCTGCTCTTCAGCCTGGGAGCCAAAGATAGTGAGTACAAACTGATAAACACCATCGCCTGCACAAAGCCAACAAAACCCTCAGCGACTATTTACAGTGTAAGCCTTCACATTCTTATAGCACAGGTTTTATTTAGTCATAACACACATACATCAGATCTGACTGTTTGCGAAACAAAAGACACTGATGCAGACAGTGCAGTCTACCTGTGAGTACGAGCGCTGACCCACTTCATTTTGAGAACTCTGTGAGAACCAGATGAGCAGTTCTGGGCCACAAATGTAACACGATGAAAGTGACGGCAGCTTTTAGGTCCCCAACTACAGCTTATGTACACTTAATATTTTTGCTGACCATGTTTGAATGCATGCTATACAGTTTTAGATTTATTGATGTATTTATGACGTATTTCCCCTACAGATCCAGGCAGCCATTGGCTTCCATTTATTTCCATTTGGTATAAAAATCATGGCATGGTTAGCTATTTAAAGTTGTAATCTCAAAGATTTTCATTTCATTGTCTTTCACGGCACCTATGGCAATAATCAGTAATCGCAGGTGTGTTTTTGGACCTCACTACAGTTTCAGTTTCCTTGTCTGTAGTTATCAACATTTTCTTTGTTTGTTTGGCCATAATAACCGTTTACTCACAACGCTAGCAGAGACCGGAAACAACAGTACGCCGCTTCACACACAGGTGAGTTGAAGAGCGAGTCTGTTGCGTTAAAAGACTTGTTAAAAGCCGAACTGTGCGCCGCTTGTGATTTTTCGGGGAAAGTTGCTGCCGACTCCCGGGTAGTAATACTGCTAATGCAAGGGCTTTCATCAGTGGGCCACAGACTCAATCACCATTGTGTTGCATCATTCGGTGACAAACAGTGACTTAACAGACATTTATTTAAAAGAAAATCTTTTGAGATTATATCTTTAAGCACAGATTGATATGAAAAGTTTGCTATGCTTAATCTTACAACAATGATGTAAAATTATTGCTGACTTGTTGTTCTCTGTGATGGATTAAACTCAAGTTTCATTAGTCTACTAATCAGTTCTCATTCTGTCAATAAATAAATAGAAACAAATGGAAAACATCCATTGACATTTCTAAAACATAACAGTGTGGTTTGCTAAATGGTTGGCTGTAATATAAAGTAAATGTTAAGTAAATCTAATCTAATCAGGTTTGGCATGAAGAGGTACATATCTGTCTAAATGTAGCTGTGGTGGTGATAATTTGACTATTTCAAGACCATGTACAACTACAGAAGATATGATGAATGCAGAAACAGATTAATTAAAAGATACTACATGATCAGAACAAGCACTGTCAAATTTGAAACTATGTAACACCAAAAATATCAAAGATTTAACTATTCTTGCCAAGTTATCATATAACAATGACTATATACAAGTAGTTATTCTTTATTCAATTGTATTTGTGCAGTGTTTTGTTTTTAGCTACTGAGCAACAAGTGTCTCTGTCCATTTACTTAATTTAGTTTTCATACGCATAGGTGTATACCTTCTTAAAGAGTTTTTGTGGAATCAAATTTAATCAAATCACATCAATCCCACTTACAGCTGCTGCCCTCCCTCTCTCACATGTTGCCAGTACTCAGATCTTTTACTGAAGTGGAAACACCATAGAGTAGAAATACTGTTACAAGTTCTGCATTCAAAATTTTTCTTGAGTAAAAGTACAAAAGTATTAGCATCAAAATATACTCAAAGTACCTAAATTAAAAGTACTCATTATGCAGAACGGCCCATTCAGAATAATATATATTGTTGGATTATAATTATTGATGCATTAATGTATGTATCACTTTTATGTTGCAGCTGGTACATGTGGAGCTAGTTTTAATGACTTCATATACTGTTGGGTAGTTTAATCTATAATAATACATCATAATTAGTAGTAATATTGGAGTAAAAAGTACAATATTTGCCTCTGAAATGTAGTGGAAAAGAAGTATAAAGTAGCACTAAATGGAAATACTTAAATAAAGTACAAATACCTTATAATTGTACAGTGCTTGATAAATGTACAGTACTGGTTGAATGAAAACTGGTTGATAGTTTAAATGCTGACTAATTCCAGGTGAGTTTCAGCTGTTTCAGCAGACAGTACAGTATTAAGTACTTCATGTTGTCTCCAGAGTTTTCCACCCTGATGGCCTCCACAGGACACGATAAGTATCTGCTGATGAGTCGGCACTAAACGGCCATCACACCTACACACAGACTGATGGTCAGAGAAATCTGGACTCTCACAGATGTCAGTGACCAAACAGATTGCATCTTTCCCAGCCCTGACCACCAGCGTGTTTTGTCGGATAAGACGACGTACCATGATAGAAAGCTAAGTGGACCCTGTGAGGTCCCCGCTGAATCAGTTCCCAGGAGTCTAGCTTACATGTGAGCCTGTGCATTTAGCCACATGGATTTTGGTTGCATAATATGTATTTCTTTTGGGTGTACACGCCTGCATAGTTTTTTTATGTATGCTATAATTTTCATTTTACATTTTACTTTTCATTCTTCAACCGGTAAAAACAGCAAAACTGTTTTTCTGATGAATATTTTGCTGTGAGAAAAGACAAATATATATATATATATATATATATATTACACACTATATGTAATATATTGTTAATATGGATTCGTAAATGTGTAAGCAGCATTTTAGTTGTAGCTGGTCGAGGCGGATCTAGTTTTAACTACTTCATATACAGCTGAGTATTTAAGTCCAGTGGTTCCCAACCCATGGGTGGGGTCCCTCCAAAGGGTCTGAGGGGTCATGAGATAATAACAGGAGATGAAAGAATCTTCACTGATCTTTGCTGTTTTGTGAAATATTGAATAATTTGACCTTTTTGAGCCTCGAGCAGTTACTTAAACGAAACCATCTGAGAAGTTTAAAGGGGAAATGTCTCTTTGGTGGAAATGTTCACAACGCACAGAGATCTGAAAGGTGAAAAGGGGAGGAACAATCCAAAAACGTTGGGAACCACTGCTTTCATTTTCGGACTTTCATGTGAGTTTTGTGTAAAATCTTAACCTGAAAAGTAACTGTGGCTGTCAGATAAATGTAGTGGAGTAAAAAGGTGCGATATTTCCCACTAAAATGTAGTGAAGTAGATGTATAAAGTAGCAAAAAATGGAAAATCTTAATTTGAAAAGCTAAGTACAAGTACCTCAAAACTTGAGTTGAGTACTTTCCACCACTGAAAACCTTTGCATTAACACAAATAAACATGGTGTTTGCGTACCTTTGGTCCAAGAAGCTGGCGTTCCAACAAGCCGTAGAGGAGAGTTGAATTATGATGTCACTGTGCACGAAAACATAAAACAGAGTCTTACGTACAGAGACCATTAATATATAGTTATTATATAATTTAACAAAATCAAGTATTATGTGTGAAAATAAAAACACCATTAACAGACATACATTGCAATCTAACACATTTCATTAATAATAACTTCTACTATTCGACTTACTTTGTGACACTAGAATCTGTGCTGTACATCAGCTTTAACCTCCATGAATTTAATCTTTCATAATTGATTGGGGAGATGGATTTACTGATATTAATCACTCTGAAGTCTTCTGGGGGGAGACAACTCTGTAGAGAGGAAGATAAACAGACACAACATAACAGAAAAATCACAAACATCTGGACGATTGTTTGCACTGGTACTTCCACAGTTGTGGGTTGTGTCTCTTTCCTCCATGAAGATAAAATAAATGGGCCACGCCTGGGGTCTAAATATTTAGCTGGAGAGGCTGGATGTGTGTTATGTCTTTATCAGTGTACATTCCCGACAATTTGCAGCATATTTGCAGCAGACAATTGCTTCATATAAAGTACAGCTCCCACATAAGAACTGGTAAAAGCTTAGACATTAACGCCACCCTGTGGTGAAACACTGAAACTGATTAAATGGAAAGTAACAAAAAGAAAACAGTCGTACCTACTCTATGTGCTGTCGTTTGAAATGACAGGTTATTTTCATTTATTTATTTATTTATCAGCATTTTATTGTGTTGTAATTATGATTAGGTTAAGTGTTGTCTTGAGAGGTTAGTACTGATGGTGAGGTTAGAGGACAGGGAATAAATATATTAAATGGATCGGAGGTTTCTCATTATCCTCGTTATTTTTTACATTTCAACGTCATCAGACACTCGAATTTCCCAATACATGACACACATGTCACCACATTTTCTAACTTTAGGTTAAACAGTATGTGTGCAGTAAAATTCCAAATAAGATGTTAAATTCGCAAATTATGCTGCAAAAAAATGATGCATGTGGTATTTTGATAATTATGCTTTGAATTCTGTGATTAAAGAACGGCAATCAACTGGTGCTAATATAACAACAACAATAATAATAATAATAACAATAATAATTCAGGCAACAAGCTTTAGAGAGGGAGTTACTAAAATCAAAACACATACCTGTTCATTAGAGTACAATAAGAAACTATGGTCTCCTCCACAGATGATTTTGGTCACTTGTTTTGATTCGAATAAAGAAAGAAAAGAGAAATAAGATGTTAGCTGGCCAACATTTAATAACAGTTAATCAAATAGTTACTTAGAGTAGTTGTATGTCTTATTATTATCATTACACTGTAAAACATTTTCAACTGCATCTGATCAAAATCTT
>NTHP01000074.1:80092-139814 GCA_003416845.1 Oplegnathus fasciatus | reverse complement strand
AAAAAATTCCAGGACATTATGATGTCACAGTGAAGTTGACCTTTGACCTTTTGTGTAAAAAATGTCATCACTTCATTATTTTATCCTATTAGACATTTGTGTGAAATTTTTTAATAATTAGCGTACGAATTCTTGAGTTATGGCCAAAAACGTGTTTTGAGTCCAAGTGGACGTTTGTGCCAAATTTGAAGAAATTCTCTCAAGGCATTCCTGAGATATCGCGTTCACGAGAATGGGATGGACAGACAGCCTTAATTTGAGAGTGCAGGTGCTGTAAATAAATTTACTTATGCACTAGCCCATATAAATTTATGTATACACAGAAACAAACCTGAGCCATCTATGCCTTCAACTGCACTGTAAAAGTGGGCTTGTCTCCATGCACTTCTCTGTCACATCATAGAAAACAGAGTAGGGCAGTAGGAGGCACATGAGAAGAGGACATGTGGTGCAGATAATCAAAACCTATGCAGTTGGTGGGCTAGTTTCCTGTGTGGCTTCCTGCTATCAAACTGGTTTATCATAGAAAATTACAAATACACGATGCAACCGATACTGTGGTTTCAACTGAGCTTATATTACAGTATGATTTCAAAACATTTCTTCAGCAAGCTACATATTGTAAGCTTAAAAACATATATTTAAGTAACTAAATCAAGTCACTAAACATACCGGATGAAGGCCTCCTAACCAAAACATGATGAACTAAAGTGAGCACAAGTGCTTATACAGTGTGTGGGATATCATCTAGGCAGTTTCTGCCCTACGTTTGTCACCAAGGCTTTTTAGCTAAGAAACTTCTATTAAATAGGTCTATTTATTTGTTCAAGGTGCGATGACTCCTGCATTTATTAATTGTTGTTACAGCTTCACCTACACGCCTATACCAAGTAACACACAACACAAACTTCCCGCCCACATGATACCAACACAGACCTACCACTGTCTGCAATCACTTCACAAGGTATGAAGTGTTTCAAATGTCTTAGAAATGGCTCTGCGGCGACTGTAGTCGTGCTATCTGATGTTTCCAACAGAGCCCACTCGGAAATGGAGGCACTTTGACAAAAAAATGTGTATATACTGATACTCTGCACAGTTTGCTTTGCATTTAAACACATTTTATGTATAATAAAACTAAATATAATCCAGAAGTTGTGAAATGAAGCTTAAGATAACGCCACAATTTTGCTTATGTTTAGAAGAGTCAAGCAGGTCGCATGATATCTAGCAACTGTAAAACAAGAGTAACTGAACTTGCTAAGACCTGCAAAAGACATCTCACTGCTTTTTCACAAAGCTTCACTTTTACACAAAGACGGCACGGCATCATGAAATATTCTCACATGGGGGTGTAACTCTACCACAGAAAGTCCAGTTGCAACTGCTTTTTATATTACCTTTAATCACTTAGGAGGTTTGAGTAATTAAAAAAAACTTAAGCCCAAATCTGTCATTTCTGACACCAATGTTCGCTGCACAGAAACATGACTAAGAGTCTACAGTCATGCTAACATGCCCACAATGGCAATGCTACCATGCTGAAGTTAAGCAGATACAATGTTGACCATGTTCACTATCTTAGTTTGGTGTGTTAGCATGCTAATATTTGTTAATTAGCAGCACTAAACATAAAGCTGAGGCTGATGGGGATGTCTGTAGTTTTGCAGGTATTTGGTCATAAACCAAAGTATTGGACAAAATGTTCAAAAATGATCTGATGATGGCGCTAGATAAAAGGTCAGGGGATCAAAGTTATTACAATGAATCCTCTGGGAAACATTAATATCTGTACCAAATTTCAAGGCAATCCATCCAGAAGATATTTCATTAAAACCACAAATGTCAACCTCATGGTGGCGCTAGAGGAAAAGTCAGGGGATCATCAGAGTCAGTGGGATTCATCCTCTGGGGACCATGAATGTCTGTCCAAACTTTCATGGCAATTGATAGTCGTCGAGACATTTCAATCTGGACCAAAGTGGTGGACTGACCAACGTTACCATCCCTGGAGCGATGCAGCTAGCATGACCAAAACCTCTACGCTGGCGTTAGGCCATCGATTCAAGCACAACCAACACACTCAGCCACAACCTGCCACGTTCACCCACACTCTCACGTCTGTTTGGTCCCTTTCCACACATGCCTACTGACAGCACAGCTGCACGGTGGTGCAACAACCTACAATTTGTAACGATTAACCAAAGTTCAGCTTACCTGGGGAAGTCCCTGGTTTGTCTTGGCCCAGCTGTCCACAGCTGTTAGAACCACATGTGTACACACTCCCATCATGCAGCAGGAACACTGAGTGTTGCCCTCCACAGGCTACCTCTTTCAGTCCCCTGCCACTGAACACGTAACAGTTCCTTGGCTCAAACATGGGGTTCCTCTCCACACCAATACCCAACTGTCCATCCTTTGCATTCCCCCAGCACAGCATGTTGGCGAGGAGGAGAGGGGGTGAGCACCAATCTGAAGAGGCAGAGAGATGTGACGGCCAGATGGAGGAAGACAAAAAATGTTCAAGCTTGAGAGCAGTCCCGTTTTCTCCTCTTCATGTAAATTCCAACCCTGGAAGAAACAAAAAAATACGAGCAATTATGCCATCTTCCTCCATTAGGAACACATGTGAACCCCTGATGTTTTCAAGAATAAAGTAAGGATGGGTTTAGAGGTGGGTGTGGCTGAGTGTGAGAAGGATGTAAGCAGTATGACAGAGGAACAAGCAGTGTGTTTAAATAAAACCCTGTCAGTGTAATCCCGGCTTAAGCAGCTCCAAGCGGTTCAATCCACATGCAACACATGCATGTTCCTGACTGAGTTAGCCATGGGTAATAAACAAATGGGTACAGAACATAATAAGAAAAAACAAACATAAATCGGGAGACAGATAGAGAAGGAGAGTCTGTCTGTCTGTCTCCACTGTAGATAAGATCTGCCTGATTCTTGAATGCACAGTACTACCTGCACTGCCAATTTGTTAGGTATACCTAGTTAAAATGAATGCAGTCAAATACAAAAGCCCTGCAATAAATCCTACCTTAATGAAGGTTATAATCAGATGTGAAACAATTAGTTTATTATTTTCTTAGTCCTCTATGAAAGTAAATTGAATATCTTTACGTTTTAGACTGCTGGCCAGACCAAACAATCAATCTGAAGATGCCAACTTGAGCTCTGGGATATTGTCACCATTTTCTCACATCTTATCAAGAAAACAACCGGCAGACTATTCAGCAATCAAAATAAACATTAATTGCAGCTCTAGTTATGATGTCCAGCTTTTGTTAAAACTGTTATATATCAATGAGGGTAGACTAAACACGTGAAACACCTCTCAGCATGTGGTGTTTTATTAGTCCTTTTGCTTATGTGGGTCTTTTTGTTTTATTAAAATGTTCACTGTTCACTTGATTTTTCTTTTATTTCTCGTTTGACTTTTGTAATCCCTGATTTTTATAAATACTACAAAATTAACCTAATCTTTGTTATTACTAGCAGCAGTATAATGCAATACACATCAACAGCACAACAAACTACATCCTCTAACATGAATCAGCAACTCTCTACAATTCATCTACAATTTCAACAAAAACTGAACATTATAACCTTCATGAGGGCAGGTAGGCTGTTGTATCAGACTGCATTATTTTTAGCTGAGTGTACCTACTAACCTGACAGTTGGGTGTATACTGAGAGAGTGGAAGAAAACATTGAAAATTAACTGTATGACCACAGTGGTCACACCACTGAGCACAGTTAATAAACACTGGATAAAACACTAATAACTCTATTATAGCTCGTATTAGCTTGCTATAACACCCCAAATGTAACAGTTTGAATCCATGTTTATTAACTATAGATTGTGTACCATTAGCAAACACTGCAATCACAATTAGCTTTAATATGAATCCCGTTGAGCTAGCAGCTAGCTGTTAGCTGTGTTTATGTGTACTGTAACTTAAATGGTCCAGCCCCATCATCTGATGGGAGGACATCAGGTTACGTTAGCTTGCTGTTGGGGAGAAAGTGAAGAGGAGTGGCCTGGCTCTGTAGACATGATGGACACAGTGTGCAGGCGTTAGCTAAATATCTGCACGGACATTAGCTGGTGAAGCAGTCCAGTAACGGAACCAAAACAGACGGCTTCATGACCCGCACAAGACGCTGGAGTTAACAGTTAGCTAATTAACCTTAGCAAGCTACAGCATCGCTGACTGTCAGTCTTATCGCTGAAAAACAACAGAAATCTGCTGATTAACCGATATCTTAATTATAAGTAAAACGGTGCTGTAACATAGCAGGATCATCTAATTTTAAAATAGGGTGTTTACCTGGACAGATGCATTCTGAAATTGGGCGTCTGGTTTCGGTTCA
This sequence comes from Oplegnathus fasciatus, assembly GCA_003416845.1. Taxonomy (NCBI): domain Eukaryota; kingdom Metazoa; phylum Chordata; class Actinopteri; order Centrarchiformes; family Oplegnathidae; genus Oplegnathus; species Oplegnathus fasciatus. The sequence continues at coordinate 135,437 of NTHP01000074.1, read as the reverse complement.
GCTCAGAAAACAAACTAGGAAGTGCCACCGCTGCTTACGTCACCGAACGTTAGAGGCAGGATATCTACGATTGGCTCGCCGATCAGGAAGTGCAGGTGTTACAACAAATTCTGTGACCCATCACATTCTGTGATCTGATTAGTGATTTCAGCCAGACTAGTGTATATTCCCACTGCTAACTAAGTACATTTACACAAGTACTGTACAAATTTGAGGTATCTGCACTTTACTTGAGTATTTCCATCTCATACCACTTTATACTTCTACTCCACTGCATTACAGAGGAAAATATTGTACTTTTTACTCCACAACATTCATCTGACAGCTGTAGTTACTAGTTACTTTGCAAATTACTTTACATGCAAAACATAAGAAGAGCTTTTAAAATATGATGCATTGTAAAAGATGAAACTACCCAACAGTATATAAAATTTGCAGTCATTTGGATAACTGATTAATTGATTGATTCATTTTGTGGCAAAAATGCCAAACACTCTCATGGTTTCACTTTCTGAAATGTGATGATTTGATACCTTTTCTTGTCTTACATTTACAAACCAAACAGTAAATGAATTGATCAAGAATATAATAAGCAGATAAATCCATAATGAAAATCATTAGTTGCAGCCCAGTATAAAATAGTTAAGAATGAGCTCCATGTCAACCAACTACAACAATAAAATGCTGCTTAAAACATTTATGCCTGAGTAATAATACTAATGATATACTATTCATTAGTGAGTATATAAGTAGTATATCATTAAATATAATATATACACTCACGGAGCCGTTTCTCTGCACTCTCTGAGTACTTTTACTGTTGATACTAACATACTTTCACTTAAGTAACATTTTCAATGCAGGACTTTCACTTGTAACCGCATATCTTTACAGTGTGCTATTAGTACTTTTACTTAAGTAAAGGATCTGAATACTTCCTCCATCTCTGAGGATCATGACCTATAACAATAATTTCAGTTTTGTCCGCATTCACTTTTAAATAGTTGCCATTCATCCAATTGTAATTCAGCAGTCTATTAAACAGTTTAGACTGTTTGGCTCATGGGGTGCTACTGATACTGTTACTATAGTTGTATATCGTCTGCATAGCTATGAAGTTTTACACCATGTTGTTGTATAATTTGGAAGTATATATGATATTGTATTGTATTGTAATATTGTATAATATAAAAAGAAGTGGACCAAGTATGGAACCCTGTGGAACACCATATAGACTGTAGTTATTGTCTGACACATATTCACTAACAGGTGTTTCAACCTATCTATGTGTGATTTGTGGTGTCAAATGCCTGCTTCAGCACTTTGGGACTTTTACTAAAGCAGTTTCTGTGCTGTGACCTTTTCAAAATCCTGATTGATATTCGCCATAAATCTTATTATCCCTGAGAAATGCTTAACTGCATATACACGGCCCTGTCTAAGATTTTGCTGATGAATGGTTGATTTGTAACCTGTCTATATAGTTGTTCATAATATATGTATCAGGATTATTATTCTTGGGGAAAGGTCTACCAGATATTGCTTTTTTGTAAAGGGGTTACAAGCCAAACAGGTTCGGAAGCACTGGTTTAATATTTCACAATGTACTGTATTTTATAAGCTCATCATATATTTTTTTAATTTACATCTTAATCTAGAAAAATGATTAGTAACTACAGTATAGCGGTCAGTTATGTAGTCTTGCAAAAAGCAATTCTTTAGAATTTTCCTCTAAAATGTAGTGGAGTAAAAGTGTACAGTAGCATAAAGCGGAAACACTCAAGTAGAGTACAAGTAACTCAAAATTAAGTACAGTCCTTGAGTAAATTTACTTGGTTACTTTCCACCACTGCAGGCTACTGATGCCATTTTTATTCAGTTTATTTGGTTAATTACTCGGCTGTTTCACAGCACGAGGCTTTTAACAGTTTTACAATGCTGTGAGCTCTATATGAGTTAATGAATGGTTAAATCATATCAAGTTGACTACTTAATAAGTTGTAGTATGTATGTTTATTATGGTAGTATGGTTCGCACAAAACAATATGTCCACCTACATACAGCAGACTTGGCTTTTAGACAGCATGAATTGTACTGTAAGTCACTTTAAAGACTTTTGATGATGGTAGTTTATTTCTCCTTGTTCTCTCCTTTCCCTTGTTCCATTTATCTCTGCTCTGTATAACACTTGTGTTTAAAGTGCTACGTAAACCAAGTTTAATTGTAAACATTGTGGAAATGTGGAAATTACAATTACATTACACTCAACATTTACATGCTGGGCAAACTTTTGTTCTTCTGAGAACCATGTGAAGATGATCAAAACATTTTGTATGACATCACCTAATGGACTACATCAAATAATAAATGCAATTCTGTTTCAAGAAGAGAGGATCTGTAACTGGGAGGATGTTATGCCAAGATGTGTTGTATAGCTCCCTGGTTTTAGCCAAGTTACATCATGTCGCCTCAGAAATGAAAATGTTTTTACACAGTGGCAACAGTTTACAGTATAACTGTATGCCAGAAAGCAGAGCACCAGCAGCAGTGAGTTCTGTACCCTGTAGTCTTTAATTCCAATGGTGTTAAATGAAGATTATGGTAAACATTCAGCTCTAAAATGACCTCTGTAACAAAAACCCAAATTAGTGCACTGGTCTTAGAGGAAGTAGGAGGTTACTGGGCCCCAGAGCAACTAGGAACAAAACTAAAAAGGTGTGTATGGAGAAGTAAACTCACGCCTCAAGGCCCTTCAACATCGGATGCTTCTCTGACTGGCTGCGGGATGCCAAAAGTTACCGATTTATGATTGGTGTATAGAGCTGTCACTAATCCGTTCGTCGACCAATCATCTGCGCTGTACATGGGGGCGTCAAAGTGGGCGTAGACGTTTCTAGCACTCTGATTGGCTCGGTCACATCACAGGCCGTGTTTGATAACATTGAGCATCCAAAACACGGTGACGAGACGAGGGTGGCGGTTTTCATTCAGCGAGTTCTTCTCTAGACACCAGCAGAGGATTAAAGCGTGTTAATACATTTAATATATCAAAGGTATGATCTTTAGTTCACACATCACTGAAAGGTCAAGGGGATGGTCTCGGTAATGTTGGACAAACTGCGAACTTCTAGCTAATGCTAGCCACCTAGCTAGCTAGTCAGCTAAAGATAGCAATCGTTATGTAGCTAGCTAGTTAATGCTAACGCCGCCGAAATGTAAAGCCGTTAACTTAAACGTTAGGTTAGTCTAGTTGTTTTTAATATAACTGCAATAATTATGTTTTACTTAGGATAGACAAGTATTCTAGCTAACTGAAATAGATCACCCCATGTGGCATTTGTGTTTAGCGTTACATAATCGCATTACTGGTACATTGTTAGCGCAGGCAGGTAGTTTTATGACTGTCAAGAGTTGCATCATTCATGTAACGTTAACGTTGATCTTAACGTTACTTTAACAAACGTATCTTGATGTAACGCCACTGCTACATTTTGTGACTACTGTTGGATAGAAAGGTCGTACTTTGACCGTAAACATAAGGGCGTTATTATTTCCCGATGCTGTACACATGTTATGATGTTACATCAGCAATGTTTGCAAACACAACCATAAAGCAGGGTTAATTTAATAATAATGTAATTAAAATTATGATCAATTGACAAACAAACTGCTTATTTTCCATAATTAAGACAAACTTCCCAGTTAGATATGTGTAATAGGCTCAGATTTGTGTGGAAAGACTTTGAAGCTTGTCACATCCTTTAGCTAATTCTATTTAAAGCATTAAAATATGATTTAAACTTGGTTGTTTGGACATATTGGGATGCAACTCACTATTATCTTCATTTTTTTATTAATCTGCTGATTATTCTCTCCATTAATTGTTTTGTTAAATTACCCAGGGTCAAAGGAGATGTATTCAAATACTGGTGTGACCAACAGCCTAAAACCCAAAGATAATCAGTTGTTATTATATATGACAAAGAAAAGCATCAAATCTTAATATGTGAGAGGCTGGAACTAGCAAACCGTTGCCATTTTTTGCTTGATTAAAGACTGGAACTTTTAATCGATTATTATCTAAACAGTTAGTGATTAATTTTCTGTCAGTCAACGAACAATTTCAGCTCTACTCAAGATTTATCATTAAGTACTGTGCTTTAATTTCTCGGTCCCTCCAATCCTTTCATAAGTAGGTCACTGCACCTTTTGTAAACAAGTAAAGGGTTTGCATCATATGAACCTGTTTCTACCTTTTTTGAGATAAGAGGAATCCAAAGCATTTGCTTAATGATTTCTAGTTTTAAGAGACCTTTGTCACTAATAACACGGGGTCGGGGGAATAGCTGCAACATCTTAAATATTCTGGTATCATGGGCCTGTGTCCAGTCTAACTAACCGATTTTTCTTCAGTGTTTGGACAGCATATTCCTCTACGTCTGCATCCAGTGCTTCTCCAGACTTTGTGCTGTCAGGGTGATGTCAGCAGCCTGTCTCGTGCGCCTGGCAAGGTGCAGTGGTCCTCACGTGGGTCTCGGTGGTCTTTTACCGAAAGCCCTAGTCCCACTCCCATTCCAGCAGGACAGCCACCTCCAGTTCACAATCTTCCGGCGACAACTTTACAGCCCTTCAGGAAAACTGCACAGCAACACGCGCTTTGATGCAGACAGCAGTGGCCACCCGACTACTTGGGATTCATTTGGCATCTGGGACAATCGTATTGATGAGCCCATCCTGCTGCCTCCCAGCATTCGCTATGGCAAGCCCATTCCCAAAGTCAGCTTATCGAAGGTGGGCTGTGCCTCGCTCATTGGTCAACGCAAGGAGAATGAAGACCGCTTCCAGGTCTCCCAAATGACTGACAACATCCTCTACTTTGCTGTGTTTGATGGGCATGGCGGGCCAGAAGCAGCTGACTTTTGTGAAAAATACATGGAGAAATTCATCAAGTAAGGAAATCGTTAGATATGTTGTTATCACATATCTTTACCAGTCATTGTCACAGGAAATCAATTGACAGATTAACAATATAAATGTCTGAAAATTTAAGATGATTTCAAAAAAAAAAAGTCATACCTTTTTGTAGCCGATTTTCTGATCCATCTGTTGTTTCAGGGACCTTGTGGCAGAGGAGTCCAATCTGGAACTAGTTTTAACGAAGGCCTTCCTTGAAGTAGACAAAGCTCTTGCAAAGCACTTACACTTCACTCCAAATGGTAAGTTCTTTCATGTTACATGCACATAGATATACTGTGTATATATACAGTATACACACATGTATATATGTAATGACCCTTTTTTCTTCTCTCTTCAAAACCTAACTTACTTATCCTACCTAGGCTTTGAAGCCTTGGATTTCCCAACTGACATGACCCCGAACACATTTGGTTAGAGGTCTGTCATTTAACCCAAAGCTACTGAATAATTGATGAACAATAAACCAGCTACAAGTAGAGCAAACACTAGCGCTTCACTGCTTCCAGTACTGCATCTACACATACAGAAAGGCGACAAATTAAAGGAAAAGCCTGAGTACATTTGTGGGTAAACACAACAAATGTGATCTTAGGGTTGGGCGATATGGTAAAATTTTTTCAAACGGCCACCGCCAGCCTAACAACTGTCAATCGCCAATATATTTGCGCAGGTGTGTGTGTGCGGCGTGCACAGGAGGCGGAGGAGTCCCCCACTCCCCACATGCCATTTTCAGCTAACAATCATGGAAGAGCTAGTTGCAAAAAAGAATACAAAATCCCCTATTTGGGATTATTTTGCTTTTAATCGTGCGGAGCCAACGAGCCACGGCTGGTATCTCAACTCTCAGCCGTTCTGGAGATATTGAGCAAAAAGATAATCCCTGACTTTTTCCTTTCTCCTTTTCATTCTTTAATAAGTGATGTATAAATAGACTCAAAATCATGCCCACAGTGGGTACTTTTCAGTACGACGGTGGCCTCGTCGAGCCTCTGCAGTACCTGGCTCCAGCGGGCTGATCCTGGCAAGCTGCTGGGGAGGGATGTGCCGAACTAGCCAGGTACAGCATGTGTCTCAAATCGCTGCCATTCTCGAGACCATAGAAAGAGAAATGACTTTGTTTCATTTCTCTTTTTTCTCCCTGCGCGCTGTAAAATACAAATTTCTTTCCGTTCTCCTGGTTCCAGGAGAAATATGCTCTTAATTGCCCCAAAAATTGCCAAAAAAATCAACTGGCGATGGCCAATATATTCCTCCTATCGCCCAACCCTAGTGGAGCTTTCCATACAGGGCATGAGGGGTCACTGAATGGTTTTTGAAGTGTATGAAAATGATGTGAATCATATGGTCTTCACAGTCACCAGATCTCAACCCAGTTAAACATCTGTTGGAGATTGCGGGCTGGTGTGTCACCGCCACCATCAGAAATCCCAAATGAGGCAATATCTTTTAAAAGAATGGCATACACATCCTTCAGTAGAGGGCCAGGGTCTTGTAGAGACATTGAAGCTGTTCTTAAGGCTTGTGGTGGTCCAACACTTTACAAAGACACTTAATGTTGTTTTTCCTTTAATTTATCACCCATCTGTTGATATTTTCTCAATCTGCAAAGTGTATTGTTTAGCACAGGCATTGAAATTGATATTAGCGGTAATTTGAGCGTCCCTCAAACAAATGAATGCAAAACGTTTCTCTCAATAAATCATGTGGTCTACATGTTTGCCCTTGTCATATAGAAACTTTTCAGATTAGCCTGACTTTTCTCAGAGGGCATTATGTCTGATTAAGGTTACCTTTTGATATTAAAGCTAGTATACCTGTTATGTGGCCATACATCGGCCACGCTGTGTGAAATGTCCCAATATGCCTGTGTGTGTGTGTGCATGTTATCTACGGCAGCTGCTGACCCAGCTAAGAGCTGGAGGCCCTTGGCACCAATGTGGATGGCGAGAGGCTAGATATTGATGGAGAGTCCAGCGGGTCCTAAATCCTGGACTACTGGAAGGTTCCCTATCTTTCTCTCACTCCTCTCGCTCGCTCTCTCTTTCTTTTCTTCTCTCACCAAGTGTATGCAAAGCTTCTTGTGAGACAGTGCTTCCGTTTGACAAGTTGTATGAGATGTATGTTGTCAGTGACAGATCTAGTCCATGAGGAGCAGCATATTTACTATGCAGATTAGGCAAAAAATCTTAAAATCTCCAGTTAATCATCTCATTTATTTCCTTGGAAAGAAAAGGGTCTAATGCAGCCCTACAGAAGTCAGCAGATAAATCCACTTAAAGACATTTTATGCTGTTTTATCAAATTTGACATCCCTTCAGGAACTTAACTTTAGTGTTTGTGTAGTTAAATATCTGCTGCTCAAACATTAAGGCACATAAAGTTGGGTGGACACATGCTACTGAGTTCTATGTTAAAATAACATCTTACTGTTTGCCTGCATTAATAAGAATTTAATAAAAACAAATTACCATTACTGAGGACAAAGTAATTAAATTTGATATCACTTTCCTTATGACAGATTAGTGATGTAGTAACTCTAGATAAATGCATGCAAAACATAGAAGTAAAACAAACTAACCCTCTCAGGAAGTATTAAGAAAATTAGTTTCCTTTTTTAGATGAGTTTTCGTGTTTTGAATATCAAGATCAATACTGGACACTGATTGACACCGAGTGTTGCGCCAGATAACATTTATTATTTTTAAGTTCAGCCTTAGACTTAACTCTGCTGTAAAATTTGGTCTGGACCTCAACTCTGTGCTGAAACAGTTCGACCTGCATGTGTGACTGCCTCCTCTATTGTTTACTGTGTAATCTCTAGTTTGCTCTAAATCCACTTTATGACTTCCCACCCATGTGTTCATGTGTTAGTGTGTGGATGTGAGAGTGTGAGATACACCATGTGGTTGTTGTGAACAATGTGAACAGTGACTATTTGTGTGGACCTTTTTTATGGCATGTTCCACCACTGATGTTTCCCTTTATGTCTTTGTAGTACCGGGGATGAATGCAGGAACCACCGCCACCGTGGCCCTGCTGAGGGACGGCATTGAGCTGGTGGTGGGCAGTGTGGGTGACAGCCGCGCCATGCTGTGCCGCAAGGGCAAGGCACTTAAACTCACTGTCGACCACACTCCTGAGAGGAAGGACGAGAAAGAGAGGTACAAAGATGTAGTCAGTAATGCCACATTTGTCAGTTTAGACAAAGTCCATCAGCGGGAGATAGTGGTATGAAACATAAAGGCTCCTGAAGACACGAAAAGTCCATAAAATTAGTACAACTTTGATGTTTTCAGTTAGAGCTGTGTTTGCAGGATTGTTGTGCCTGTTAGAATGACTTTTATCTTTCTTATTAGTATGTCACATAATTCCCAGAATAACTTCACCCAATTTAAACCTGAGCTGTACTGTCACCAGCCAGAATAAATGAAAACACCTATGTGGCAGGACATTTAAGAAACAGTTTTGCTACGGATACTTTTTCCCCAAATGAAAGTAACTAAACTTGTATCTGTGAGGAGATTAACATCTAGTGGTTAAAAGCAGGTACAGAACTGTTCATCTAAGGATGGCATTGGAAACAAGTATTTAGGCTTTATTATGTTCTTAATCCCTGTTAATTGTTTAAATCTGAATACTGCTGGAGACAAGTTTTTATTTTTTTGGTATATGATGTTGGAGATGTGGCAACAGATTGTGACGTGGCACTAAGTTAACAGGAGAAACGCTTCAGGTGATTGAGAAGTTCATAAAATGTTCCATTTTCCAACAGGTTTGGGTTGATCAACGACAGTGAAACGAAGGTGTTAAATTTCAGATTACATATCAGATTTTCTTCCGCTGTAACTTCAGAATCCCATTATTACGTTTTGATGAGTCAAATAGCTTCAAAACACATTTAAAAGTGGAGTTTTCAGTGCTGATGGAGTTGTATCTGCTATAATGAGAATGATTTTGTTACTATTATTGTATAAATCACTCCTTTTTTCTCTGAACTGAAGTAATTCTTTGTGTACCTTTTTCTCCCTCTGCACTTGCCTCAAGGATAAAGAGAAGTGGGGGTTTTATCACCTGGAATAGTCTGGGACAGCCAAACGTCAATGGCAGGTTGGCCATGACGCGCAGCATTGGAGACTTTGACCTGAAGAACATGGGGGTCATTGCTGATCCTGAGACCAAGAGAATATCGGTAGGTTTATGACGAAAGTGATGCAACTTAAAATAATGTTTCACATTTGTCCACTCGGTGTTTCTACAGGATATTTTCAGGATTACAACCTAAATAGTTTGTGCCAGCATTTGTAAGATGGTACAATTACAAATTCAGCTTCCCAACATGAAGTGCATAGAATTATTTTTATGTTAGTGATATATGTACAACAGCATAGTGGCAACACAGACTTGTAACATCAAATGTATTAAGCAAACAGTACACATTTTTTACCCATGTCTGTATGTGTGCAACTTCCATCTATAAATGTGATTAAGTAAATAGTTTACAATAACTATTGCACATCTGGATATATTTTTGTATAGATGTTCTCCTGTCTGCCAACATATTAATCTGAATAACCAACAGTACACTTTTTCACATCTGCCAAAACCTGTAAATATGTCTAAAAGACACTGTATCATTAGGTATTGTTTTAGGATTAGATTTTTGTTGTTCACTGCATTTGCATCAACGCCCTTCAAGGTTTTGTTGAATTTATTGTCTCTTAAAGATTAAAATAATAATTCAGTCCTACTTGGCAGAAAAATAGTTAGAAATGTTTCTAAATATTGCTTGCCCTTTCTTCAGCTGCACCATGCAAAGGACTCGTTCCTGGCGCTGACCACAGACGGCGTAAACTTCATTATGAATAGCCAGGAGATCTGCAATATCATCAACCAGTGCCACGACCCCAAGGAAGCAGCTCAGAGAATATCTGACCAGGTAAGACGCTCATACTTGGCTTTTAATGCGCCCACAGTGAAACCACACAGTGTACACAAAGTAGGACGGAGTGAGTTGAATGACTGTGAGTTTAAGCCTCACAGAGTAAAATCAGCTCCTGTATTGTTTTCCTCGATGTGGTTTCTGTGGTTGCCGTGGTAACATGGCGAGCCGAGGCAGCAAGTTAAAAAGGCTAATACATACTTTTCTCATAGTCAATAAATTCCACAAAAGACCAAAACCAACAACAAATTGATCCTACTATTGTCTGTGTAGCAAAGCCTGATACAGCTTATTCCTCTGAGCCATAGATGTTCCTTTGTTGAGATGAACATGGGTAATGTAGTTTTCTTTCAATACAATCCCACATACATCGTCCTGCTGCCATAAAAACTCACCAACACACCAAATGTGTGTTAATCTGGGGCCTAAAATAGTCCCCAACAAAAGCACCATTCACTCCTGTTTAGGTGATGTTTGCTAAAATCTACAAGCTTATTTAAGGAAATTATTTAGCCTTTTAAAAACAATGAAACTATGTATTTGTGACCCGTTTATACTTCTCGACAGACAGCAGACTAACGCATATTGAATTTTTCTGTCTTTTTATGGGAACTGTATATTGGATGTTGCAAATATACATATTGCTCGGAAAAGAAAACTATTTGCTGCACCTGCCAAATCCTGAATGGTTCCAGTGTAGATTAAGTTCAATGGAAATAATCCATCATAAACATAGTAAAAACATCTAATTTGAAATGTATACATTATGGTCCTGGAGCATTAGGTCATCTTAGGTCTAAGACAATGAACAGCTCAGCCAGCAAATAGCCCGTAAGCAGACCTTCATATGCTAATGTTTTTGAATTGTTACGGTTCTCTCTCTCAGGCTCTTCAGTATGGCTCCGAGGACAACAGCACGATTATCGTAGTGCCCTTTGGTGCTTGGGGAAAGCACGAGAGTTCGGACGCAAGTTTCTCCTTCAGCAGAAGTTTTGTGTCCAGTGGTCGCTGGGCGTAGTCAGCAGGACGTTGGATGAGAAGGCGTGGTCTGTGGACCGAATTAATGTGTGCAATACAATCGAACAACGGTGCCCTTGTGGAAACATTATAAAGAGTGTGGTTTGCCCAAACGATAATACCCGAGGGTTAAAACATGTTATTTAGAGTAGCATGATATTTATTAGCCTCTGTGAAGTAAGAGGCAGTGAATTCATGATGTGCACTAAATGAAAAACATCCTCTTTATAAAAAGTTTTATCTACTAGCAAGCCAATGACCTTATAGGTGCTGAAAGCTGAGAAGTGTTTGAATGGCAGACAGGAATTCATCAGCAAATATGTAGCCTGCTCTGCATCAGCTAAGATTTTAAGACTAGTATTCCTGACTGTCTGCCATTCAGATCATTTTTTATCTTTTTAGCTGTTCATAATGCCCAAGTTTGCACTTTTTTATTTTCAAGGTTAACTTAACTTGGATAAGTTTGCATTTTCAAAAAACAAAACAAATAAATAATGCATCTGGATTTTCCCAGTTGTTTAATTTGGGATCATTTCTCAGTGTTAACAGTGGGAGTGCATGCATAGAAGAGAGTGGGGAAAATACAATAATTGGACTGCTTTAATTTGTCAGTTGATTGGAATTAATTTAACCCTTGTATGAGAATACAAAATTTACTTCAATGCACATAAAACATCAAGAGTATCATGGCCAAAATAAGTCTTTATGGCTTTATGTCAATTCTTGAGTTTCACCTTCGGAAATGCTTTGGTCCCAACTTCCCTATAAACAATGTTTTAACAATTAAAATGTTGTCTTTGTACTTATAATACTTACTAACGCACCATTGAAAAGCATTGATGCACAATCTTGATAGTTTGGGAGAAATGAACAAAACCTCGAATGTTCTGGGATCCAGTGAACTCGTGTGAATGGAGTTGCTTAATGCTGTTTATATGAATCTGACATTTATAAAAAAATAAGATTCATGTTTCTTGCAATTTAAACATTGCTCACGCTTGTATAAGTGTTAATATCTGTACTGATTTGACACAGAAATGTACAGTTTATGTTTTGTAAATAATTCTATTTATGTACATCTGGAAAACTGATAGTTCTCTGTTGCATTTACTATAACCCGTCTAAAGAGGATCTCTCTTATCAGAATATTTCACACACGCAGGATCTTTGTTTAGGTGCTTGTATTGTGTAAAGCTACATCATTTTGATTGTAACTCAGTTACGATCAGTAACTCCTCATTTCCACCTCTTATGTGTCACTCGGAAAGAGCAAAGCACACTTAATGCAACACTAGAGAATTGTTCAGCTAAGAGCCATGTATGACAATGTGAATGTTTGCTTAAATGCCCTCCATGCCTAAAGAATACAATCAAACCCTAAAGGGTATAGGAGTAATTAAGCTGTATAAGTTGTCTTGGCTGACATAATGTGAGTGGATACATGTCCAGTGTAAGGCAGACTTAAACCATCACATGGACTGTACAGTTTTTGTTCACTGTTGATCTTTTGTGGTTGTTGAAGCTAGACAAATGCAACACTTCATATTTATCAACGTTGTTCTATCTGTGAGACTTGCAAATGTTGCGTAGTCGTCCCTCAAACACCATTTATAAATGTTTTGTAAATACTCTTTTTGTTTCTTTCACTCACATATTAAATGAAACCTTGATTTATTATAAGGATTTTGTCTTTATAGTTAACAAGCCTCCTCATCTGTTAAAGTTAACTTTCACACTGTGTTCAGCTTTTATTTACTGAATTCTGTTTCACTGCCGTTCAAATATAATCACTGTATCTGGGACCTAAATGTGACTGTTTCAACAACACTCTGTTAGTACTGTACTTTTGGTCTGAATGGCTTGTTACACTTCAATTAAAAACTATACACCAAACATTACAGTATGTTGTCTTTCTCTCTTGTTGTCGACTGTATGAAGGAATTTGTGAAACGGCCATTTAAACATGTTTACTGATAAATGGAGTCTGAGCAACACTGGATTCTTAAAGATCGATGTTTGAGAGAATTTGGTAAAGATTCCTCAGATTTAGTCATTTAAGAGTTTTGACCAACATTTAAGTACGGAGTGGGACATCTCAAGGTTCAAAAATAAACTTCAGTCAGTGCTCTCTGGAATTATGTAATGGAGATTCTTGCAAACATGTCTCTGTACTGTTATTTCTCGTTAGTTATCAGCTGACATACAGTATATACTGATAGTATGGAAGCCCATTTCTGCCAATGTGATGGAAAACAAAGATCCTGTAAGTCATTATAATGAGAAACCTTGAAATGATGAGTTAGTATCTCAAAGTAATGAGTTAGTATGTCAAAGTAATGAGTTAATATGTCAAAATAATGAATTAGTATCTCAAAATAATGAGAAACCCTCTGAAAGAATGACTTATCTCGAAATAATGAGTTATCTCGACGAATGAGAAACTTACTCAAAATAATGAGAAACTATCAAATTAGAGTTAGTATCTCAACATAATGAGAAGCTTTCTCAAAATAATTAGTCAGTATCGAGATACTATTTCATTAGTTAGAAATAAGTAAGTCATTATTTTGAGAGTTTCCCACAGAGCAGTGTGTGTATGTCATGGTCCACTCTTATGAATTTGTTGTAAGAATGTTTTCCCTAGTGATTTGATATGAGGGTATTTACACTATGGCTAATTATTGTAAGGCATAGGCTTACAGTGGTCAACTTCAAGCAGTGTATGCGGTGTATGTGTTACTGCCCAGTAGGCTACAACCAAAATAATTCTCGTTGGCATGGGGGAGCTGGAAAAGAAACTACACTCACTGGTGGGTGCTTGAATGGTGTAATAAAGTAAGATTGTTCAGTTCAGATTGATAAGGCACAGTGAAGTTCATGACAGTGATCTTGAAGGCTGAAATCAGGTGTGATCAAATGAACCAGACACTCATTTTCGAGTTCTCCATAATTCTAACGTGATCTCCAGAAAACAAAAGTTGTTTTCTCGTGATGAATTATAGTATATAACGAGATAAATGAACCCGTTATCATGAGAAAACGAGCCTTGTTATCTCGAGAAATAATTAACTCGTGATCTCGATATAACGGCATTAAAAAAAAAAAGCAAGCACGGCCGTTCTTGGCTTCCATACTTGTGTACTCCATCACTGTCTGAATTATTTTTGGTCATTTTTGTTGTATGTTGAGGTTTATGTTCAAATTGATTTTAAAGGTCTGCTCTGCTCTACCGTGCAATAATGTAAGCAAAATTGATGTTCACTGTGATAAACTGCACAAGTGGAAACCAACGTTACAGGTGTGAAAATAGACTCCATTTCAGTCATTTATGTCTTTCTGAGTGGTAGATGAAGGGTTAAACCACTGTGCAGCTTGTTGAGTTCCCAGTTGAGTGTGTGGCTGGATGGTGGGGCACCTGTCCCCTGCTGTCATGAGCTGATGTTAGTCAGCCTGCACAGTCTCTCCACTCTGTCAGTCTGCAGCAGCAGCACTCCTGAAGGCTGCAGCAGGACTCTGGACCAGCAGCCCCTCTCACAGTCTCACCGCCCGGTAAGTCACTGCAACAAAAATCTTTCATTACTTTGCAACAACATTGTGGTGGTGATCATTTTCAAGATTTCAGATCACATGATTTATGTATTTAGTTTTTAATGTTGGTTGTGCAAGACGTGGTTTGTCTAGTTGAGGATGGAGCAAGAAGAAGTTAGCCTACTCCTACTTAAATCCAGAGTGAGAATCAGAGCTGTAGCCAGGATTTTAAAATACTGAAGTCATGTGTCCTGTGTGTGGTTTTTATGGATAAGATTAGTTTTAGAAAAATGACACTACACTATTTGATCATTTCTAGACCCATTTCTTCAAAAGTTTCTAACGCTGCTTTTCAGTGTAAAAGTTACTGAAAAATCCCGTGCTTGAAGCAAAGAAAGCAGCCACTTTAAAACAAGTTGATGGTGAGGTATGCACTGTATATTATATGTTCTCAATTTTGTTTATATGACATCAGTGGTCTTTTTCTTTTTCAACAAAAACAGACAAAAAAAAACATGGTTATGTAAGATCTCATATGTCACAGAATCTCATCTAGAAATCCAACATACTGCCACTGAGGCCCTACATTTTAAAATTTACCACTGTTGAAACTTTCACTTAGTAACAGGCTGCTGAAACCTGTAGCATAGGCCCTGGAGACAGTGATGTAGGTTGCATGAAAATTAATATATTTATACTTAATAAGGAGAATAAAAATACAAGGCCACAGCATTGTCCTAAGGAGCCATTCCTTCTGAGTATTTCATATTCTAATAGTTTCATCATTGTGATACTTTTAAATTTATAATAAAATAATAATAATAGGAAGAAGACCAGTGTGTTTTTATTAATTGTAGTTATTTATTTATGCATGTTTTCATTAATGAAGCTGTATGAGATCTGGGAAGGCTATTTAAACCTACAATCTAGAGTTCCTCACAGAAAATATACTATTTTTTAAACTATACCATGGATGCAGATGTATTTTATTTCTGGTTAAAATAGCTCATTTTGCCCACTTCGTTCTTGTTTTTTAATCGCATTGTTTGTGTTAAACGTCAGCATATGAACGTTTGGTGATGATAGGCAGCTTTTTCTTTTCTGGTCTGTCCCTCCCATTTTTAGTACATTAAACAAATTGGAGCTGTATAATTCCTTCGGCACAAATATGACATCTCTGAGGATAAAACATGATGCTAGACGGTCTTTTTCTGATGTTAATAGCAACCTTTGGACGTGGTTGTAAAATCTTTTATATTATATAAGATAAGTTGCGGGCTGTTCCATCTGGATTTCACTTCACAGCATCCTTAAAACAATTAATATTTGTCTGTGCTGGTTTCAGGGATATCGTACAGGAATACATTTAAGAGACTCAAACCCAAACGCCACTGCTTCGATCGGTGTTAATTTTGAGATACATTTGTTTGAAATGATTAATATTACCATAATGAACATTAATTGATCTGTGTCTTCAGTAGAATGAGGATATTTCCCTTTAAAGTGTTACCAAAGTTAGATAAACGTATGTTTAACTTTGCTTTAAGGAGACGTGTATTCACGTGTTCATTTTACTTACCCTGAAAACACATTATAGTTAAATATTCTAACTCATCACATCTTTTGGTCAGTTTAGTTAGTACGTATTGTCTTAAACAGCAGTCACACAAATAGTATATGACATTTGCTGTGAGAAATTGCACCTCTGCTTTTTTTTCCTGTAATGTTTGTAATGTTAATGTTTTATTTCATAAAAGTGTATTAATATTTAATGATTTTAACGAATGTGGTCATCGCGGGAAACCCTGAGATACATTCCTGACTTATGTCTGTATTGTTCTGCATCACATCAGTGTGTAACAAATCAGTAAAAGGTCGATTTCTATCAGATCACTGTCATTTGACAGCAGTTTGGTCTGTGCAGAGGATGATGGAGAGAGCCAATCACATCAACATCGCAATGATAGAAGATATCGGCACCAACGGGACGGCCAGGTCGAAGGTCGTCACGCCCCTGGACCAGAACAAGCAGCCACGTGGCTCCACAGTGAGCTTCCACAACATCCAGTACAAAGTGCAGCTGCAGGGTGGCTTCTTCTGCAAAAGGAAAACCAGTCACAGGGAAATACTGGTGGACCTCAAGTCAGTTGTTAAATTGTCCACCCTCTGTAGCTGTTTGTCTTTCTCTTGTGTCTTTGTCAGCTGAATCTGTCTCTTTATGTACTAAACTTTCTCTGTTTTCTTATTGCTGACACACTAAAATGCTGCAAAAGTTACAGAAAAACACATTTTACATAGAGATCCACAGGTTTTTGAGCTGTGGCACTGTGTTGTTTTCTCCAGTAGAAAATCTATTAAGTTGTTAATTATGTTTTTTCAGATTGTTGCTTATTTATTCGAATAATTAATTATTTTCTCAGAGAATGAGACTTAAAATATCAAGAATCTGGTGATTTTTGGTTTGTCAACTTTCAGAAACATTTAAAGAAACACGCCTTTATGTAAAAATATATTACAGTAATTCTTTTTAATCCCTTAATTTGAGACCCCATGTTACAGTAAAAGAACAGTGGTTCTTCATGTCAGTTCAATACAGCCCATTGTATCCTTATCCAAAGTAGGACAATAGTGAATAGACTCTTACATTGGTTTCTTTCTGATGGTATTAAATACAGCTGACATTTCCCATGGAAGAATGAATCATTTCACACAAGTTTTTTGGGCCTTTTCCCGCCTCAGTGTTAATTATATGATATTAAGCATGGTTTCTTGCATATAATCTCTCTGATGCACTAAAGCGCAGTCTGCCAGGGAAACGAATTAAACACCGTCACGTGATCCGCTGCCAGGCTTTTATTCAGTCTTTTAATTCCGTTTTATATCGCTGACTCTTTCTGGTGCTTTTGTGTAACTGTTCTCTCTGAAGTCAAAGTCAGTTTGCTGTTGAATTTTTTTTACACCACAGTATGGATTGTGCATCTCAAGAAATGTTTATGATATCTGTAACAACTGCAGAATCCTTTCAAGAACATTATTTTATCTGGGACGAGGGAGGAAAATCAATTTAGAAAAAGTGCAACACTTTCTCACACTTGTATTGAAAAACTGATGCAGTGAAGTGAAAATATTTTCTTTATATACACCTTAGAAATGAATGTGAACCATTTAAATATGTCCCTTTGCCTTTAAATTAATATATCTATGTTCAATTAGTTAGAGAGTTGTGTGTTATTGTCTTGCAGTGGGATTATGAGGCCTGGCCTCAATGCTATTCTTGGACCTACAGGAAGTGGAAAATCTTCGTGAGTGTCACGCTGATAAATATATTCAAAGTAGTCACCTTCATTTGTTGGCGATATATTGAAGTATCGGTTTGTTTGTTTTTGTTTAAAGATTCTTGGATATTCTGGCTGCAAGGAAGGATCCGTCAGGTCTCTCAGGAGAAGTACTCATTGACAGAGCACCACAGCCGCCAAACTTCAAGTGCCTCTCTGGCTATGTGGTTCAGGTGCATTTGAATTAATTCAATTACTTAAAGCCTACATATCATGACCTTTTTAAGTTGATGTGACGAACTTGTTCAGCAAACAGTTGCTTATTTACACATCCAGCTGATACGGAGCAACATTAGCTTTCATGTAGAGTCTTGTCTGTCTGGTATTAACTCTCTGGTTTTGCCTTCACCAACTCCTGAGACAAATATCTGGCTCTTTAGCAGCTAAATGCTCCACTATGTTCACCAGCTGGTCACTGACTTTGTCTGTCTGCTGTTTGGTGCTGGGCAGGTAGCGTACAATGGGTTTATTAGAGCTTTTTCACTGAAAACAGCTGCCTGCTGCGGCTGGAAACGACGCTAATGAGAGGGTCAGATCAGAAAAGTAAAGCTGCCAAAAAAAATGAGCTGAAAGACACTAAAAAGCTCCATAAAGCTGAGAAGAACTGCAGAGTTGGGTGATAATTTGCAGCTTTAAATGCAGAGTTTGCTGGTTGCTATTAGGTCAACAATTCTCTGCATTACATGTCTGTGGAAATGCAGATTTTCAGAAAACACAGCAGAGCAGAACAAGAGAAAACTACAAAACAAGTGACCTTTGACCTCAAGCTCCTGCCTCCCTTTCCTAGGAAGATGTGGTCATGGGCACCCTGACTGTGAGGGAGAACCTGCGTTTTTCTGCAGCACTGCGGCTGCCCAGCTCTGTGCCTCAGAGTGAGAAGGAGGCTCGAGTCAATCACCTCATTAAAGAACTGGGTCTCACCAAGGTGGCCGACTCCAAGGTAAATATACACACACGTCCCAATTACTCATCTAACCCAGTGCTCGGCCTCAAGCTTCAGGACATCAGGTGAGAGTCAGGACAGATTGATTGATCCCTGTGGGGTGTTCTCCTCAGGTGGGCACACAGATGACCCGGGGAATCTCTGGAGGAGAGAGGAAGAGGACAAACATCGGTATGGAGCTGATTATTGATCCCTCAGTTCTCTTTCTGGATGAACCGACCACAGGACTGGACGCCAGCACTGCTAACTCGGTCCTGCTGTTGCTGAAAAGGTAGTAAAGAACCTTCTCTGCCCTTCCTCAGATTTCATCTTGGATTATCATGGAGTCTTATCATGGAGTCAGCTGTGTCTTTGACCCAAAACGACACCTGTATCCAATGCTCAGCTCTCCCTAAAAAGCAATTCAACACTAGAAACACCTTTTTTCAATCAGTAAATTATATGTATATGTGTGTCACTTTATTACACTATTAACTGAAATTCCCAGTCTATAGTGTTAATTTCAAAAACAGCCTTTTTACCAGAGAAAAGGATTCTGGTTTTCAATGCATTTTTTGAATATACATTGTAATCTAAAAAAAAAAAGGCTTATTTTGAGCAAATTTTAGGCTTATTTTAGAGCAAAAAGTTGCTCTTAAAAAGAAAAGATGATGCAACAACTTCGACCATTTTGATAAAGCTTGCATTTCATACGTACTGTAATGAAAATAGCTTTATTCTATTTAGCATACTTTTTATTTTATTAAATAAAGAGCCATTTCCAAATTGCAGCACTTGATATAAAATCTGATTATATTAAAATACGCATTATTGGTGTATTTATCAAACAATGTTACTGTTTAATAATAAAATCATTATTCACTGTTTGCCTGTTCAGTCTATGATATATTGTTCTCACCAAAATTGTGTGTCACAGGAATTATTATAGACTTCTATAGTGTTTAATTTTAATCAATTAATAATTGATTCAATTAAAAAAGGTTTAAAGATTTAAAAACCCATATAGAAACATAGAATATAAATTTTTTTAATTATTGATTTATTATAATGAAATACTGTAGCAGTCTTGACTGTTAAACACAAAGAATCTCTTTAAAACTTTAATTATTTTAAAATCTTGTAGTACCACATTTGTTTTAGAAGGCAGTTGTATTGTATTAACTATTAATATAGATTTTTACTGTGTCTTTTCAGAATGGCCAGTCATGGAAGAACCATTATTATGTCCATCCACCAACCACGATACTCCATCTACAGACTTTTTGACACTCTGACTCTACTGGTTGGTGGTAAAATGGTGTACCATGGACCAGCGCCAAACGCTTTGGACTATTTCGCCAACATTGGTGACTATATGGAAACTTATTATCACCGCAAGATAGCATCTGACATCTTTATATTATTCTTGATGTTTTTAATGTCACCTGGAAAGAAATGTGGATGGTTGTGCAGCTTTATTCTTAAACTCTAAACGTCAGACAATAAACACAGCAACTTCTCGATGTGACATTGGACATGTCTTGATGCTAAACATGGATCTTGGTGATGATGTGTGTTCCAGGCTATCACTGTGAGCCCCACAACAACCCAGCTGACTTCTTCCTGGATGTTATTAATGGCGACTCCACCGCCACAACCATGACCAAAGTGCACGGGTCTGAAGGTAATGGCATTTATGAATCATTGCATGAAAACTACTGTCAAGATGATGTCTTAAGCAACAAATGTATGCCCTCATAATAGGATGGATTTGTAAATACCTAAAAGCATTTTACGTGGCATTTTGTACAAATAAATGTTAAAATATAATAGTTTGATGCTTGTCTAATGTCCCCAGACTTAACTGCATGCATGACCTTGCAAAATTTTCTCAAGATCTGACGTGTACACAGGCAATGCAGTCACTGTCAAGATATTATTGTGTGGAAGTTTAGATAAAGACTCATTTTACTTTTTGCTGAAATAATCAGCGTCATCAGCAGATGCTGTACTCAGTATAGTATATCAGCGTTTGTAATATCAAGACATGGCAAGTTTATTCGTACAGCACCTTTCAACAAGTTCATCAGACATAAAATGCATTAAGGCAAGATATAAAAGAAACACAAGGCAATATAAAAAGACACATACATTAGATTTTAAAAGAGTAAAAATAGAAGATAGAAATAAGCTGAAATTGAATAAAACAGATGAAACAGAACAAAAACAATACAGTTCAAAGCAGAATATGACAAGAAAGTCATGGCAGGTGTCCGGTGCTGGTCAAACACAGGCAATGCTTGGGGGGCTTGACCTCTTGGTATTTATTTAAACATTTATTCATTCATCAGGCTCTCTTGTCAAGAAAATGCCAATTTTATCTGGTAAATATTCTCACATTTCAAGTTAAAAGTCCACATCATTATTTTTTTAATCCAATGCTTTATGGGATTATTGGTGTCTATCTTTATAGAGTATTTCCAAAACTTAAATCTGTCACTCTCCTCCTGTGTGAACGCCCAGACTTGGAATTTGAGGAGCTCAGCAGCTCCAGGCAGAGCATCGAGGAGCGCCTGGTGGAGGAGTTCAGGAACAGCAACTACTCCAGCGACACAAGAGCTGAGCTGGACCGCATCGTCCATGATAAGGAGTGCATCACGTGTTCAAAGTCCCGCACCATCACTTACAACAGCTCCTTCTTCCACCAGCTACGCTGGGTGCTTAAAAGAACTTTCCAGAACCTCATGCTGAACCCACAAACATCTGTGGCCCAGGTATACATCCCCATTACTCACATAAAATACAAAACTCATCATGAATAGCAGACATTTGTCAGTCATGATCTTAAAGCCATCTGTTGTTTTAATTACATTTATTTATTATATATGTATATATATATATAATGGTTGACTGGACATATTACATACATATAATATCAAATAAGTATACAGAGAGCCTCTTAAAGTAATGAATCTTCACTTTTCATGAATAAGAATTATTTTTAATTATTTGCGCAGCTGCAAGGATGAAAATAACCCATATGCTGGATATGAAGGCAAGAAAGTTGTAAAGGAATAGTTTGCCTATTGGCTCGATCGCTCTCACATCTGTGCAGCCAAACATGTAGTTAGCTTAGCTTAGCATAAAGACTGGAAACAAGGGGAAACAGCTAGCACCTCTAAAACTCAATAACTGACATGATCTGTCTTGTTTGTTTAAAACCGAAGTGTAAAAACGACACGTCGCTCGTTGTATGGGGGTTATGTGCCTCTGAGTAGTTGCCAGGCAACCAGCGGAGACTCCAGAAATTTACTGGCCCCAGCCAAGAAATAAGCTGCGTCCGAAATCACCCCCTTGTTCACTCATTCATTCCTCCCCATATATGATGGACACTCAATAGTTTAGTTAATAGTGAGCAGTAAACTGAGATTGAGAAAAGCGAGTAAGTGCATTTCCCAAAATGTCAAACTATTCCTTTAAGATACTCGTTTCTGTTTTTAATTAATGTGAAAGTCAAATATATCTATTCTGAATTTGGAGTTTTTTTTCTAATTGATTCTGAGTGTTTATACAATGGCATCCTATAGGCAGTGCTCCAAAAAAAAACTATACACAGCACAGCATTTTTGAATATTTATTGATCTGATCTGATCCTCATTTTCGTGACTTTAGTGAAGTCTTCAGTTCTGACAGATGAATACCTAAATAACTTTTTAAGCTTTCTGTTTTTTGGTCAAAGGTTTAAACATGATGTTGTGCCACCATCACCTCTAATCTGTTAAACACTCCAAAGAGTGAAAAGAGCAGAAACATAATCAGTCTTAGTGCAGTTATCACCATGAACAGGATGCATAGACAGCACTTTAGAGGGGTCAAGTCTTAATGCTCTCATTAGTCAGCCCATGGCGGCAAAATGCCATCAGAAGTCTCCTCACTTTGAGAATTATTAACAGCTAATTGGCCCTAAATAAGTCAAAATAATCCTAAAAGAGGGGCTCTAGGTGGTGTGGGCGCCGTAATCGGCTTTGGTGACTGTTGTGACCCCACTCTTGCCTCTTCGGGCCAGGATCTGAACTGATATCATATCTGGCCAAAGCCCCTTGGCCCCGGTCCGGGACTCATCACATGATGGCGTCATGACCTATCACTCCACTGCCCCCGCTTTCACATGAGGGGCTGTGGGGAATGAGGTGAAAAAGGCTCAACCGTATTAGCTTATCCCTTCACCCTGGGAACCGCTTAGTCCTGTCATAATCTGTAAATGGTCAGGATTAAAACTCGCGTCGCTTTCATTTTTCTCACTCTTTTTCTGTCATCTTACCCCCACCACCAGTTCTGGTTGCTCGTCCACTTGACCCCTGATCCCCTTCTAAAAGAATTCATGACAGTCCACGATTAGAAGAACTGTGGTGCTGAAATACTGCACTGATTCACGCTCACCAACATTTGCTGTTTTCTTCCAAATAGCCTCAGAGTTAAACCTTCCTTTGCTATAATGACAAAAAGATAAGAAGTGTGGAGTTAAGTTTCTGTATAGTGGGGGATTGTGACACCTACTTGCAAGGTGGATGGAGGAGGGTCAGACAATACATTTGTTCTTACAAGCATTGTTAGAGTTTTGACCCTGTATAGGCTAATATGTGCTAATTGTACAAACACGACTTTCTAGATGTCTGTCAATGCTTCTGTTAAAGTCTCTAAATGTTTCTGTCTGAGCAGCTGGGAGTCAACATTTTCCTCGCCCTCATCGTAGGAGCCATTTTCTTCGGAGTCAAAGATGATCAGAGTGGTATCCAGAACAGGTGAGAGAACTGCTCAGATACACACTGCACGTCCTTAAAACTCCCCAAAGGTCCCATCCTGATATATTTACTGTACACGGTGCGCTGCAGCTGCCATTGAGGACAACAACAACCACGACAACCTGGGGAAAAGTTTAGATCTTTCTACAATGAAAAACTAACACTTACTGAATATTTTATAGGCTGATTTATGGCAAAGGAAGGTTTTAAGACTCAATATACTTAAATTTGGCTTCTTTCAGGTAAATAAATATATTCTGATTATTTTCCCACTAGAAATGTGTTTCCTGCAGTGTGGAAAAGGCTTTGAAACAGCACGTGGCCCTCTCACATTGGAAAGTAAAATTTACAGACAATATAATTGAACTTTTAACTGAAAAAATAAAATGTAAAAATACATTCTTGAGACATTATTTGACTTGGACTCATGACTTCAGTAATTCTAAATTCCTGGCTATGTCCCTGTTTATACATAATATATTATATTATAATTAACAATAAAGTAACACTGTCATCACCAGATATTCCCTCTAACTGTCAGGTAGTAAAAACAACAAGACTGTTGAAGGTTTATGAAAGACACATTCGAGAAACTTTCTCAAAATTAATGACAAAGTCTCATCATTTTCCACATTGGTACAGACCTTCCTCTTCCAGGAAAATTGTATTTATTACTAAAGTTATTGCATGCTATTATAATCTGTAAATCTGTTATAATGTGCACACACAGTTATAATATTTAGATTCATTCTGTTAATCTAGAGTGTTATACAGTATGGGCATATTGATTATTGCAACATTTCTCCTAATAATTGTTCAGATTTTTTAAGTCAGTCACTGCTTTTGATAAAGAAGTGTGAAAAGGCCTGTGCATGGCTAATCCTCTTACCATATTTTATTGGGCACGACCTGGTACTCACAAGCCCAGTGAAGCACATCAGAAATCTCAATGGTCTCCCTCTTTCTTTCTGTGCATGGTTGAGTGGAATATAAGGACCTAATGGCATTATATTCATGGTCAATGCATAGGCAGTATGGCAGACACCAGTGTATGCGGCTTAGAAGTCTCAAGTCCCTCCTTTTCATTGGGTGCAGGGCCACAGTGGAGTCAGTCACCTTTTAAGTCTCTGTATGTGTATATGGACCACACATTTAGCAACATAATCTGTTGACTGATCTTTAGCTAACTCTCCCTTTAGAGTCAACTCTTTGTCAGTGTCAGACAGTCAGATACTATTTGATTTACACAGTATGTGTCATTAGAGTGAAACTCAACAGTGGTGAAATGCAACAAAGTACAATTTTTCAATTTCAGTTTTAAAGGTACATGTAATCTATAGAGTATTTTGATTTTATGGTACTTCTACCTCTCTAAAGGTGCAGTGTGTAGGATTTAGGGGGATCTATTGGCAGAAATGGAATATAATATTCATATTTATGTTTTCATTAATGTATAATCACCTTAAACTAAGAATTGCTGTGTTTTCGTTAGTTTAGAATGAGCCCTTCACATCTACATAGGGAGCGGGTCCTCTTCCACAGAGCCCGCCATGTTGCACCGCCATGTTTCTACAGTAGCCCAGAATGGACAAACCAAACACCAGCGCTAGAGAGGGCCTTTTGCATTTTTATGCTGAAGTGGCAGCCACCATAGGTTCTCCTACACGCTTGGAAAGGGAGGGGTGAGGGGAGGGGTATTCAGTTGGTTGCAATCTGCAACCTCACCACACCACTAGATGCCACTAAATCCTACACGCTGGTCCTTTAAGACTACGGTACTAGCAGAATTTTGAAGTCAGTTTCCTGCAGTGTCCACTGGTTGCCCGACAATCTCACGTTTGACTCCAGGAAGTTACTGTACCCGGCCAAGAAATAGTGCTGCACATAACCCCCTGTGAAACCAAAATGTGTTGTTTTTACACTTTTTTATGGTTTTAGTTCAACAAACAAGATATAACATGTTAATTAGTAGGGCTGAACAATTAATCGAAATATTATTGAAATCGCAAAATGGCCAAGAGCAATATTCAAATCGCAGAACCTGCAAATTTTTGATAAAGGTAAAATGTGTCACAACATACGACAATAAATGAAGCATTGTGGTGTTACAGAGATGCCCCAGCCTACAAATCATATTCTCCAGATGTAAGGGAACATGCTTGTTTGGTACAGACCCCAGCAAAAATCACATTTACCTCCATCATCAAAATTTGTTCTCACGCAGTGTTCTGGCTGTTGCTACNCCTTCCTTTTCAGGACAAAACGCAAGTCCCCATAATGTAAATCATTAAATTTTAGGGTGTAGACTTGTTTTAGGTTAGGGTAAGGTTAGGTTTAGGTTTAGCTTGGAGGATGGATGGGTTAATGGGGCTGACCCCTTTTGTGGCCAACCCCAGGCCTATTGACATCACCAGCCATACGTACAAGGGGAAGTGGCTCATGTCAAATCCACACTCCTGTGTAGGTTTNTTTTTTTTTTTTTTGCATATTGTTCAGCCCTGTTAATTAGTGAGCCCTTACTTTTGGACAGCGCTAGGCTAGCTGTTTCCCCCTGTTTCCAGTCTTTGTGCTGAGCTAAGCTAACAGGCTTTTTGGCTGAAGCTTCATATTTACTGTACAGTTATGAGAATGCTATCAATCTCCTCATCTAACTCTCTGCAATGAAGTGAAGAATGGTATTTCCAAAAATGTCAAACTATTCACTTGACATGCAGGCAATCAGACCAAGCAAACCCAAAGTCCAAAAGGGCAGGCAGGGTCAAAGACTAAGGCAGGCAGTGATAACAAGACAAAGGCTTGACCGCTATGGAAGGATTCACTATTTTTTTCTTTCATTTCCTTCGTCATTTGCTCTGTATCACTGTTCTCTCTCTCTCTCTCTATGGATACCTGGAGCCAGCAACCTGCAGTATATGTGGGATATCAGATAAAAAACTTTGCAATAAAAGCCCAACAGAGACTTAATGATCAGCTTTAGTTTTGCTGTTCTTCTTACAGGATGGGTGCCCTCTTCTTCATCACTACCAACCAGTGTTTCAGCACCGTGTCTGCAGCTGAGCTCTTCATCATCGAGAGGAAACTGTTCGTGTATGTAATCTGTCAGGAAGGACACTGGCATAACTGTGACATCTGTGTGGATGATTCAACATAAATGTGGGGTTTCTGTTTGGCTTTTCTTGTGACAGGCACGAGTACATCAGCGGCTACTACAGAGTGTCTGTCTACTTCCTGTCTAAGATCCTGTCTGACATCAGTCTGCGCACTGTCACCTCTGTCATCTTCAGCTGTATTGTCTACTTTATGATCGGTAAGACTAACAGATCTATAAATTATTCAATATTTGAGCACTAGATCAAATGCTGAATATAAACGCAGATAGCTCAGTATTTATTCTCTAATAACAGTTTGTGTGGACATGTATCACTATGTATGTTTACACACAGTCACATTGTGGGGACTCGCCTTCCTTTTCAGGACAAAACGCAAGTCCCCATAATGTAAATCATTAANGTACAAGGGGAAGTGGCTCATGTCAAATCCACACTCCTGTGTAGGTTTGTAATTTCTCAGGCTCAAGGTGGAGTTCTGGAGGAGTTATTTCTAATGTGGAAGAGTGAGGAGGAATAGGGAAGATATGATAAGTGGTAGGGGGGAACAAAGGTTAGGGTCAGGGATAGGGGGTAGGGGGTACGGGACAGTAGTTAGGGTAAGAGGTTAAGGTTAGGAGGTCAGGATCAGGGTTGAATCCAGAAACCACAAAAAACACATAAATATAAACACAAAATTGAATAACATGAGACCAATAAATAAAGGTTACAACAAATTCATGGGTTCTGTAATCGGTGGTAGGGTTTCGAAGCACCATGTATGGGTCTTAAGTGTCAAAACAATCTGTTAAGTGCTCCAAAAGGAAAAAATGAGGTAAGGTTAGGTCTAGGTTTGGAGAGGGACAGACTACAGGGGTAGGCACGTAGTGGTTATGGTTATGGTTAGGGTAAGTCTCCAGGAAATTAATGAAAATCAATGTAATGTCCTCTGAAGTGATGGAAACACGACTGTGTGTGTGCGCGTGTGTGTCCACGCAGGGCTCAAATCCACAGCAGCAGCCTTTTTGGTCTTCACGCTGACAGTGACCCTGGTGGCCTACACAGCCACCGCCATGACCATGGCCATCTCAGCTGACCAGAGCGTCGTGGCTCTCGCCAACATCTTCATGACCATCACCTTTGTCTTCATGATGGTGAGAGACGCAGCGACGCAGACATAAAAAATAAATGGGTTTATTGTAACAGTAGTCGGAAAATGTGACACAGTACCTTTAATTACAGTGTTGCTTATTCTGCTATAGTCTGCTGTGTGTGTCAAACTTATTGCTTAAAAAAGTAAGTAGTAAAAAGAACTTATTTCATTATGATTTGATATGATTTTATTGAATAAATAATTTATAAATTATCAATACTTTAACAATAAACCACATGATGCAGTGATTCATAGTGTTTCTCTCAGTACAACCTCAGCAGAAAAGCATGAAAACATGGCCCCTTGTGGCTCATACTGTGGTCCTTTTTGACAAAAGAGACAAAAGAGAATCACATTTTAACTTTTCAGTAAGACACAAATGGAAACTTTTCTACATATCAACAGAAATGAGAAATAAAAACTTGTAATTGCTGAAATTTTCCGTATAATGAACTGAACACATAATCAGGTGCTGTTCAATAAACAGATGTTACCTCTGTCCTGATCAGCTGAATACATGCATCCAAACACAACACCTCTTCAAACCATCAATGAAAAGGTCAGTTGAAATAAAGGATATAAACATACAACTCTTTTGCATAAAGAATCAGGGGCTGTGGGTTAAACGTCACTATGATAAATTCAAATTACAAGTTTCTGCTTCTGACAGCAGAAAAATGAGAAGTGGTAACTTTAATTAAGGCTCTGTTTCAGTTAGATGTGTCAGTGCAGCCACAGTTCATGTTGTTAGTAACACCTGTGCTTTTCCTGCTGTGATGTCAACACGTCGGCTGTGGGGAAAAAAAGCCTTTAGCTTCAGTTTGTGTTGTGTTTTTAGATTTTCTCAGGTCTCCTGGTGAACCTTCCCAGCATCATGGACTGGCTGGCTTGGCTGAAGTACTTCAGCATTCCTCGTTACGGCCTCGCAGTAAGTCAAAATGAAAGGAGGGTTTTTCAGTAAAAGTAATAGAAAGAACTATATATTTGTAGTTCTGGAGAAAGGTACTTGCACACTGAATGGATGCTACCAAAAAAGATTTATTTAAACATAAATAATTAGACATAATTTATTCAAAATATTTACAACAGTTGAAACATACAAAGCTTGAAATCAAACCCCAGTTAACATATTAATCAATATTAGAGCCCGTCCGATATTGGACTCTTGTGGCCGACACCAATATCAATATTGAGAGTAAAAAAGTCAGACAAAGATGCGTCGGCCGATATTAATTTATTATACACAAACATCTTTGATAATATATTAAAGCATCAGAACTTATTCTTGGTCTTGTGATAGTAGTTTGACAAACTAATGTTAACTCAAGGTCCGCTTACTTGCTTTTCCTAGAGCTTTCAACCGCATGTCACTGTTTTCTTCCTTGCTGGTAAAGACTGTGAGATGCAGTTGCAAGATCCAGAAAAAAAAAGATCTTTTAATTAATGTTTCTGAGTAAATTTGCTTTAAGGAGTTGTGACCAAGATATGTATTAAGTGAGACATTCTAAAAATAAATCCGTCAGAGTTCTGTGGCCGACAAGCTTTGATGGCGACACTGTTTATAAATGACCTTAAACAGATCTTTGTCATTTGTGTACTCACATGTCTTGTAACTTATTGGTCGGTGTATACGCCGATACTGATATACCTGCGATAAGCTAATTTCAGCCTACAGCCCAAATGATTTATCAGGCCCTAATACTCTAATACTGCATGTTCACTTCTTTCTTCTCTGTCGCATGCTAAGTATACCTGATGAAGACGTAATGTAATCAATGTTTCCTTTCTCTAGATTGTTTTGTCTTCTAGCCAGCGCAAATATAAAATATTTTGATGAGCATACACGACACTGCAGCCTTGCAATATGTATAGCAACATTTTGTATTTGCACATTTTGTGGCCTCGACATTTGATGAACAGAAGCACCGCAGCCTACAACTGCCTCAATGCTAAATAATACTGTAGTGTCATGCAGCACAAGACTACACATCGTTGGTTGCACGGTTAAAATGCTGTCAGCTCATCTTCCTAACACAACACTGGCTTTCAGAGGACTGTGAACCATTGATCACCACAGATCAGCATACAGTCGTAGCCTAGAGTCTAATGTAGTATATTTACTTTGATCTGCTCAGCCTTCATTGACTATGCTGTCTGTGTTCAGGCCTTAAAGATCAATGAGTTTGTGGGTTTGAAGTTCTGTGAGGAGGCTGTGATGCGAAACGCCAACATGTCGGCTACAGTGACCAACTGCAGTGTGAGCACAGCTGGCCTGACGTGAGTAGACCTGCATACTGTATATGCTCTGGTTATGTTTCACTGGTTTATACCACCTCTGAGATCTGCTTACGTAAAACTAGTTATTATTATATTATTTCCAGTCTAGCTAGTCCACCACGCCTCATGTTAAAAGTTGACATTTTTACAATCACAAGCATAATTTCAGTTGACTTCACAAACATTGACGGTCTACAAAAAGCTGAAATATTGATATTTAATTTGTAAGTGACCAGTTGGGGTTGTGTTATTTCAGGTGTACAGGAGAGCAGTATCTGGACTACCTGGGAATAGAGTACACCACCTGGGGACTGTGGGAGAATCATGTGGCTTTGACCGTTATGACGTTCATATTCCTCGTCATCGCCTACCTGAAACTCCGCTACATCAAGAAATTCACTTAAATGTGTGATTCTGCATTCTATAGTTTTGTCTTCAAGGAGCCAGGCCAGTAGATGTTCACTAAAATAAATTCACCATTGAAGGAAAAGTATGACAAAAATGATTAGCTTTTTTGCATAGAGTTAGATGAGAACACTGATACCATTCTCATGTCTGTGCGCTGAGTATGGAGCTAGAGCCAGGAGGCAGTTAGCTTAGCTTAGCATAAATACTGGAAGCAGGGGAAACAGCTAGCTAAAGGAGCTAGCCTGGCTCTGTCCAAATTATGAAAAGCAATTTTTTTGGGTTAAAATGACACTATAATGACAAACAACCATTCATTGGTTGCCTGGCAACCTCACTGTGACAATAAGACTCTGGGACGTTACTACGTCTGGCTGTTGTACCTTCCTGTAAAACCACAAATTGTTGTGTACAGATTTGACAAACGAGATATAACATTTTAAGTTGTGAGCTTCAGAGGTTCGGCTTTAGAGTGTATTTTTGAACTTTGAAAAGAGCCAGGCTAGCTGTTTCCCCCTGCTTTCAGTCTTTATGCTAAGCTAAGCTAGCGTTAATAGGTTGTTTGCAGTCATGTGATTCCGATGACGCACAAAATCCAGATGGGTGTCAGGAAGTGAACAGCAGAATGGACGAGATGGAGGAAAGCCCGTATTGTGCTACTTTAGATGATGTTAAGTTACTTTACCTTTGACGAAGTGGTGACTACACATTAGCATTATCCGACTCCACTCCTCCCGACCGCAGACGAAGGTTCGCAGCCATTTTTGCCGACGTTTTTCAGTCAATTTCTTGCATTTTTCTCTCTTACTACTTTTGGTACTCGATAAAATCTCCTAATGGTTTCTCGGTTTGTTCGATTTGAGCAACTGTAAATGACGCAAAACTTTATCATTATGAGAGCTTGTGATAGTGCTTCCTTTGTAGAAAATCACTTCCTGACCCCCATCTGCAATTGTCGCCACAGCAACGCAGTGACGTGACATCATATGCAAACAACCTATTGCTTCCCGCCTCGAGCTCCAGACTAAAACTTGCATTAATTTATTTTTTGTGCCACTTGGGGGGCAGCGCAACAAGCTATTAACATAACACTGACATATTATCACCTTATAAAGTTGATAAGGTGAACTTGTTAGCAAACAGTAGCTTATTTACATATCCAGCAGAGATGGGGGTAGGATTTGCATTTATTTGGCTTAGCTAGCTAGCTAAATGCTACTAAATTCTCCACTATGTTCACCAGCTGTTTGGTGCTGAGCAGGTAGCGTATACTGAGAGCAGTGAGAGTGACCCAAAACAGTAAGGATGATTGTAAAAATATTGATTAGAGCAGCTTTAATGTACAGATATGAGAGTATTGATCCTTTCATCTAACTCTAAGTGAATAAGCGAGTGTGCTTACGGTTTGCACTTACATATTTGGATATTTAGTATAAATATAAGAATGTAAACATCAGTTTAATTATCTTTGGTGAAAACCATACGTCTCCAAAATGTTAACTTTTTAGGAGCTAATGTAACAATGTACTTCATTTTTCACATTGTTGTAGTGGTCACAAGAGGAGAGTGATCTTGATATACAGTATGTGTGATGTGTTTCTTACAGGTTTATATTTCAAAGTTAATTGTGGTTATTTATGAATATTTACGTTTGCTGTATTACTTTAAAATCAGACTATGCCTTTTTTCAGTACTTTTGTAACTCAGCTGTCTTGATTATTCAGCTTTTGCACAATTTTACAGTGAATTGAATCTTTATTGATTTTAACTCGGCACTGATTATTTGTAATTGTAGAATTATATCGCATAGATATTAAGTATGTGTTCACTTTTTCTATTGTTCCAAAGAAAATTTCTATACATACATTTATACTCTGATGCAGCTCTTTTGAGAACATGTATAAACATTTTCACGTAACCTTGGTCTTGTGTTTTGATGTCGACCGACAGTAATTCTGTTGAGATGAATTTAAGTGTTGTTGAAGTGTTGAATAATGATCATATTTAAAAGAATACTAAAATGCTTTATTTTAAAGGTCTGTAATTTCCTAATAATTTCCAAGGAAGGTTTCCGTAAAGAACAATGTGATAACTCAGTGCACAGCAGGTCAGCTGAACATGCACATATTTATCTACAGGTACAACGTTCACAATAATATAAGAATAATGAATAAATATTTACTTTGGTTTAGATGGAGCTGACAGTTCAACAGTTTAATTATAAACTCAATACAGCTAAATACTGAAATAACACAAATGTGTCTGTATTTTCCCTGTAATTAGTATTAGATTACAGAGTTCTTTTCAGGAAACTTTACTTAAAATTATTAGGAAATTACCCATAAAAGGAAGCTTTATAGTGTTATACTTTGAACTTTGATTGCATCTCAGATGAGATGTATTATTTCACTAGTCTTTATATTCACCTACAACTATACTGTAAGCATAAGAAAGGAGGAAATGTAATCATAACATTATCAAAGAGCATTTACATTAAATATAATATAAAACTGTAATCTAATGTTATTATCTTTTATCTTAAAGTATCTTTATCAAATGCAAGGGCTTTCATCAGTGGGCCATAGGCTCAATCACCACTGTGTTGCATCATTCGGCGATAGTGACTTAACAGACAATTATTTAAAAATCTTCGAGATTATATCTTCAATATATAAAGTATGTGGTATAATAATGTTTATATGTTTAAGAAGGAAGATAATGTTTATTTATGGTTGTTTTCTTGTCACTTTAAATGAATCACAATCAAAACCAGAGACAATAAAACAAATAAAACAAACTTATATTTTAATAACACTTTATTTGACATAACAGATTAAAAAAAGAAATAGATTGTAAAAAAAAAAAAAAGTAAGGCACAGGGAAAAAAATATAATAAATGCATGGGTTTCCCATGAACACTAGATGCACTCCAAATCGAAGTTTGTTTTAAGTTACAATATGTATCATAAAATGATAATAAGCTATTTAATTTGAAGCTTCATTGACGTACAGAGGATGAGTAAATATGACAGAACGTGCCACACTTGTACCTACTGTATATTAAAATGATGAAAAGATAATCAGCAACATTAACAGTCATACAAACGCCTTTTTGGTATGAGGGTAAATGCTAAGATGTGTGGATAATCAAAAGCAGGTGAGCATACTTCTCATATAATACTAAAATCATACGCTGTGTATTCGGAGTATGAAGGCTGCTGTATTATATATCCAATACTGTGGTGTAATACTGTGGTGTAATACTGTACTGTAAATCCTTCCTGTTAAAGTAATACTTGATAAAAGCTTTAGACAGTTTAGTGAATACCTTTAGATGTCTCTCCGGAGGACCTCACTCACTTTCAGTGCATTTAGGTATCTGAGGTGAAGTGCGTTTGATTTTGTCACCTTCTTTGTGATACGTCAAGAATACGTATACCGCTGCAGGGAAACATCCAATGGAGAGTTTCTTTCCAGAGTGGAATATTCTTCACCGGGCCGAGTCCTCACACATGGCCGCTCCCGTTTGTGCTCGCGTCGAGGCCGTCGGTGGACAAGGAGGAGGACGGACGGGGCCGGGGGCCGACGGGAGTGGCTGGTTGTGGGTGGCTGACCTGTGAGACCATATCATCAGACTCCCAGCGCTCCAGTTCCTCCCTCACCAGCCTCTCCATCTGCTCCCTGTGGGCGTCGGTGTCCCGTCCCAGACGCTCATCCTGACAAACAAAAACAGATTAAATGTACAGGATGTTTACGTGCACATAAGAGACCAGGTTAGGCAGGATTACCTGACAACGTGTGCTGTTGTAAGATGGTTACTGTAAATCTGCACATACAGTACATACAGGAGGACAGTACCAACATTTCTCCCCAACCTTATTATGGAAGCATGGACTATTTATTTTAATTGTATTATGATTTAAGATTTATATATTTCTGTGTGTGTATCAGAGGCAGCTTTTCTCAATGTTACAAATACTCAAATGTTCATGGGTGGAAACTGAGTTATCTGGCGTTATAGAGGCTATGTTGTTTGAGTTTCACTTTTAGTCAGACTTTCATTTTGAATATAAGGACGCATCGCTGAGTGTAATTTTCTCTCACTTCATCCCGCCGCCCTGCTGTCACAGTGATACTTTCCCTGCCTAAAGTCTACAAGAAATATCAGCTTTCTCCAGGAGAAATCTAGCTGAGCAAATCAGTTTTTTCTTATCTCCTTCCTCGATTACAGAAACTGTATTTTCTGTAACATGTTTAAGAAGTCAGACCATGGCAGCTTTAAGTGCATGTAAACACACTGACTGTGTATCCACTGCATCTCACCTCCATGACTCCGTCCAGCAGCCTGCCTAGCACGTCTCTCCTTTTGAGTTTAGCTCTCTCCATGGCTTCCAGCTTCACGATCACAGCATCTATCTTGGACACGATGCTGCCGATAGAGTGCTCCATCCTGTCCACACGCCTCACCAGCCTGAGAGACAGAGACCCATCAGTTTACTTGTTATATTACATGTTAAATGTGCCATACTTCTACAGTCAGATTAGTATGAAAAACTCAAAACTGAAAAACAGGGCAGAGACATTTCTGACTAAGAGGGAACTGACTGATTAATATGCATGCCAATATTATCAGATGATTTTAGCTCAAGAAAGATTTATTGGTCTTGGCATATATCTCGGCTGATAAGCAACGAGAACTTGCAGATACAGTACGTTTGAGGTAATTTAGAAAAAATGTCTCCATTACATAGTTTGACGATCAGAAAGCACTGACAAGTTTGTATTTTTCAAATGTAAAATGTCCCACTCAGTAGGGATCCTTCTCAAAAATGTGTTTATGTTTAAAAAAACCCCAGCTGATATATTGTTGTCAAATATCAATATTGGTATCAGCTGTAAAAATCTAGTATCTATAGGGCTATACCTCAAAGGCAGACATATAAAAATTACAAACCAGCATCTGTCTGATTCTGTGTAAAAACAAAAAGCAAATAAATCCACCGTAAAAACTGTCTTACATGTTATGACTGATTAATTTAGAGCTGAAACAATTATTCAATTAATCAAATAGTTGACTGACAAAAAATATACCTGGAACATTTTTGATAAGTGATTTATCGTTTTAAGACATTTGCAAAAATGCCAAAAGCTACTGGTTCCACCTGCTCAAATCTGAAAATTGAAATTAAATATGATAATAAATTTGAATACCTTTGGGTGCTGGACAGTTGGTCAGACAAACAAGCAACTTTTCACTATTTTCTGTACCTTTACCAAACAATAAATCAATTAACTGAGAAAATAATCAACAAATTAATCAATGATAAAAAATAATCATCTGTTGCAGGCCGACTTCAGTACTTCAGTATCACAAAGTTCCACAACCACCGAGACTTGACATCAACTTGAGTTCAGTCAAAAGGGAGGTGCATGTTTGACCTGTCCTGATGCTGCCTTACATTTTTATTATATTAGTTCAACTCTCATTCACTGATAAGTTGCATAATAACAATAATAATAATAATAATAATAATAAAAGCTCCATACACTTGAAACTCTTCATAGGAGACACCCCCTGAGCTGCTGCCACGACGACGAGAGCTGTGGCCGCTATCCTCGTCGTCGTCTTCCTCCGAGTCGTCCTGGGTACGAGGGAAGCTCCGCCCACTGCTGGGTCTGGTCAGCGAATTGCGTTCCAGATCC
Source organism: Oplegnathus fasciatus (assembly GCA_003416845.1). Lineage (NCBI taxonomy): Eukaryota > Metazoa > Chordata > Actinopteri > Centrarchiformes > Oplegnathidae > Oplegnathus > Oplegnathus fasciatus. The sequence continues at coordinate 99,293 of NTHP01000074.1, read as the reverse complement.
AAGTCCTCCTAGCATACGAGCAGAAACACACTGAACATCTGCAGGAGCTGTGTTTCTTCCGGATCAATTACTAAAACTGTCGGCGCCACTACTCACTCTCTCTTTCTCCAGGTCGTCTCTCATTTGCTGGTGTTCGTGCTCCGTCAGCTCCTGATCGCCATCGTGGTCGTACTTGGCAAAGATGGCCTGAATCTCTGCATCTGTGTGGCCCTTTCTGAGTGAAGAAGAAATCCAAACACACTCAGGCCACGTTGCACACAAACATTTAAGATAATATCGTAACAGTCAAAAGCTTTTAGCATTATTTGAGGTTTTGTTCACCCTTTAAGATCCTGACGGAGTTCATCAAAGTTCAGTTTGCCCCCAGCCTGACGCAAACTGTCGGAGATGTCGTCTACTGCCGTCTTCTTCAGCCTCAGCTTCATCAAAGCTTTGTTACAACCCTGAGAGAGAAAAATACTTAAAATTACATTTGGACTTACCTAAAAAAGTCAGTTGCACAAAGTTGTTATGTGACAGGTAGCACAGACAGACCCAATGGATCCCCCAAACTTATAATACATATACTGTAGTCCCATCATTACTGCTCAGTAAGAAAAGCCTGATAAACCCCATTGTGATTAGCTCACTGAAAATATAGCCTCATGAAGTACAAACACTGCCCACCATAGCCAAGGCCCTAATTCTGCCTTCTCCTCTATGCTCTGCTGCGACCCACTGCAGCAAGGCCTGATATCTACTGTATGTTATACAGTTCAATTCAAGAAATAGTCTCCCCTTCTCTGAATTGCCTTATTAGGGAGCAACAGCCTTCAGAGTTTGGAACTGAAATTTTGTGGTGTGTGGCAAGGTCAAGATTCGAGACACATACATGCATTAGACATGGTTTTATCAAAAATGAAGGGAATACACGAACTATTAACCCTAACTTCTGCAAAAGTGAACTATGCAAAGATGCTCCCAGGATCAAGATGAAGTCTCTCTGTATCACAAGTTTTGGAGCTGACAAACTGAAATAAAGAAATTATTTCAGTTTTATGAAATATATCAAGCTTCAGGGAAAACACCTTTCCTGGGGGAGATGTTTTCTAATATTCTTTTTCTTTTCTAATGATCTTTTTCTTATCTCTAAAAAGATACAACCAGACCAAAAATTGCAGTATTTCTAGAGAAATAGCACTTTCAGGTGTATACTCCCTTATCTCTTAGCCGTTCTACCAGGCTGGTGTTGATTTAATACATGTAGTTCAGTACCTTCTTAATGAGGTCAGTCATTTCCATCTCAGACCTCTGCTGGGACATGTCAGCCTTCACCTCAGAGTATGTGTCATTGATGATGGCCAGGAACATGTTCTATATAGTAAGAATGAGAAAAGGTATTTTACAACATAAACAACATGAACAAACTTCAACACAACAGGTGTGACTACCCTACTCACCATGAGGATAAAGAAAATGAAGAAGACAAAGGTTGTAAAGTAGATCGGCCCGAGCACTGGATTCGCCTCCTCTATTTCTGAGAACTCAAAGTCTCCCAGAATGATGCGGAACTGGGTGAAACTACACAAACAGCAAAACATTTCAGCATTTTAAAACAACAGGAAACATCAGTTGTCAGAGGTATTTGTACATTTGTGGACTATACTTTGAGTCCTCTCACATGCTGGCTTGGAAAGTGCTGAAGTCGTTGACTTGGGTTCCAAACACCAAGTAGGCCAGCTGAGCGTACGCCAGGAAGATGATGAAGAACATGATGGCGAAACCCACGAGGTCCTTGGCACAGCGAGACATGGTGCTGGAGAGCTGGCTCATGGTCTTATTGAAGTTGATGAACTTAAAAAGCTGAGAGGATGAGAGAAATTATTAATCGCTGTGGCAGTTTTGGAGTGATTATGAACCAAAGGGAAAAGATTTATACCTTGACCCAGGAAAAAAAGACGATGACTGCAGCCACGTTGTTGAACTGGACCTGCAGGTCGGCCAAAGGCTCAAAGCTGGGGTGAGCGGTGTGGTTCTCCAACAGGCCTTTGAGAAGGTTGCCAACCATGGCTGTTCTGGTTATGTTCATGATAATAGCAACAACACTCAACTGAAAAAAGAGCAGAAAGAGCAAACAACAAAGTCAGTTAAACTTGTTAAAATTACTTGAATAATCCCGTATTCAACTTTAGATACACACCACGACGATGAGAACATCCAGACAGTTCCACAGGCTCTTGAAGTAATGCAGGCGGTGGATGCGGATCTCCAGCACCTCCTCCACCACGTAGTAGAGGATGAACAGGCAGAACGCCACCTCACACACAACCACAAAGTAGTCCCAGCTGGACACATATCGTATCAGACGTACTGTCTGGAACTGCCAGGAGGTCACCACCCCACCTGTAGCAGGGAACTCCACCAACAACCTGAGAAAGGCATCAAATTATGTTAACTGTTGGAACTGTTAAAGTGCAGAGACAAATCAAAATAAAGCATGTAAATCAAGAATCTCACTAATAATAAGAAAATGTGAAGTGAATTAATTTATCAGTCATCTGACAGCAATTTTCATGATCAGTTAATCATTTAAGTCAGTTATAAAGCAAAAACACATTCACTGCTTCTGATTTCTCAAATGTAGGACTTTTCTCTGTTTTATATTGTTATAAAAGTTGAATATCTTTGGGTTTAGAAATGTTTGTCGGACAGAAGACAAATGTGAAGATGTCACCTGGGGCTCAGGGAAATTGTCTGATGCATTTTTCACTATTTTCTGAGGTTTTGTAGAGATTAATCGTAAGTAATAAGTGAAAAATTATCAACAGATATATGAATAATGAGGAGCTAGGAAGATACCCACTATGTGTAAATCCACCTTCTAACAGTCTTATATGTCAGTCTGTTATGACTAATTCATTTAGAGCTGAAACAATTATTCAATCAGTCAATTAGTGATAAGTGATTAATCATTTTAAATAATTTTTTTAAAGCAAAAATGCCTGAGTTTTTCAGCTATTTCAAATGTTTCAGCAGCAGATTTTCAGCAGTGAGCACACCTGTATGCATCCTTTTGTAGTTTTATTATTACCGACAGATGAGACATACAAAAGTTGGACCTTCTTGAAGAATGTTTTGTTTCTGTTAAAATTATTTCCGTTGCGCTTCATTCCTACTGCGTGTCATAAATCTGAAATCTAGAAATAATCATTAGTCACGGCCCTAGATTACACTGTAAATGGACTTGTTGTGACTGATGACTCTTACCTGGCGATGCAGAAGAGGTTAATGTTCCCATTGTAGACAGAGAAGTCGAGAAACACAGCTCTGGTGCCTCTGTCCAGCCACAGGCGGTCTTTGAGGAACTGCAGCTGGATCGCTGACTCCTCTTTTGTACGAGACAGGTCTTGGTAGTATCCTCCACCTCCATATTTAGATACCTGACCCCAATAACTGCTCCCATTCATCTCACCCTCTGTTGCATATACCCACCTAATAGACACCAGAAAGAAAAGATTTAGGATGTAGAAATTTGTTGATGTAATACATATGATAAAGCTATAGTGTGTTCTTTTGTGCTGGTGATTTATGAATGATTTCTAAATCTAACGCTATTGAATTAAAAGCATGAACTCACGCAGTTCCATTCTTGGGGCCAAAGGAGGTGGTGTCCTCGTTGGTTGGGGTGTACATGTTGTAGCAGTCCTGAACCTCATCTCTCAGGTCTTCGTGGACGGAGCAGGACTCATTGCGGACTTTGACCTGCCGGAGCCGTGGCACCCCAAGGAGGAGGTTCTCGTAGTAGATGAGACTCTGATTCTCTGGCAGGCTCTTGTTGTTGTACCACACTTCCCAGTACATGCCATTGAGGAAAGGCCCCTCTGTGAACTGTAAGTGAAGAACAGTCAGGACTATGACACAGAAGAGACCAGACGGAGGCCTTCAGACAAAAGAAACACCCTGAAGTTAATTATTGTCATTTCAAATTTGGCCAAAAAGCGATTTTTCCAAAATATCTGGTATCATCATCTTTTCTGAAGTACAAATTGTGAAGTTTATTATTAAAAATCAAGCAAAAAATGTCTATTATGCGTAGTTCATCTTCTGACAGTTGACAGTTTTTGGTGATTTTTCATGTATTCTTACTATAATCTCATTATAGACTGACTTTACTAATGTGTTTGAGGGTTTTTCTCTATGCTGGAGCAATATTTCCTTCCCTTGTCTTACTTCTGATATGCATTTCCACTGATATGCATTTCCACTGATATGCATTTCTATTGAAATTGAACTACAATTGTGAACTGTATTTCCCATGTGTACTCTATTTGATGGCATTATAAACTCTGAGATTCCCTAACTTTTGCCCTGATGAAGTTCTGCAGACTAAAAGCTTTTTTTTAATTAAAGGAGTAGTTCAACATTTTTGCAGAAATTCGCTTATTCATTTTCTTGCCGCAAGTTACATGAGTAGTTACCACTCTCACGTCTGCACCGTAAATATGAAGCTACAGCCAGGAGACGCTTAGATTAACATAAAGTGACAACAGGAGGAAACAGCTAGTCTGATTCTGTCCAGAGGTAACAAAATCCACCTACCAGCACCTCTGAAGCTCACTAATTGGGTGCTGGTAGGTGGATTTTGTTACTTTTGAGCAGAGCCGGACTAGCTGTTTCCCCATTTGCAGTCGTAATGCTAAGTAAAGCTAACCAGCTGCTGGCTGTAGCTCCATATTTAACAAACAGATATGAGAGTGGTATTGATCTTCTCATCTAACTCGCAGCAAGAAAGCAAGAAAGTGATTTTCCAAAATGTCAAACAATTCCTTTTAACGTACGTGTGCAGAGGTTTCCTTTCTCAAGGCGTAACACAATGACAAAAATTTTACCTTCCAGAAATCCTCCATGGTTGAGAGGCTTCTAAAAGTGGAAGGATCCCCTGCAGACAGCGGCGTGTCCAGGAAAAGCTGAGACATGACTTTGGTATAGTAGTACATATTGGCACTCACCATCCCATAGGTCACTGCAGAGCAAATCACAATGTCACATAAGTAATAATCCTGTTAGCACCAGCTACATAGCAAGCTCTTGTTAAAAAACAAGGAGTGAATGCTTTTTGTGTACATAAATGTGCTCTTTGCATCCAGCGTGACCGTGCAAAGACTTGACGGACACAAAAAAATAAACTCAAACTTAGATTAAGCTTGATTTTGTTTCACCTACGCATCATCTCTGTAGTATTCAGTATTCATGAGGGAGTAGCTCTGGAAACTGCTTTTAATAGTCAAGCTCTGCCTGGCAGAATATGCCATAATCCAGTCTGCCAGGAAGTCATTTCCTGATCCACCCTAAACCACAGTTTGGCATTTTTCATTGCAGCAAAAAAGAAAGTAGAGAAACTTTCCCATTAGTTTTCTCATCACACACATTTTAAATGTGGGCTATGCCATCAATTTGTTTTCCATCCCAAAATGTGGCAATCAAATGTGTGCTGTTGTTGGAATTTAAGCCCACTGACAAGTGTCAGAGATTAGATTTTCAGCTGCCAAAACCATTACAGCACACACCGTGAGCTTGGAAAATAACCTTCCAGCTTCAAGAAAGGCCGGCACATTTGGTGCCACATTTTAAAGATCTTTCTGTGAGTCACTTGGATCAACTGTCAGTTCAGTTCAGTCCAGGACTAGCTTTTAGGGCTCAAGCATTTACTGTATAGATATGTCACTAAAATAATGCACATAATTTGGGCATGTTGCTTAAACCATGTGACCATCTAAGGCTACTGTATGTTTACATCACAGGTCCTAAAGAGAATGTTTCTGCCCATAACTCATTTGTTTGTGTACTATTAATTGTTATACTATAGTTATAGTTTGGTAGTTACCACAAAATAAATCAATGTACGTTACTGTTTTGAACTAACAAAGAAGAAAGAAGTTTTACATAGGAGTTAATACTTTTTTTGTTTTCTGAGATCTTCCTGGAGCCGTCACATCACCATGAACAATTTATTTAAATTTAAAAGTTGAATTAGTATGCATACTAACTGTTTTGACGATATGGCCATATCTCCAGTGTGAAAACACTACATACTCAAAAAACCTGATTAGAATTAGGCTAGTATGTAGACTGGAATTAGGATTCAGTATAAAACTACAAGATTAGCACAAATCGCATGTCATTTTGCAGAATTTTTTAATGTGTTTACTTACAGATACAAACAGTGATGAGGAATGCGATATATGTGAGCATCTCCCTCAGTACGTTCCTGAGGTACCGTTCTCGACTGCTGTCACTGTCCTCCATCAGCTCTGTGCCCCACAGAACTGCAAGACAAACAACAATTCAAGAGGACATCAGCATATGTACAGTATGTAGGGAGACATGAGTACACAAATATTGTCGTAAAACCCACAGTACTGTATGCTCTGCCTTACACAAGAAGTGCATTGGCTGCACTGGGGGTCACCAAATATATAGATATTAGACCACAGACCCCATTTGATAAACTGCGTCCATGTTATGATTTAAGAAGAAAACGGATCTCTTCTTAAAAAGACACTTAAATCTGAGAGCATATCCTGATTATACCCTGTGTTTTTATTCACGTTATTTTACTTATATAGTCTCATTATCTTTTTTAATCTTATATTAATGGAATTTGTTTTACCTATTTTATTCTGGTCCAGTTAATGTCTTTGTTACATTTAAGTTCTCTATTTGGTTTAATGTTATTTGATTATATAATTGTTGATGCACTTTGTAGCCTGGATGCTCTATGAAGAAATATTGTTATTATTATTATTATTATTATTATTATCACTTAGCATTGAACTTTAGTAGCTGTCTACTGTAGGGACACTGATGACAACAGTATAAAGTCCTCTTTATATTTGATGGGTTATAACATAGGAAAAACTAGGACTTTAAATCAGTGACATAACTAAATACAAATCTGTGTAATATCTTACTGCACCGTGAAAGAGCATCATTTTATTTATACATTATCATGATGTGACTGATCTATAGAGAATTAATGAACTGTATGTGAAAGACAAGTTTACTGAGCATAAAGAGAGTGACTAACTCCTGATCTTGTGCAGTATCTGCTTCATACAGCTGAGGTGCTCATGCCGGTCCTGCTGCTGGGCATCCACGGTCGGGGTCGGGTAGAGTCCTCCTCGGGTGATGTGGGTGCTGCTGCCCCCGCCGGTGTAGCTGCCCAGGCCGCTGCTACAGCTGCTGCTGGAGGCCGTGGACACCGACCTCCTCCCGGGACTCGCTGGAGGCCAGTCGGCTTCCATAATCTCCTCCTCGGGCTCAAACCCCGGGTTATCCCGACTCCACGCTTGCCTGGACGGAGGGGACGGGGTGCCTATCACTCCTCCGAGACCCAGGTCTTGATGCTGGATGTTCTCCATCTCTATCCCCTCGCTAGAGTCTAGTCTGTGCGGCAACCTGCCAGTCTGGCTCTGCGGTATCTGCTGCGGTCTGACGCGGGATGAACTCATGGTTTTATCTAATGCGGGGCATCTGAAAAAGTTAACCGTTATATAAAAACGCAAAAACGTCCGACTGTTTATAACGGCTGAAGCATTGCGGGCTTCAGAGACACTCAACTGTTAAACGCCTCAACACCAACGCAGACAGACTGGGGAAGTTAGTTAACTAAATCACTAAAAACTAGATATATAAAAGGTTACACGGTATGTTAAAGTCACAATAAAGACATTTAAATACCGATATCCTGCTCCTCATAGCCAGCGTTAGTACTTTTCACTCCCTCCAGACCTTTATGAAAACTATCCTTGAGAAAACATCAAGCGAGCTTCAATTCCGTCTTAAAAAGCGATGTCCGTCGTTATAAAGCGATGCCTTTAACTAAAGCGTTTAAAGTTGTTTCCTAATACGCTATTAAAGTTGTTACCTAACAAGCTATTTACATGAAAATGACGACCGCATTAAAATGCAGTGTTTACGTGAACGACGAAAGGTACTTTTCTTGCCCCAGGACAGCCATCTTGTTCTTGAACTGTTCCCCCCCCCAAAACTCTCATTTGTTCGGGACTCAGATTACATTAGAAGTCATGGCGTCGCAGTAAAGGATGGAAGCATTTTTCTTTACTGAAATATCCATTAAGTTCATTTTTTATTAAGTGTTTTCTAAAAATCAACGGTTTGAATTACAGCTTGTAAAGACTTTACTGGTTTGGGGTTGTTTTTGTTGATTCGTAAAGACCAGATTCAGTTCCCCAAAGTAATTATTTTCTTTGAAAGCATTTTTTGAAGCTTTTTGTACCATTTATGACAATAAATAAGCCTTACATTTGCTTAATAAAGTTAAATACAGTATTTAGATGAATATATAGACTTTAGCGTTACATAATCTCTGTATGTTTGGGTCAGTGGTTGCTATGACAACAAGGCACTTGGCTGAAAGGAGCTCATTGTCAAGAGGCCTGTCTGATTCATCTGAACCTGCACTGCAGCTGCAAAACCAGGTGAACTCCATAATATAGCATGGCTATAGACCTGTTATCTCTTTGCAACAGAAGTTTTTGCACATTGAAACTCTGTTGTAAAAACTGAGACAAAGTCATTTGAGGACAAAAACACAACTGCATGGGGTTAGCTTGATGTACCAAGTGTCCAGTTTTTCAGTTACATCAACCAAGCAACAAATGTTAAAAGGTCGAAGCTGCAAGTCTCCACAATTAAAAGTGCTGAAACATCTCAGTTACCTAATTTTTCCATCAGACAGTTACAATATTTAATGCTAATAACACTAACATTAATAATACAAATAATAAGTTACTTAGAAATATAGAATGTAATATACAGTATAACACTGATGGTTATTATAGTAACACTGATATAGTACAGAAAGGAGGTTCGGTGTTATGTGTCATAAATTACAAGCAAAGAAATATAGTGTAATAATGGAAAAAGGGGGGACTACCTGCTAAAACTGCAAATATTTCAAAATAAAAAGTCACTAACGAAATAATAAGAATAATATTATTTCTGATTTGCAGTTGCTTTGTAAAGTCAAATATAACATTTTAACACTAAACCAAGTGAAATTTCTATAAGCCCAACCCTCCTCAAAATTTAGATAGAAAATAGAAAATACAGTTACATCACTTGAAGAGGTACATTTAATTATAAGATTATATTTTCCCCCATATTTGACTCTTGATTTTCACCAGAACAACAAAATACATGAACTGGCGTATGTTTCTGTTATGGTTTTCAAATGTAAGAGTTTTTATGTCATTGGATGTTGTAATAATTTTTCTGTTACCAAAGTGATGGTGCACGAATTGTCTGCTTTGCCCAAAGTATAAGACACAAAGCTTGTTTGACCACTTGGTGGCGCTCGATATCCAGACTCCAGCTGGACCTACACCAGTGACTACTAGAAGCATCAGGAATGCACCCCCATTGTTAAATTTATGTAAATTTGTATCAAAGCACAACATTTAGTGCATATCAAACAATGCAGTGGGGCAGCAGGCTTTGCTTCACAGCTGACCCCTCACTGTGACCTTCTGGGAGCGAGTGAAGTTTCACATCATTATTGTTATATTGCAGAAATGTGCCTGCTGAATGTGCTATAAGACTGGTCATTTGTTTTTGATGATAAAGTTGGGATTATTTATTATCATTCATCGCAGCTTTGAGCTCTCATATATGGGTCATATTGACTCGTTTTGAGGGACAGTTTGATGAAATAGTGCTATATTTCACAATATGACTGACTTATCCCTCATGTTTGTTATTTTAGAACAAGTTTCTGTAGCTGACCTGAGGGAGCCGCTAGGGTTTAACACAAACTACTGCAATGGCCATTCATACTGTAACCTGACATTAATAAAATTGTCAAAGCTTGGCATTCTTTTACCAGTTTTGTTTATTTTAGCTCTGAACAATCTGTGTGATCATCATGTTGACTTTTAGATTTTGACAGTGATTCCTCAAAACCACATATGCATATTAAAAGAGGTTTTGCTTACTATAATCATTCCTCCTGCTCATACTGGCCATCCCTTCCTAATGTGCTTTCAGTGTATCTGATGGGGGACAAAATCGGCAGTCCTCCCTCTGTGTAAAAAGTTGATCTGAAACCTACATAAGGCTTCATCTGATTTAGTCAAATCATGTGGGTATCTTCCATATTGACAGTCTTTTTAGTACAAATTTCCCTCTTTTTGTTAGTGTAACTACTTTGTTTATTGCTGTTTGTTTTTGTTTTTGCAGCTCAACAAGTAAACACCGTCCAGGGAAACACAAAGAAGGAATTTGGTACTAAAAAGACTTGTGCTTTGTAATATATTCATTTGGATGGCTGAAGCCTCATATTAGCTTCAGATAAACTTCTGAATACATTTTTACTCAGAACAAGGACTGTGGATTTTGTCCCCCATCACTTACGTTGAAAGTGCATTATGAACGGGACAAATGATTACAGAAACCTAAAGCTCTTACATGGGCACCTGACTATTGCTCTATCCCACCCCTCTGGTTTGTGTTGCAGGCTCAAACCACATCTGAGATAACCCTGAAGACATCATGGGTTATTTTTTTAGACCTTAGAAAGCTCATTCAGAACCAAACATGACATTATGCAGGCTGAGTGGTACTCTTTATATTGGGTAAACTTGTCTTCATGTGCAAAATCAGTGGAGGAGAGGAACTACCAACCGCTCAGGATCAACAGGGGCCCGGTGGAGAGGGTGGACAGCTTCGGATACCTCGGTGTTTGCATCACAGAGGATTTATCGTGGTCCTCTCACATCAGCTCCTTGGTAAAGAAAGCCCGTCAGCATCTCTCAGACACCTGAGGGACTTCAGGCTGCCTCTCAAGCTGCTAAAGACTTTCTACACCTGCACCGTAGAGAGCGTCCTGACAGGCAGCATCACTGCCTGGTTTGGGAGAAGCACTAAGAGGGACTACCTGGTCCCCTGCAGAGGGTGGTGCCATCAGCAGAACACACCATCAGATGTCAACTCTCAGCCCTATAGGGCATTTACACCAGGAGGTGCAGGACGAGGGCTGAGAGGATCATAAAAGACTTCCACCACCCCAACAACAGACTCTTCTCTCTGCTGCAGTCAGGGAGCTGTTACCGCTGCCTCAAGGCCAAAACAGAGAGGATGAGGAGGAGTTTCTTCCCTCAGGCCATCCAGGTCCTGAACTGGTGACTTTCACTTCATAATTGCACATGATAATATGTACCAGTTATATTGTTTCAGTTTTCCGAAACTCAGCCATGGCCATACTGTTTCATTGTTTCTACGGGTATGTTGTTTTATTATCTCTTTTGTAAAATATCTTATTTTATATTTTTATCTTATTTGGCTTATTTTATTCTATAGTATTCTATTTTTACTATTCGTTAGTTGCTTCTGGAGCTGGGCACAAATGAATTTCACTACATGCTGTACTGTGTATGATTGTGTGTGTGACAAATAAATGTGATTTGATTTGATTTGAGTGGCCCTTTAAAACTGTAACTGCAAATTGTATTAAAATGCAGGAAACAGCATAAATTTAAGGATGTATCAATGTAAAAACAGTATTTTTAGCATAAGGGGTTTTCGAGTTACTTGTGAGCTAAAATATCCAGTATTATGTGAGAAAGCATGAGTGTCAATACTACAGTCAAGTCAAGTGTAAGCAGTGTTGGGGAAGCTACTTTGAAAGCATAGCTTTGCAAGCTACCAATTACTTCACACTGGAAGAACTACAGCAAAGGTACCCCTGGGGAGAAATCTAGCTTGGTTAATTAAAGATACTTAGAAAAAGTAGTTCAAACTACTTTGTAAAAAAATTATCAAATTGTTAATGTCCATGTGATACCAAATTATAACAAAATAAAATACAAAAAGTTACACGCCAGAAAAAAAATGCCACTCAATTAAGTTTATTGCAAAAAGTGTCCACTTGTTCACAGGTCATACATAAACCAAATAAAATAAAATACTCCACTATTCATAGGAAAGTGCAGAAATGTCAGCTTTGGTTTTATATACAATATCCATCAGTCAGATACCTGTCTTCCGGAAATTAGAGTCCAGGTGGGGGTATTACACCAAACAGGATTACTCAGTTAGCCAGGTAACTTCTAAAATATCATGCAACAACTTAATTTGTTAACAAATAGCAATAATCAATACTGACTGATAATCAGACTGACTGACACCTAATATATCCAAATTAGTTTTACAAATTCAGGTTCAAAACTACTCCAGTTGACAACTAATCAATTAATCAACTAATCGCTGCAGCTCTAATATAAAGTAGTTCAAACCAGCTCCACCTGGAGCAGCTTCAGCAGTAAAATGCTGCTCACACATTGATGCATCAGTATTAACAATCTAATACTGACATATAAAATAATGCAGAACGACTACTTTTACTTTTGATACTTTACGTACATTTTGTTGTCAATACTTATGTACTTTTACTCAAGTAATTTTGGATGCAGAACTTTTACTTGTAATGGAGTATTTCTACATTGTGGTATTGATACATTTACTTATGTAATGGATCGTAGTACCACTGCATGTAGTTCACTACTCCCCGACACTGGTTTTATGGTAGCATAGCAGGAGAAAGTTTAGGGGGCGTGGCTATTTGTTTGTCGTCATAATTTATGTTGCCCAGTGTAAACAGTCCATTGGCTGAGTCTTTGTGATGGGGGTTCCCTGCCCCAGACTGCAGGGGTAAAACAATAAATAGAACCTATCACTTTAAATCTTCAATCTCTGGTACAGCAGAGATCATAAACTGTTAGTTAGTGGAGCGTGGGAAATATTACAATATACACCTGGGATACTCTGTATTTCAGAACAGTTTACAGTCGGTTACTCGTAGTTATTTATTACAAATAATTCTGTCTACATAGATAGGTCTTTCATAAGGTAAGTTAGCCATCCTCCAAGCTAAGTCAGCTACGAGACGGCTGACAAGCTAGCTAACCGTGCCAGCTAATGTTAGCTGCATTGTCTGGTCAAAACCACGACTACTCGATAGACAAGCTGTAATCATTCAAAGTTGCCAACTAGGTGTGTCGCTACTGTACAAAATAGCCCACTTTGGATAAATATGCGTATCAACTAAATTAGTCAAATCTGTCTTCCTTTGTTTTCTTTGAGCTAGCATAGCACTCAACTTGTTTCATTGATAATGAAAGTGCAAGTTGGGAGGCAATTCATTTTAAAGTTTAAGTAAGCTTTGTAAAGCCTAACGATTATGATGCAGTGAGTTATGAGTTAGTAGTGGCAGATATTGTCAAATTGGGAGCCTCACTGGGATAACGTACTTAAATGGTGCACTACAATGGCTATCACCGGTCTCAACGTTATGTCTTCTTGATGCTTCCGCCCCCCCCCTCGCTTGTAATCAGCGTGCGAGTTGTTTGTGTGAAAGTACAGCAAAGTAACATCTTGACAGTTGTCTGTTGTTCCGTGTTGACCGAAACACGAGTGCTGTTTCATGAAATATGTTCCCTCCGCACAAAGCAAAAGTGACGGATGAAGGAAAAACGACGACGCCACAAGTTAGCTGGAGCTAATGTTAGCTAGCTAGCTAACTAGCAATGTCGCAAGCCTTGGCGTTGCTGTGCTGTTTGCCGGGCTAGCGTTAGCTTAGCAATGTAAGATGACAGCGAAGAGGCCGGCAGTGTGCAATTTAATATTTCTTCAGTTGTTTTTACAGTGCAGCTAACGTTAGCCTAGCTGACGGTATGGACGCACAGTGCTCCTGATTTAGTTAGAATAGGTGCATATGATGCAAATTATGAATCTGTCACGTTGTGTGGCTAATGAACATGCGACAAATGTGAGAAACTGCAAAATGTTGTTAGCATAGACATGAAAGGCCTAACTCATACAGTAGGCCACTTATATACAAAGGGATGCGCAGATGTGTGTGGCACATGTACGTGATGTATAATTTTAAAAGAAGGATTTAATTGTAGTAAAGTTGGTTTTCTCCGCTGCCCAACTTCACCGCCTGCACCAGTCGCTTCCCTTTTTATCTACAGCCGGTTTCCCTCTTTGTCTCATTGGATGAACGTGATGGCGCAGTTGAATGTTAGCTAGTGTGTTAGCCAGCCAGCTAACTAAACAGTCAGCTGTCTTTGCTTGTGCCACAGGATTGATGTGGGTCAGATGAAACATGGGTCAAATGAGACAAAGAGAGTGATTCACTTTTTGTGCTTCCTGTACTTGCTGCTCAAACGCACTTACGTTGTTTACCTGAGGCACAGTAAACGTTCATGTGTACTAATATGGGCTTCCTTAAAATGGCCTGACCTCAAACAATTCATGTAGCGATCCAACTGACTCTAAGCTTGATTTTCCACGTCATTGTCTCCTACACTTATTTGCCAAAGCATTAGGTACGCCTACCATGAACCAATGCAGTCCAATGCAAAAGCTCTGCAACAGATCCAACCTTTATGAAAGTTAAAATGTTCAGTGTTTGTTTAAACTGTTTTGGAAATGTGTTGCTTCAACTTTATGGTAATTTGAGGATCTAGTTTATTGTAATGTGTTACACAGAGTAATAAAATATAAGGAACACCTCTCAGAATAACGCAGTTCAATTCACCAGCACCACAAACTACAGCCTCCAAAATGACCATGAAGTTTAATCATAACCTCTCTAAAACAATTTGAACGAAAACTAAAGAAATAAGACAAAATAAAAACAAAATACCCTTCATGAAAGTAGTGTTTATTGCAAGGCTGTAGTGTTAGAAGTTAGTTCATCTTCTATCTTGAAGATTTTCATTGAAATAAATGTCTGTTAAGTGACTTGATGAATGATGCAACACAATGGTGATTGAGTGAGTGAGGTCCAAAAACATGCCTGTACTTACCGCTTATCGCCATAGGTGCCGTGAAAGAAAACTAAATGAAAATCTTCGAGATTATAACTTTTAACTCCTACTTCTAGAAAGCATTATTACAATGAAATCTTTGTTTATCCTCTGTTTCAGCACTTAATATTGTTTACCAAAGAAATGGTGATGGAGAAGCCAAGTCCCCTGCTTGTAGGGCGGGAGTTTGTGAGGCAGTATTACACACTCTTAAATAAAGCGCCAGACTTCCTGCACAGGTAAGTACTGCAGTATGATGTGGTAGAAACTAAACGTGTAGTTGTTGGTAGTACTCTTTTTAACTGTCATGTTGTTGTGCCATTAGGTTTTATGGGAGGAATTCTTCCTATGTTCATGGAGGACTTGACCCAAGTGGAAAGCTGGCTGAAGCGGTGTACGGGCAAGCGGTAGGTGCTATGGACCGACGATGAAGATTCACATTGAAAATATTGAGTAGTAGGTGTCTGGTACAAGATTATTCATAGTGGTGATAAAATAAATACTCCTTCTAATGAAATTGAACATAGCTTTATTAGCTGTTGTGTTTTGGGGCTTGAAGGATCCAGTCAACAGTAACCTGAACAATTATGGTCATAATTGATTAAATACAAAACGCCAAAACAAATTGGCTCAGAAACAGGAAGTATGTCTTGTATGATGCTGATTTTGATCAGTTTGTCCTTTTCTTTTTATTTCTTTTTTGGTTATCCACTTGTTTCTGCATCTCTTAGGAAATCCACAAGAAGGTAATGTCCCTGCAGTTCAGTGAATGCCACACAAAGATCAGGCACGTGGACGCCCATGCCACACTGAGTGATGGAGTGGTGGTGCAAGTCCTCGGAGAACTGTCCAACAATGGTCAGCCCATGAGGAAGTTCATGCAAACATTTGTGCTTGCTCCAGAGGTGAGTACCTCTTACCTTTCAGTACTATTAAGAGGCGTCAAGATTGAGTTATAACAAATAGGAAAAAAAAAATAGAAGAGAGTGCACCAGTGTTTTCAAAATAAATGCTATCGTTCTTTTAATTTAATATGTGGTTGGCTTTGATTTTTAAAATGGACACTCATGAACACTTAAACGATGTTTTTCTGTTTGTGTGACAAATTTCTTAAGGGTTCGGTGGCAAACAAGTTCTACGTCCACAATGACATCTTCCGCTACGAGGATGAAGTTTTTGGAGACTCTGAAGCTGAGCTTGATGAGGGTAAGACGTTCACAAATGTCCCATACAGACGTTGTTTATTTGTTTGTTGAACCATGTTTTTATGGTTAAATGTGAGGGTGCTGATGCTAATAACTTCTCAATTTGTTCATTTTCTTTCTCTCAATTAGAATCAGAGGAGGAGGTTGAAGAGGAGCCAGAGGAAAGGCAGCCGTCCCCTGAGCCACTTCAAGAAAGCCCCAACAGCTCCACCTATTACGAACCTCACCCTGTCACGTATGCTGAAACTTCATCCTAACCTCAATACTATATATTAGTTTTTCCCTTTTTTGTTTTTTCAATCCAAGCATGAAGGCTTTTTCCTTTTAAACTTAGTTTATCTGTGTAAGTGATACCATGCTGATTTGTGCTCTTTAGTAATGGAGTAGAGGAGCCCATGGAGGAGCCAGCTCCAGAACCCGAGCCGGAGCCTGAACCAGAGCCCAAAGTAGAGGAGATAAAGCCTGAAGCAGATGAGAAGGTTCTGGAAGAGATGGAGGAGAAAGCACCTTCACCGGCCCCTGTGGAGTCCCCACCAAACACCCAGGAGCCTCCCAAGGTAAAACTGATGTGTCTCTATGCGGTTTACTTCTCAGTGGTTTCCTTGAATCAGATTGTCAGGGGCCACACTAGTCTGAATTCACTGAATCTTTGTGTAACAAAAATGACTCCTTTGTCTTTGTTTCATGTATCAGCTTAAAAAAAACTCTTCAAATTAATAAAAAGCTGTGATTGTCATGTATGTCAGGCAACTTCAGGAAGATTTGGATTAGGAGGAATTTTTGTTCAATATTTTACAATAATATTAAAACATATATTCATGTATTAGAATGTCAAGTTTCTTAAATTATGAAAGTTATTTTGACAGTCCAGTAGCATATCACACAATCAGACAGAGATTTCTGTGATGGCAGTAACATGTTCTACCTAAAGGCACACTTACTGATATTGTAGTATGGTGTTGAGTGGTTATTGTATTGCGTTGAAGTAATGTGTTCCTGCATCCCTCACAGACTTCCTCGTGGGCCTCGGTCACCAGTAAAAACCTGCCTCCTACCGGCACAGTCACCTCCTCTGGAATCTCACCCCATGTTGTTAAAGCTCCAAGCTCACAGGTAACCAACTACCACTGGACATGAAATTTGAAGGGTATCATAAAAAATTTGAATTTTTCCAATAAAATTAACTCTCAGAGCACATTAGAAATGGGTCACTATACAGGAGTCTATCACAATGTTTATTTCAAACATTGTTGTGGTGTTGATGGTGGCTTTATTCATCTCTGGAAGGACATATTATACTGTATTAAGTCTCATGGTTTCAAGACTTCCTCAGACCTTAAAAAGATTTTATGGATTTATACAGCAGTTTAGACTGACTTTGGCCAAATAAGCCTCAGGAATGGGCATTTTCTATCTCCGTATCACTACATGTATCTCGAATTGTTTTTTGAAAATCAAATTGAAAACTCTTAATTGACAAAATAACCAGATAAATGTCAGTTTTTGCATAATTAAATTAAATACCTGAAAAAACAAGATACTTAACCGCATTAAATGCAAAAATCATATAAAAATGTTGTGTTGCCATAAGACAGTCCTGCTCACTGATTTACAATGTTGTCCACGGTGGCGTAATACAAAAAGACAAATTAAAGCAATAGATACCTCGCTATAAACGGTATGACAGTTTAGAAATTTGGGTCATTTCATGGTGTATATACTATATAGTCATATTGCCCTTTCTACAGTCAAACATAAGGCCTTGTTTAAAAGATTAGGGACCTGGATAAAAAACAATTCAAATTGACCTCCGCTAAAGCCCAAGATTGTCGAGGAATGTCATTGGCGGGCTGTCGTATATTATGTGATATTTAACAGATGTTGGTCAACCAAATACAAAATGGAGGCAGACTTATAATTTTTGGACATGTTAAAGGTATATAACGAATAGGATTTGTCGGTTGCTGTTTGTAAACGCAACATTCACACACTTCTGGTGGTCCAACGTGCTTATGATCTGGTAACCGGTTGCTACGTTTTTATAGAGTCCCGCATCTCACACCCTGCGCGCTGTTATTGGCTGGGGGCTGCACACCACTGCCCAAAGGCTGACACCCAGAAACGTCCCGAGCACAGCAAAATAAGAAAATACAGGCAGAGGGCACGGTCTCTGCAGATGTAGACACCTACATACAAGCACACAGACACACTTACAAATTACTGCATCAACAACAAAAAACAGACAAGTGAAAGATGGAGTGGCTAAGGAGTCATCTTTAATTTTAATCAAACCTTAAACCAACAGCTTGAATGTTATTGACCAATATGCAATACAAATGTATGATTTCACAATAAAATAAAATGGAGTAAAGGGGACAAAAATGATGTGAAAGCAATGATGAAAAGGATGCGTGGTTGATTTAGTCACTTTTGTGTCACAATCCTCCCCCACGCAGCCCAGAGTTGAAGCCAAGCCGGAGACACAGACGGCACCTCTTCGGCCCAGAGACCAGCGCACACGCGACAGACCGGCCTTCACTTCGCGGGGTCCCAGACCTGGTGATGCCAACACTCAGATTAAGGGTTTATAACTTCTTTTAGCTTTTCATTTGGTTTATTCTCACGCGCTGCATGTCTCTGTCACTATTAGATGGTGTTGCATCTTCGGAGTCACAAACGGGAAAACCACACTTGAGTTTTGTTAACAAAGGTAAACATGTTTAAGTCACATCTAAATAATCTATAATCCTGTTTCATGATTATTCTTTGATTACTGACTGAGAATATTGTTCAGTCATTGTCTTCTTACATGTGGCATAAGTTTCATTTTCTTGAGGAATTTTACTTTCTTGGGTTTTGATGCAGATTATTCATGTAAGCTGATCTGATGTGTTTTTCTGTTTCCTGTTGTTCTGACCTGCAGGTGGCCGGGGAGATGCCGAATCTGGTGACATGGACAGCAGGCGGAATGTCCGGTACCCAGACAGCCACCAGCTTTTTGTTGGAAACCTCCCACATGACATTGACGAGAGCGAGCTTAAAGATTTCTTCATGAGTACGTTTCTTTGAAAAGCCTCACTTTGTCGATACATTTTCCATGTCTTGTAAAAAAAAACAACATCTTTT